>NC_069411.1:62059303-62087803 GCF_026875155.1 Cherax quadricarinatus
AATTTTCTCTTATACGTTTAGAGATTTTTTTTTCATTTATGTTAATGTTAAAATTAATAATTTTGTACTAAAAGAACCTCAGAAAACTGACCTAACCTTATTATAACAAGCAGAATTTAATATAGCCTAATCCATCTAAACATATTTTAGATAAGTTTACAATAATTTAATAATGAACGAACACAATGAAATACATATTTTCGTTAGGTTCAGAATTATTTTTTGTGAAATTGTATACTCAAATTTTCGCTTGCCTTATTCGGAAAGAAGAGCGTTGCTATTGAAGCCAAAATAGCAAGTTTTACCTATTCGGCACGATATATATGTATGTATGTATATATATATATATATATATATATATATATATATATATATATATATATATATATATATATATATTGATAAATTAGACACATGTGCAACTCTTGGCTATCTTTATTGAGGAAACGTTTCGCCACACAGTGGCTTCATCAGTCCATACATAGGAGAAACTTGAAGAACAGGAGGAGAATGAGGTAATCAGTCCCTCAACCTTGAGTCGATGTGTTCAGTCCATCAATCTTGAGTAGAATACGGCAGATGAGCGGAGAAGCAGCTTATAAACCGTATGGCAGGAGAGGTGCAGCAGTCATAGATAGTGTCACATTTGTTCAATGTGGAAGTAGGTTGTGCCCAAGAATTAGCGAAGAATTCCTAAGTATTAAGATCCCAAGAAGTTGCAGTTTCTGACAGGTTTGTAGATGAATGGTTCAGAGAACCGACATGTTCTTCAAGTTTCTCCTATGTATGGACTGATGAAGCCACTGTGTGGCGAAACGTTTCCTCAATAAAGATACCCAAGAGTTGCACATGTGTCTAATTTATCAACATGTCGGTTCTCTGAACCATTCATCTACAAATATATATATATATATATATATATTATATATATATATATATATATATATATTTATATATATATATATATATATACTTCATTAATGATCAATAGGTTTATTATAACTGTAACGGAATGTAACTACATAGATTTTTCCATATTTATCTCTCTCACAGAAACTGCACTTTATTTCTAATGAAGCAAATACTACAGTATTTCCTCTTGAAAAAATCCAATATTTATACATTTCAACTTCTCAATTTAATTTTTTTCCACTAGTTTTATGTGAATGCTTTCAACATGAACTCACTCACTTGCTCTTCCGAATTATTTATACTTCACGCAGTAACCCTACACAGAAAAATATTTCTTTACGTGGAAACACCACAGGAATACTTACGAAGGTCTCACAATATACTATTCAGAACTTGTCTGGCTCACTGCTACACCGGTATTCCTCTTTTATTAACTTGAAATACTGTTATTTTTAGGTATCCTCAAATGAGCACATTTAAGTGGTTGTCTAATTTTTTTTTTCCTCCTACTCCGATTTTAATTTGCTCATAACCGAAGAGAATGCCTCAACCAATCGACTTCAAAAATTCTTCACTTGTGTAGGGTAGGATGGATCAAATTCTAGAAGCAATTGACATGTTCAGTTGCAGTACGACCAAAGCTACTGAACTCATTTCCAGCATCCTGGAACAGCTTCAATAACTTCTAAAACTTTCAGCAGCGGAGCTTGAAATGTTCACAAATGGCACCAATAACGGTTTACCTCTTATGAACGGCTTCAGTATTTAATAGCCGATTCATCTTAGGCCAGGATAGTACCTATTAAGCTTCGTTTGAGCGTAGGTAAATTTGTTGTTAGTAAAATGGAATCTATGTAATCCGTGTCATAGGTTACGAATTTACCAATTTTACTGAATAAAAGGGTTAAAAGATTATTAATAGGAAGAAATAAATGTAATTATGTGAGGTGTAAGGATATGCCAAAGTATCGGGATCGGTTGGTATCGGCTATTGTTGCGGTATTTCTATCAGATAACTACCGACTTATATCAGCCGATACTTTTTAAAATATTAATGTTACATGTGAACTTAAAAATAGTAACTAACACACTATCATACGACTGTGAGTGTAGCTCATTCACACACATAAATACACACACATATACTTACATACACACACACACACAGTTCGTGGAGGGTCAAGAAAAACTAATTCTAGGTGTAATATACCGACCTCCAGGCTTGGATCACGATAGAGGGAGACTTCTTTGGGACGAAATTGTTAGGGCTTCTGGACACAGTAACGTAGTCATAGTAGGGGACTTTAACTTTAGCCAAATTGACTGGAATTCTTTGACAGGTAATCTAGAGTCCAGTGACTTCATGGAAACAGTTCAGGACTGTTTTGTGAAACAGAGTGTAACTGAACCTACCAGGGGTAATAATTTGCTAGACCTAGTCTTGTCAAATAAGGAAACACTCGTGAATAATCTGGAGATCACTGAAGAGCTTGGCGCAAGTGATCACAAATCCATCACCTTTAGCATTAATTGGGAATGCAAGAATAATGATAATACAGTAAAAATCCCTGATTTTCGTTCTGCCGATTATAATGGACTTAGGGAACATCTGTCTAATCTTGATTGGGGTTATCTAGCTAATGATTTTGACGATTATCATACTTATGAATATGAAGGGATCTGCTTTTATGATTGTTTTCTTAATAATGTACACAGTGCCCAGAGTATATACATTCCCCAGAGAGAAATTAGGTCTAATAATAACGATCCCAAATGGGTTAACAGGAGGCTAAAGCATCTATTAGGGGAGAAAAGGGGAATTTATTCGGTCCCAGGACCGAAACGTTTTCTAATAAATATGTTATAGTGTTTGCTTACGTGTCTTTCTAAACCGAGGTTAACCTTACTGACCAATATGTTCAGCTTAAAAGAGAAGTAAAAAAGGCGATTAGAAAGGCTAAACGTGACTATGAAATTAGAGTCGCTAATGAATCAAAGACTAATCCAAAGGGGTTCTTTCAAGTGTATAGGACGAAGGTGAAGGAAAAAGTAGGACCTCTGAAATCTGGGAATGGACAGCTGACGGATAATGAACTGGAAATGTGTTCCTTATTTAATGACTATTTTTTGTCAGTTTTTACACAGGAAGATGTAAATGAGATTCCAGTAATTAACAATTATTTAGTTCTGATGAATTTAAGTTAACTAATATTACTGTCACGAGGGACATGGTTATTAAACAGATAGACAAACTGAAACCCAAAATAAGTCCCCGGGACCCGATGAGTTGTTTTCAAGGGTTCTTAAGGAATGCAAGATGGAGCTTAGTCAGCCATTAACGAGTGTATTCAATGCGTCCATCCTTACCAGTGTTGTGCCAGAGATGTGGAAGATGGCTAATGTGGTTCCTATATTCAAATCAGGGGATAAGTCCACTCCTTCAAATTACCGTCCAATAAGCCTGACATCTATAGTGGGCAAGTTATTAGAATCAATTATAGCTGACATTATCAGAAGTCACCTTGATGAGCATAACTTGATAAATGAATCTCAGCATGGATTCACGAGAGGTCGTTCCTGCCTGACAAACTTACTGACGTTCTTCAATAGAACATTTGAGGCAGTTGACAGTGATAAGGAATATGATATTGTTTGTTTGGATTTTAGTAAAGCCTTCGACAGAGTACCTCACAAGAGACTCTTAAGAAAAGTGGAAGCTCATGGTATAGGAGGTAAAGTTCTAGCATGGATTGAGGCATGGCTTACCAATAGAAAGCAGAGAGTTACCATTAATGGAGTGAAATCTGAATGGGGATTAGTCACTAGTGGCATTCCACAAGGATCAGTTTTATGCCCTCTCTTGTTCATAATTTACATTAATGACCTTGATGAAGGGATTACTAGTGACATGAGTAAGTTTGCTGATGATACAAAGATAGGCCGTATAATTCACTCTGAGGAGGATATCAATGAACTCCAGGACGATTTGAACAAATTAATGTCTTGGTCTGAGAAATGGCAGATGAAGTTTAATGTGGATAAGTTTAAGGTACTTGCCCTTGGTAATGAAAATAACCCTCGAAGCTATAATCTAGGTGAAGTAGAGCTTGGTCATACAGAATGTGAAAAAGACTTGGGAGTCATGGTAAGCAGAAATCTAAAGCCAAGACAGCAGTGCCTCAGTGTGCGCAACAAGGCCAACAGATTACTTGGATTTATCTCAAGAAGTATAAGTAACAGAAGTCCAAAAGTTATTTTACAGCTCTATATCACTAGTGAGGCCTCATTTATATTATGCTGCTCAGTTTTGGTCCCCCTTTCTACAGGATGGACATAGACTCATTAGAGAACATACAGAGAAGAATGACTAAAATGATTTACTGTGTAAGGAACCTCCGTATGAAGATAGACTTAAAGCCTTAAATCTCCACTCTCTGGAGAGGCGTAGAATAGGGGAGATATCATTGAAGTGTATAAGTGGATGACGGGCATAAACAAGGGAGACATTAATAAAGTACTGAGGGTGTCGAACCAGGTAAGAACCAGGAATAATGGATTTAAGTTGGATAAATTTAGATTTAGAAAGGACATAGGTAAGTACTGGTTTTCTAACAGAGTTGTAGATGCGTGGAACAGTCTTCCCAGTGGGGTGATAGAGGTTAGGACCTTGGGTAGCTTTAAGAAGAGACTGGACAAATATATGAGTGGGAGGGGCTGGGTTTGATTGGTGTGAAGGGGTACGGGAGTTATTTCTTGAGTAGCTTTAGGTAGATGTCGTTTTGATAAGGACCTGCCTCGTATGGGCCAGTAGGCCTTCTGCAGTGTTCCTACATTCTTATGTTCTTATGGTGGGTGCAGACGTGGGGGCACAAGGCTCAGAGAACCTTAGTGTTTTTAAGGCGTGCAGTAACTGCTAGCAGTAATCAGTGGTAGTGACAACGTCAGTGAACAATCCTACGAGTGATAACTAAAGATATTAGTTAAAAAAAAAGCCGAGAGGAAGCCTAAATCGTTAATATTTCAAAGTGCCAAACCGTTGGGGGTCTACTAGGCACGGTTGCCACACAGATTCAAATATACAGAGATCAAAGAGAGTGTGGGTGTTCAAGAATTACCAGCGCTTGGCTAACAAGTGAAATGTGGGGCACCATACAGTGAGAGTGAAAAAGTTAATAAGCAAAAGGAGAAAGGAAAAATAAAATATACAACAAGGGAAGGTGGCAGTAGTAGGCCTGCTGAAGCAGTGACGTAACAACAGTTGTATGCCATTATACATATAAAATGTAACACCAAATGTGAAGTGTATTCTGTCATAAGTGAAAAGTGAAATCACTTGAGGAATGCGGGATGCATGAGCATATATGGTTATAAACATCACGGGTGAAGGGTTTACAAAATAGTGATAGAAGGCCTATGTATGACGACTACGGCATCAGCATCTGGCAACTTGTCATGACACCGCTGCCAGTGCAAGTATTGCTCACCTGTTGAGGATGCATATTGCAGGGTTCTGAGTTCTGGTCTTGCATCACTGTTAGATAGTGGTCACTCACTCCTGCAAGCTATTACCAGAATTAGAGTAGAAATAACATAGATTTTAGTAAGGCATTTGATAGAGTTCCGCACCAAAGACTGTTAAAGAAAGTAGCAGCTCATGGCATTGGGGGAAGGGTGCTCTCGTGGATCGAATCATGGCTCACAGACAGGAAGCAGAGAGTGTCCATGAATGGGGTTAAATCCGAGTGGGGTTCAGTAACAAGTGGTGTTCCACAGGGATCAGTCTTGTGCCCGTTGTTGTTTATAATATATATCAATGATCTTGATGAAGGAATTACTAGTGATATGAGCAAATTCGCCGATGACACAAAGATAGGTAGGATAATTGATTCAAACGTAGATGTTAGGGAACTTCAGGAGAATTTAGACAAACTCTATTCTTGGTCAGAAAAGTGGCAGATGCAGTTCAATGTAGATAAATGCAAGGTTCTGAAGCTCGGGAGTGTCCATAACCCTAGCACTTATAAGTTAAATAAAGTAGAAGTTAGCCATACAGATTGCGAAAAGGACTTGGGGGTTATGGTAAGCAGCAACCTTAAACCAAGACAGCAATGCCTGAGCGTACGTAATAAGGCAAATAGATTACTGGGATTTATATGTAAAGTAAAAGGGCACAAGTGCAACTAATGTGACATTTATTGTGGCAACGTTTCGCTCTCCAGGAGCTTTATCAAGCCATTATATCAAGAAGTGTAAGCAACAGAAGTCCAGAGGTCATACTGCAGCTTTATACATCATTAGTAAGGCCTCACCTAGATTATGCAGCTCAGTTCTGGTCTCCATATTACAGAATGGATATAAATTCGTTAGAAAACATTCAGCGTAGGATGACTAAATTAATACATAGCATTGGAAATCTTTCTTATGAAGAAAGATTGAAGACTCTTAAGTTACATTCACTTTTTAGACGAAGAATGAGGGAAGACCTGATCGAAGTGTATAAGTGGAAGATGGGTATTAATAAAGGGGATATTAACAAGGTCTTGAGGATATCTCTCCAAGAGAGAACCCGCAGTAATGGATTTAAATTGGATAAGTTTAGATTTAGAAAGGACATAGGAAAGTATTGGTTTGGAAATAGGGTAGTTGATGAGTGGAACAGTCTACCTAGTTGGGTTATTGAGGCTAGGACTTTGGGTAGTTTCAAATTTAGGATGGATAAGATGGAAAGTATTGGTTTGGAAATAGGGTAGTTGATGAGTGGAACAGTCTACCTAGTTGGGTTATTGAGGCTAGGACTTGGGTAGTTTCAAATTTAGGATGGATAAGATGGAAAGTATTGGTTTGGAAATAGGGTAGTTGATGAGTGGAACAGTCTACCTAGTTGGGTTATTGAGGCTAGGACTTTGGGTAGTTTCAAATTTAGGTTGGATAAGTACATGAGTGGGAGGGGTTGGATTTGAGTGGGACTTGCACATCGGAGCTTGTTTCTTGGGTGGCATTGAAAATTGGGTTGGTCAAATGTTTGTTAGTGGGATGAATTGTAAAGGACCTGCCTAGTATGGGCCAACAGGCCTGCTGCAGTGTTCCTCCTTTCTTATGTTCTTATGTTAAGAATTGAGGGCCGCGAAGATGGAGATACGGCGATTGACCGAGGAAAACAAGAGGTTCGTAGTGTTCCTGTTCGAGTCCTCGGTCAAGAAGGGATCGTGGTCAGTGGCTGGACGCGGGGACGACGAAGTTGACGATCAGAAGACGAATGGAAACCCAAAAAACGATAAAGAAGAAAGGGGGATGCTGGGGAACTCCTGTGGAATCTCCAACGCATTGTCGGTGCTCCCGACGAATGTGAGTCGACTACTGGGATCGTCACGACAAAACGAAAACAAGGAAGAAAAGAATATTGTTGTTGTTGGGGATAGCCAGGTTGATACAGGATGGGCATTTGCTTGAAGGAAGGAGTAGGAGACAAAGGGTATGTTTTTGGGGCTGGGGGGAGGACTTTGTTGCCGGCTTGAAACATCATGAAGGAAATGGGATAAACCCCTATTTTTGCCTCAGTGCTGGAGGCAATGATGTAGGAAAGCGAAAAGTGGGATTTAGTTAAAAATTTTCAGGACGCTTAGACTAATGAAGAGGGGGGGGGGCGCCCTGTTATATGTGGCATTTTGAAAGAAGAGGTGTTGGAAATGAAGGTTGCCCAGAACAATTGGTATTAATTGTTGGGGTGGATAAACACGTAAGGATAATGCAGTACCATTCTTTGGCAACTGGGAAATTCTATGGCCAAAAAGAATTTTATGCGGGGGGGGTTCACTTACCCGGGGGCAGGTGGGGGGTTTTTTGTTAATCAGTTGGGGGGGTTTTTGGACTTTAAACTAGGATTAGTTAGAGGTTGGGTTTAGAATGAAAAATAATGAGTATGGATATGGGAATATAAACACAAATGCAGTATAATGTGATCCTTTTTTGGGACTACGTTTCGCCCACACAGTGGGCTTTTTCAAGTCCAAACGAACTACCTGGGGGGGAAAGGAACGCGATATTTATACCCGGGCTGGGTCAGGTAAAAGAATGTGATCTGATGATGTCGAGTTGGTTATAGAGTCAAAAAAACTTGGGTAGCTTGGAAAGGGATTGGAAAGTTGTGAGCAGACTTTCTACGGGTTTTTTTTTGGGGGGATAGCGATGAAAAAAGTTTTTGGCAAGTGGTTCAGCTATGTTATGAAGCCCTATTCTGGTTGAAGTTGTCGGAATGAAATAAGTGATGATTCCAGGGGTTCTTCGGTATTGAGTGTTCTTTTGGGCGTAAGTTTGAGTTTCGTATTTTTCAAATGGGTTTTGTGAATTACGGTGTTTTGCGGGATTTTGTGGTCAGACCCGCTTGCGTATTGGTGTTCTGAAATACGTGTTTGGGGGTCCCTTGATGTTTCGCCCAAGTTTTAAATTGTTGCAGTTTACAAGGGGGTTATGTATACCCTGCAGAGGGGGAGGGGTTTTCCGCCTATCTGGTGATGTCCCTTTATGGTCGGGGTTTTGGAGGTAGATACTTGGATGATGTTTTGGCAAAAATGTTGGAAAAAATGTTTGGAAAGGGGTTGGTGGGAAAAGGTATGTATCTCTTTTCGGCGTGTTTCTCTGGGTGTGTTGAGATGTTTAATGCCGCCGTCTGCAGCTCTGTTGAAATGACGAGGATAGTGGAGTTTAGAAAAAATTTGTTCAATTATAGTGCATTTTCCCCAAGGAACTCCTGCTGCAGTTCTGGTGCACGCAGGAAGAAGCCATAAATTTAACCCCGTTTGGTTTGATGTGTGGTGAGGTAGAAGTGGAGAAGTCGTTTTTTGGGTTTGGGGGTTTTCGTAGACTTTAAAACGAAGTTGTGGTCAGCTTTGCGAGCGGACTAAAGGGAAAGGAAGAGTGTTTTACTTTTTCTTCAAGTGTGAACTGGTTGAAGGCTCGACCTGGTTTTAGTTGTTTGGAGAGCTTGAACGTTGAAGCGTTTGGAGTTATGAGGGGAATGTCGTCAACATAAACGGAGCCCGGTGACAGAGAAGGGAAAAAGGGGGGAGAAACGTTCGGCTTCTGATGTTCCATGTATAGGTTCGCAGGTGCACGAGTGGCGAACCATGGGTAGTCCAAAAGTCTGCTGAAAGGGGATTTTGAAAGAGAAACACGTAAAAGCCAACACATAGTTCAACAAGGTCGATGAATCGCGGCTGGAATGGGAAAATCAAAATGAAACGTCAATTTTCCCGCGAAGAGATCGAAAGGTTGTGTGTGGGGACTTTTGGGGAATAGGGAAGTCACGTAAAAGGGGGAAAATTTCTTGTTCCCGATGTTGAGAAGCGATTGGAATCCCTGAGTGTTTGGAGTGCTGGATGATAGTGCCAAGAGTTTAGAGAGGTGTTTGGCGAGAATTCCTGAGAGTGGTGGGGGCACTGCCTTTCCCCAGGATTGGGCCCCAGTGGGATCCCGGTGTGAGTCTTGGCAGGCCGTACATTCTGGGGTCTGGGGTTTTTGGGGATGGTGTGCAGAGTTTTTTCCCCTTGTTTGAGCCCTCAGAATGCGGCGAGCCCTTTGAAAAAAAAGTTTTAGTGGGTTGTCCACTTGGTTGTTGTAGGGGTTTTGTAGGTATCGGGTCATTAAGTAGATTGAGATTTTTTTCCTGTAATCGTCGGGTTTTCATGATAACAACACACTCCTTTTCAGCGGTGGTGACCCTGAGGTGTGTCTTTGCAAAACCTTTGAGTGCTTGATGAAACGTCGAGGTATGAGGGGGAGCTGCGTATTGAGATGGTGTGGTGAGCCTTGAGATACCTTTTTTGGAAGTCGGGTCATTGTGTCTGTAGTTTTTTGGCGAAAAAATTTGAGGTTTTGTTTTTGGTTCGTAATTCCTGTTGCGAATTTGAGGCCAAAGCTGAGGGCTCAGTTTTGGGTTAAAGTGGACGGATGAAAGTTTTAAATAATTTCGGCCCTTTCCTAAACTTTTCCAATTACTATTATAGCAGGGGTTTTTGTAGTTTCCTAGTAAGTCTGATCTTCTGTTGAACATTCGCTGGGGAAACCTGTGCGAATGATTTCGGCGGTGCTTTTGTTCATTTTCCCCCCGGCGTGCTCCCCCACTCTCAGGAATTCTCGCAAACCCCTCTCTAAACTCTTGGGCACTATCGCCCAGCCTCTAAAACACTAGGTGATCTTCTAAATCGCATTCGCAACATCAACATAGGAACAAGAAACTTTCCAGCCTTGACGTGTTCCCTTTTCCCCAAAAGTACCTATACACAAGCCATCGATCTCTTGCGCGGGAAATTGACGATTCACTTGTTTCCCCCATTCCAGCCAGCGATTTCTCGCCCTTGTTGAAACTATGTTTGGCTTTACGTTTTTCCTCTTTCGAAAATCACCTCTTTCAGCGACTTTTGGATCCCCATGGGTTTCGCCACTCAGTGCAGTCCTGGCGAACCTATCATGGAACATCTAGAAGCCGAACGTTTCTCCCCCCTTATTCCTTGTCTGTCACCTGGCTCCGTTATGTTGACAAAATTTCCCCTCATAACTCAAAACGCTTAAACTTTTCAAGCTCTCCAGGAAGTTAAAACAGTCGAGTTTTTCAATCCGTTCACATTTGAAAAAGAAGTCGCAACCTCTTCTTTCCTTGATGTCTGCTTGCAAAGCGCCAGAACTTCTTTTTAAAGTCTATCGAAAAAAAACCAAACCAAAAAGTTTTTCTCCATTTACTCTCACCACGACACCCAAAAACCAAACGTGGTGTAATTATAGGTTTTTTCCGCGTCACTCGAATCTGCAGCAACGGTTCCCTTTGGGAAGAATGCCTATAAATTGAAAAATATTTTTTAAACTCCACTATCCTCGTCACTTCATCAGAGAGCAGACGGCGAGATTAAACATCAACACACCCCGAGAAAACATGCGAGAAGAGTACTAGTCCCTTTCCCCCCCCAAATCCATTGCCAAAAAATGTTTCCAACTCTTTGCCAAAAATCATTCCAAGTATTACCCCACAATCACGACCATCAAGGAATCACCCGTAGTGGCAGGACAAGCTCCCTCCTCGCAGGGGTATAATAATCCCTTGTAATGCTGCACAAAATTATAGGGGCGAAACATCAAGGGGCCCCCAAAAGATTTTAGAAACCTCGCAAGCAGGTCTGACGACAAAGGATGCCTGCGTACAACACCGTAATTCACCAACCCCTTGATAAACTACAAAACTCAAGCTTATCGCCCCGAAGAGAAAACTCAATACCGAGAATTGGAACATCATTATTTCTATATCCGCCCCCCCTTTAACCCGAATAGGGCTTCATAACATAGTGAACCACTTGCCAAGAAACTTCTTCATCGCTATCCCCATAAGAAAACTGTAGAAAGTTGCTCACAAACTTATCCAATCTCCTTTCAAGCTACCCCCAAATTTTTTGACCTTAACCCCCCCCCCCCCCCCCCCCCCCAAAAAACCCCCCCCCCCAAAAAAAATTAAAAAAAAACCCCCCCCAAAATCAATGGTACATCTCAGTGAATTCCCTTTTGCGGATTTTTTAATTTTTTTCCTTAAGGTATTTTGTTTGTTTTAATAAAAAAAGAAATGTTGGGGGGGAAGTATTTTAAAAAGGTAAAAACTGAATTTGGTGGAAAGGCATTGTGGTATTTTATTAAAAATAAAACCCGAAAAAAAATGGATATATTTGGAATGTCGGGGGAATATAATCTTAATGAACTGGCTTTATTTAAAATCGGGTATGAAAATTTCAGGGGAAATTGTTAAAAAGATGAATGGGGAAAATTTCAGAGGAAAAAAATATTTAAATTTTGCTAAAAAAAGGATAAAAATAAGGGCAAAAAGACTGTTTGGGTAGATTGTGGAGGGGAAAAAAAATTTGGGTTAAAATTGATACTTGGGCCCTGGGAGATTTTTAAAAGTTTGGGTTTGGACCGATGTATACAGGGGATTTAATTTTTTAAAAATTGATGGAAATTTTTGAAGGGGAAAAAGTTGCTTTATGGAAAATTAATGTTTTTAAAAAAAGGTAAAAAAAATAATTTGCAGCCCGTCTGAATGGAAAATCGTGAAAATCTGGAGATCACTGAAGAGCTTGGCGCAAGTGATCACAAATCCATCACCTTTAGCATTAATTGGGAATGCAAGAATAATGATAATAGAGTAAAAATCCCTGATTTTCGTTCTGCCGATTATAATGGACTTAGGGAATATCTGTCTAATCTTCGTTGGGGTTATCTAGCTAATGATTTTATTGACGATAATCATACTTATGAATATGAAGGGATCTGCTTTTATGATTGTTTTCTTGATAATGTACACAGTGCCCAGAGTACATACATTCCCCAGAGAGAAATTAGGTCTAATAATAACGATCCCAAATGGGTTAACAGGAGGCTAAAGCATCTATTAGGGGAGAAAAGGGGAATTTATAAGTGCATCAGAAGAGGAGAGGTTAACCTTACTGACCAATATGTTCAGCTTAAAAGAGAAGTAAAAAAGGCGATTAGAAAGGCTAAACGTGACTATGAAATTAGAGTTGCTAATGAATCAAAGACTAATCCAAAGGGGTTCAAGTGTATAGGACGAAGGTGAAGGAAAAAGTAGGACCTCTGAAAACTGGGAATGGACAGCTGACGGATAATGAACTGGAAATGTGTTCCTTATTTAATGACTATATTTTGTCAGTTTTTACACAGGAAGATGTAAATGAGATTCCAGTAATTAACAATTATTTAGTTCCTGATGAATTTAAGTTAACTAATATTACTGTCACGAGGGACATGGTTATTAAACAGATAGACAAACTGAAACAAAATAAGTCCCCGGGACCCGATGAGTTGTTTTCAAGGGTATTTAAGGAATGCAAGATGGAGCTTAGTCAGCCATTAACGAGTGTATTCAATGCGTCCATCCTTACCAGTGTTGTGCCAGAGTTGTGGAAGATGGCTAATGTGGTTCCTATATTCAAATCAGGGGATAAGTCCACTCCTTCAAATTACCGTCCAATAAGCCTGACATCTATAGTGGGCAAGTTATTAGAATCAATTATAGCTGACATTATCAGAAGTCACCTTGAAGAGCATAACTTGATAAATGAATCTCAGCATGGATTCACGAGAGGTCGTTCCTGCCTGAAGGAAGGTGCTCTTCGCACCTACTCCTAGGTTGAGGGACTGATTACCTCATCTTCTGTACATAGTTCTACTGTCTTCAAGTTATGTCCTAGAATTTGTATTGATAAAGCCACTGGATGGCGAAACTTCTACAATAAAGATACCCAGATGTTGCACATGTGTCTTAATCTCATCTTGTCGGTATTATATACCATTCGTACACAACTGACGTTCTTCAATAGAACATTTGAGGCAGTTGACAGTGATAAGGAATATGATATTGTTTATTTGGATTTTAGTAAAGCCTTCGACAGAGTACCTCACAAGAGACTCTTAAGAAAAGTGGCAGCTCATGGTATAGGAGGTAAAGTTCTAGCATGGATTGAGGCATTGCTTACCAATAGAAAGCAGAGAGTTACCATTAATGGAGTGAAGTCTGAGTGGGGATTGGTCACTAGTGGCGTTCCACAAGGATCAGTTTTAGGCCCTCTCCTGTTCATAATTTACATTAATGACCTTGATGAAGGGATTACTAGTGACATGAGTAAGTTTGCTGATGATACAAAGAGAGGCCGTATAATTCACTCTGAGGAGGATATCAATGAACTCCAGGACGATTTGAACAAATTAATGTCTTGGTCTGAAAATGGCAGATGAAGTTTAATGTGGATAAGTGTAAGGTACTTGCCCTTGGTAATGAAAATAACCCTCGAAGCTATAATCTAGGTGAAGTAGAGCTTGGTCATACAGAATGTGAAAAAGACTTGGGAGTCATGGTAAGCAGAAATCTAAAGCCAAGACAGCAGTGCCTTAGTGTGCGCAACAAGGAAAACAGATTGCTTGGATTTATCTCAAGAAGTGGTGACCTGTACTTAACTCTGTGAAGAAGTGTCTTGTTTGCTCCCGTGGACTGAACCAAGATGCCCTCCATCGAGCAACTTTACCAGCAACTTAAGGAAGAATTGAGGGCAGCGAAGATGGAGATACGGCGATTGACCGAGGAAAACAAGAGGATTCGTAGTAGTCCTCCTGTTTCGAGTCCTCAGGTCAAGAAGGCATCGTGGTCAGTGGGCTGGACAGAAGGGGACGACGAAGTTGACGATCAAGAAGACGAATGGAAAGCCAGAAACGATGAAGAAGAAAGAGACTGCTGTGGAAACTCCCGTGGAAACCTCCAACGCATTCTCGGTGCTACCCGACGAATGTGAGTCTACTACTGGGATCGTCACGACGAACGACAACAAGGAAGGTAAGAATATTGTTGTTGTTGGGGATAGCCAGGTTAGATACATGGATAGGGCATTCTGCTTGAAGGACAGGAGTAGGAGACAAAGGGTATGCTTTCCTGGGGCTGGGATGGAGGACATTGTTAGCCGGCTTGACAACATTTATGAACGGTAATGGGATCAATCCTATTATTTGCCTCAGTGCTAGAGGCAATGATGTAGGCAAGCGTAGAAGTGAGGATTTAGTTAGAAAGTTCAGGACAGCTACAGACATGATTAGGAAGAAGGGGGGGCGCCCTGTTTTTATGTGGCATTTTGCCAAGAAGAGGTGTTGGTAATGAATGGTTGTCCAGAACAATTGTATTAATTGTTGGCTGGATAAACACTGTAAGGATAATGCAGTACCATTCATTGACAACTCGGACAACTTCTATGGCCGAAATGACATGTATGCCAGGGATGGGGTTCACTTATCCAGGGCAGGTGTGGGTTTCTTGCTAACTCAGTTGAGGGGTTGTGTTAGGACTTTAAACTAGGATTAGTTAGAGGTATGGGTTTAGAAATGATTAATAATGAGTATGGATATATTGACTTATGCTCTGATATTAAGAATCTTAATAGTAACTGTCATGGAGTAACTCTGGGTGATGATAATTTCAGAAATTGTGTAAAAACAAAGATGAACAGGAAAAATGTGCAGAAGAAAAAACATATGATGGTATTTTATGCTAACAGTCGAAGTGCAAAAAATAAAATTAATGAACTACGTTTGGTAGCATGTGCTGGGAACTTTGATATCATTGCATTAACTGAAACGTGGTATGATTTAAAGAGTCGGGATATGACTGCTGAGTGTAATATTCAGGGATTTAAGTTGTTCAATGTGGATAGATGTAATGGGAAGGGGGGAGGAGTTGCATTGTATTCTCGAGAAAATATTAATTGTTGCATAAAATCAGGTATAAAAATAGATGGAGCAGTAACAGAGTCTGTTTGGGTAGAGTTCGTGGAGGGTCAAGAAAAACTAATTCTAGGTGTAATATACCGACCTCCAGGCTTGGATCACGATAGAGGGAGACTTCTTTGGGACGAAATTGTTAGGGCTTCTGGACACAGTAACATAGTCATAGTAGGGGACTTTAACTTTAGCCAAATTGACTGGAATTCTTTGACAGGTAATCTAGAGTCCAGTGACTTCATGGAAGCAGTTCAGGACTGTTTTCTGAAACAGAGTGTAACTGAGCCTACCAGGGGTAATAATTTGCTAGACCTAGTCTTGTCAAATAAGGAAACACTCGTGAATAATCTGGAGATCACTGAAGAGCTTGGCGCAAGTGATCACAAATCCATCACCTTTAGCATTAATTGGGGAAAGCAAGAATAATGATAATACAGTAAAAATCCCTGATTTCGTTTCTGCCGATTATAATGGACTTAGGGAACATCTGTCTAATCTTGATTGGGGTTATCTAGCTAATGATTTTATTGACGATAATCATACTTACGAATATGAAGGGATCTGCTTTTATGATGTTTTCTTAATAATGTACACAGTGCCCAGAGTATATACATTCCCCAGAGAGAAATTAGGTCTAATAATAACGATCCTAAATGGGTTAACAGGAGGCTAAAGCATCTATTAGGGGAGAAAAGGGGAATTTATAGGCGCATCAGAAGAGGAGAGGTTAACCTTACTGACCAATATGTTCAGCTTAAAAGAGAAGTAAAAAAGGCGATTAGAAAGGCTAAACGTGACTATGAAATTAGAGTTGCTAATGAATCAAAGACTAATCCAAAGGGGTTCTTTCAAGTGTATAGGACGAAGGTGAAGGAAAAAGTAGGACCTCTGAAATCTGGGAATGGACAGCTGACGGATAATGAACTGGAAATGTGTTCCTTATTTAATGACTACTTTCTGTCAGTTTTTACACAGGAAAATGTAAATGAGATTCCAGTAATTAACAATTATTTAGTTCCTGATGAATTTAAGTTAACTAATATTACTGTCACGAGGGACATGGTTATTAAACAGATAGACAAACAGAAACAAAATAAGTCCCCGGGACCCGATGAGTTGTTTTGAAGGGTACTTAAGGAATGCAAGATGGAGCTTAGTCAGCCATTAACGAGTGTATTCAATGCGTCCATCCTTACCAGTGCCAGAGTTGTGGAAGACGGCTAATGTGGTTCCTATATTCAAATCAGGGGATAAGTCCACTCCTTCAAATTACCGTCCAATAAGCCTGACATCTATAGTGGGCAAGTTATTAGAATCAATTATAACTGACATTATCAGAAGTCACCTTGAAGAGCATAACTTGATAAATGAATCTCAGCATGGATTCACGAGAGGTCGTTCCTGCCTGACAAACTTACTGACGTTCTTCAATAGAACATTTGAGGCAGTTGACAGTGATAAGGAATATGATATTGTTTATTTGGATTTTAGTAAAGCCTTCGACAGAGTACCTCACAAGAGACTCTTAAGAAAAGTGGCAGCTCATGGTATAGGAGGTAAAGTTCTAGCATGGATTGAGGCATGGCTTACCAATAGAAAGCAGAGAGTTACCATTAATGGAGTGAAATCTGAATGGGGATTAGTCACTAGTGGCGTTCCACAAGGATCAGTTTTAGGCCCTCTCTTGTTCATAATTTACATTAATGACCTTGATGAAGGGATTACTAGTGACATGAGTAAGTTTGCTGATGATACAAAGAGAGGCCGTATAATTCACTCTGAGGAGGATATCAATGAACTCCAGGACGATTTGAACAAATTAATGTCTTGGTCTGAAAAATGGCAGATGAAGTTTAATGTGGATAAGTGTAAGGTACTTGCCCTTGGTAATGAAAATAACCCTCGAAGCTATAATCTAGGTGAAGTAGAGCTTGGTCATACAGAATGTGAAAAAGACTTGGGAGTCATGGTAAGCAGAAATCTAAAGCCAAGACAGCAGTGCCTTAGTGTGCGCAACAAGGCCAACAGATTACTTGGATTTATCTCAAGAAGTATAAGTAACAGAAGTCCAAAAGTTATTTTACAGCTCTATACATCACTAGTGAGGCCTCATTTAGATTATGCTGCTCAGTTTTGGTCCCCTTACTACAGGATGGACATAGACTCATTAGAGAACATACAGAGAAGAATGACTAAAATGATTTACAATGTAAGGAACCTCACGTATGAAGATAGACTTAAAGCCTTAAATCTCCACTCTCTGGAGAGGCGTAGAATGAGGGGAGATATCATTGAAGTGTATAAGTGGATGACGGGCATAAACAAGGGAGACATTAATAAAGTACTGAGGGTGTCGAACCAGGTAAGAACCAGGAATAATGGATTTAAGTTGGATAAATTTAGATTTAGAAAGGACATAGGTAAGTACTGGTTTTCTAACAGAGTTGTAGATGCGTGGAACAGTCTTCCCAGTGGGGTGATAGAGGCCAGGACCTTGGGTAGCTTTAAGAAGAGACTGGACAAATATATGAGTGGGAGGGGCTGGGTTTGATTGGTGTCATGGGGTACGGGAGTTATTTCTTGAGTAGCTTTAGGTAGATGTCGTTTTGATAAGGACCTGCCTCGCATTGGCCAGTAGGCCTTCTGCAGTGTTCCTACATTCTTATGTTCTTGTGTTGAACATCAAAATGGTATACAATACCGACAGGTTGTTAGGTAAGACACATATGCAACAGTTAGACAACTTTATTCCGAAACGTTTCGCCTACACAGTAGGCTTCTTCAGTCGAATACAGAAAGTAGGCAGGAACAGTAGAGATGTGAAGACGATGTAATCAGTCCATCACCCTTAAAGTCGTAGAATTTGAGGTTGTCAGTCCCTCGGCCTGGAGAAGTTCAGTTCCATAGACAGGAACTATCTGAAGATCAAGCGACAGTGCGGAGACTTAAATACTGTCGGAAGGAGAGGTGCAGGGTAGTAGTAGTAGTAGTAGTAGTGAAAAGGCAATTGAGAGGTCATGTCCCTCTCAGATCCAACCCTTTCATGAAAAGCTTGTCCAAGGTGTTGCTGTACAAGATGCCAACAGTTGTTGCGAGTGTTGACAAGATGAACATCAAAATGGTATAATAACGAAGTAAGTTATTTTGTAAGCCATAATCACTAGTTAGACCTTTTTCCGAAACGTTTGCTCAAGTAGGTTCTTACTACAGGTGGAGGACATAGACTCATTGTGAAACAGAGAAGATGACTAAAGTGTAAATTTGAGGTTGTCAGTCCCTCGGCCTGGAGAGTTAGTTAAAAGGGAACTTAAATCTCACGTCGGAGACTTAAATTGTGGGGAGATATGCATTGAGTGTAGTAAGTGGTGAGAGGAAATAATCATGTCCCAGACCAATTCATAAAGATTTGAGGGGTCGTACGGGAAAAACACTGGACAAGCTTTAATTTGGAAAAGGGTTGGATCTGAGAAGGACATGGTACTAATTGCTTTTCTAAACAGACCTTCCTTGCGTGAAAGTCTCCCAGTGGGGCTTGATAGATGGGTCCCTTTGGGGTCTTTGGGAAACTGAACTTCTCCAGTGCGGAGGGGCATCAAATTTGACTTTAAGGGTGATGGAGATTACATTCTTGAGAGCTTTACTTTTAGTATTTCGTATTGATAAGACCTGCTTTCGGCATTGGCATAGGTTCTACTGTTCAAATTCTTATGTTCTTGTGTTCTTATTTATCCTACCTATCTTTGTGTCAGCGGCGAATTTGCTTATATCACTAGTAATACCTTCATCAAGGTCGTTGATATATATTATAAACCACAACGGGCCTAAGACTGATCCCTGTGGTACGCCACTTGTTACAGATTCCAACTCGGATTTAACCCCATTTAAGCATACTCTCTGCTTCCTATTAGTGAGCCATGACTCGATCCATGACAGCACTTTTCCCCCAATGCCATGAGCTGCCATTTTCTTTAACAGTCTATGGTGCGGTACTCTATCAAAAGCCTTACTAAAATCTAAATAAACATTATCGAATTCTTTATCATGATCAACGGCCTCAAAAGCTTTACTGAAGAAGGTTAATAAATTAGTTAGGCATGAACGGCCCTTCGTGAATCAATGCTGAGTATCATTAATCAACTATGCTTATCGAGATGGCTTATAATATTAGCTATAATTGACTAGTAATTTGCTTACAATTGAGGTTAGGCTTATTGGGCGGTAATTTGACGGTAACGATTTGTCCCCTGTTTTAAAAATAGGAATTGTAATAAAGTTGGTAGAATTACCGACAATATGTAAAGTAAAAGGACACAAGTGCAACTAATGTGACATTTATTATGGCAACGTTTCGCTCTCCAGGAGCTTTATCAAGCCATTACGATTTATTATGGCAACGTTTCGCTCTCCAGGAGCTTTATCAAGCTTGATAAAGCTCCTGGAGAGCGAAACGTTGCCATAATAAATCGTAATGGCTTGATAAAGCTCCTGGAGAGCGAAACGTTGCCATAATAAATGTCACATTAGTTGCACTTGTGTCCTTTTACTTTACAAAAATAGGAATTACATTAGCCATCTTCCACATATCAGACACTACACCTGTTTGAAGAGAAATATTAAAAATATTAGTCAATGGTTCACAAAGTTCAATTTTACACTTTTAAAGAAGCCTTGAAAAAATTTCATCAGGACCCGGGGATTTATTTTGCTTTAACCGGTCTATTTGTTTGATAACCAATTCGATAGTGACTGTGATATTACATAATTTATCATCAAGCCCACTATAAAAATTAATTACTGGGATATTGTATTAACTTACTTACTTACTTATTGCTAGTGTCTTGCTGAGTGAAAATCGAGAGAAAATAATTATTAAGAATAGAGCACATTTCATTCTCCTTGTCAGTAAGAGGCCCAGAGTTGTTTTTAAGGGGAACTATGTTGAAGATTGAGACACTTATGCAGCATATGGAAATCTTTATTCAGGAAACGTTTCGCCACACAGTGGCTTCATCAGTCCAATACAAAGAGGAAGACGTAAGGAGAGGAGGAGAATGAGGTAATCAGTCCCTCAACCTGGAGTCGATGTGTTCAGTCCATCAATCTGAACACATCGACTCCAGGTTTAGGGACTGATTACCTCATTCTCCTCCTCTCCTTACGCCTTCCTCTTTGTATTGGACTGATGAAGCCACTGTGTGGCGAAACGTTTCCTGAATAAAGATTTCCATATGCTGCATAAGTGTCTCAATCTTCAACTTGTCGGTTTTTCAAACCATTCATCACAAGGGGAACTATCTTATTTCTAACTTTTGTTCTATAAACCTGGACAAAACTTTTCGGGTTAGTTTTCAAATCCCTAGCAACTTTAATTTCATAGTCCCGTTTAGCTTTTCTTATCCCCTTTTTAACGTCCCTCTTAATGTCAATATACGGATTCATAAGATGACCCTCACCTCTTTTGATACGCCTATAAATTCCTTTTTTCTGTCCTAAAAGGTATTTGAGCACATTATTCATCTATTATGGGTCATTTCTATTCTATCTAATTTCTTTATATGGGAGGTATGTTCTCTGGGCAGCATGTATGTTAGGTAAGACACATATGCAACAGTTAGGTATCTTTATTGTGAAACGTTTCGCCTACACAGTAGGCTTCTTCAGTCAAGTACAGGAAAGGTTGATAGAAGCAGAAGATACTTGAAGACGATGTAATCAGTCCATCACCCTTAAAGTTTTGAGGTGGTCAGTCCCTCAGTCTGGAGAAGAGCATTGTTCCATAGTATGGAACAATATGCTCTTCTCCAGACTGAGGGACTGACCACCTCAAAACTTTAAGGGTGATGGACTGATTACATCGTCTTCAAGTATCTTCTGCTTCTATCAACCTTTCCTGTACTTGACTGAAGAAGCCTACTGTGTAGGCGAAACGTTTCACAATAAAGATACCTAACTGTTGCATATGTGTCTTACCTAACAACCTGTCGGTATTTTATACCATTTTAATGTTCAATCTGTCAGACACTGCAACACAAGGGTATCTTGGTACAGACCTGCAATCAACTTCGACAACTTCCACTAGTGAGAGGGGCTGGATTTGAGAGGGACCTCTCAACATCTGAGTTCTTACCTCTCCTACGTCTCACCTCTTGGCGCTATAAAAGCTCCATCCTGTCACTTCTTCTCCATATTGTTCCATACTATGGAACAATGCTCTTCTCCAGACTGAGGGACTGACCACCTCAAAACTTTAAGGGTGATGGACTGATTACATCGTCTTCAAGTATCTTCTGCTTCTATCAACCTTTCCTGTACTTGACTGAAGAAGCCTACTGTGTAGGCGAAACGTTTCACAATAAAGATACCTAACTGTTGCATATGTGTCTTACCTAACAACCTGTCGGTATTTTATACCATTTTAATGTTCAATCTGTCAGACACTGCAACACAAGGGTATCTTGGTACAGACCTGCAATCAACTTCGACAACTTCCACTAGTGAGAGGGGCTGGATTTGAGAGGGACCTCTCAACATCTGAGTTCTTACCTCTCCTACGTCTCACCTCTTGGCGCTATAAAAGCTCCATCCTGTCACTTCTTCTCCATATTGTTCCATACTATGGAACAATGCTCTTCTCCAGACTGAGGGACTGACCACCTCAAAACTTTAAGGGTGATGGACTGATTACATCGTCTTCAAGTATCTTCTGCTTCTATCAACCTTTCCTGTACTTGACTGAAGAAGCCTACTGTGTAGGCGAAACGTTTCACAATAAAGATACCTAACTGTTGCATATGTGTCTTACCTAACAACCTGTCGGTATTTTATACAATTTTAATGTTCAATCTGTCAGACACTGCAACACAAGGGTATCTTGGTACAGACCTGCAATCAACTTCGACAACTTCCACTAGTGAGAGGGGCTGGATTTGAGAGGGACCTCTCAACATCTGAGTTCTTACCTCTCCTACGTCTCACCTCTTGGCGCTATAAAAGCTCCATCCTGTCACTTCTTCTCCATATTGTTCCATACTATGGAACAATGCTCTTCTCCAGACTAAGGGACTGACCACCTCAAAACTTTAAGGGTGATGGACTGATTACATCGTCTTCAAGTATCTTCTGCTTCTATCAACCTTTCCTGTACTTGACTGAAGAAGCCTACTGTGTAGGCGAAACGTTTCACAATAAAGATACCTAACTGTTGCATATGTGTCTTACCTAACAACCTGTCGGTATTTTATACCATTTTAATGTTCAAGGCAGCATGTATAGTGTTTAGATAACTGTCATATTGATAGCTCTCTTCGTTACCCCAGTCAACAGATGATAAGTGTTCTCTAAGCCCATTGTAATCCGCTAAGCGAAAATCTGGGACTGTTACTGAATTATCCCTGATATCATACTTCCATTCAATGCTAAAGGTAATTGATTTGTGGTCACTTGTGCGAAATTCTTCTGAAATTTCTGAATTATTAACAAGTGATTCATTGTTTGCCAGAACCATGTCACAAAATTCAAAAAATTCCAATCTGACTAAAGTTGAAGTCTCCTAGAATTACAGCGTTATCGTGCCTTGTGGCCTTAACAATTTCCTCCCACAGTAGTCTTCCTTGGTCTCTATCCAAGTTTGGGGGACGGTATATCATGCCTAGAATAAATTTTTCATATCCCTCTGAAAACTCTACCAAAACAGACTCAGTATGTGTTTCGGATTTTAAACCAGTTTTTATGCAACAATTTAAACGATCTCTGACAGAGTGCCACCCCACTCCCCTTTCCGATATTTCTGTCTACTTGGAACAATTTAAAACCCTGAATGTGACATTCAGCAGGTATGTTCCTATTTTTCATAATAAATCACGTCTCAGTTATGGCAAAAACATCAATGTTACCCGCACTTGCAACTAATCTCAATTCGTCCATCTTATTTCTCGCACTACGACTGTTTTTATAATATATTTTCAGAAACCCTCCCTTCTCTTTTTTCTTCCTGCCGATTTCTGTTCCTCCACTATGCTTGTTACTCTCCTTATCACCTAATGCCATTGGCTGTCCTATGTCACCAATAATTCTTCCTCATTCTTCCTATAACTGATTTCCTTAAAACTCACACTATCGCAACACCCAGAATACATTGATTTTCCACGAAAACCCATACCACTATCTATTTCTAGTTTAAAGACCTAACAGCTCCCTCCACTTCGTTGGCCAGTGCTCCCACCCCAAACCTAGATAAGTGAACCCCATCCCTGGCATACATGTCATTTTTGCCATAGAAGAGGTCCCAGTTGTCTATGAATGTCACTGCACATTCCTTACAGTGTTTGTCCAGCCAACAGTTGATATCAATTGCCCTGAACAACCATTCACTTCCAACTCCTCTCCTGGGCAAAATGCCACATATCACGGGGTTCCCACCTTTCTTCCTAATTATCTTTATTGCTGTCCTATACCTGCTAATCAGGTCTTCACTCCTACGACTGCCAACATCGTTGCCTCCCGCACTGAGGCAGATAATAGGATTGCTCCCATTACCTTTCATGATGTCGTCCAGATGGCTAAAAATATTCCCCATCCCATCCTCAGGAAAACATGCCCTCTGCCTCCTCTTCCTTTCCCTAAGACAAAATGCCCTATCCATAAATTTCACTTGACTCTCCACAACTAAAACAATGTTCTTACCTTCATTGGAGGAGTTCGTAGTGACGTTTTCGATGGTCTTCGTTGGGGTTTCTAGGGATGTCGACTCTCCTCTGCCAGTGCTCCCTTGGTGCTCATTGTGACGTTCCCAGTAGACAACACACATTCGTCTGGTAACACCGAAAATGGGTTGGAAGTCTCCACAGCAATCTTCTGGATCTTCGTTGTTTCCACCACTCCAACAGACTTCTTGATTTTCAGCTTTGTTCCATGTTGGCCGGCCACTGACCAGGTTCCTCTCTTGACCTGAGGACTCACAACAGGAAAATTACTTCGAATCCTCTTGTTTTCCTCTGTCAGTCGCCGTATCTCAAGCTTAGCAACCATAAGCTCCCCTTTTAGCTGCTGGTAGAGTAGCTCAAGAGAGGACATTTTATCAGATTCACGGAGAACACACCGGACAGATCTTCACAGAGCTAAGTACAGGTCACCACTCAAGCTAAGTACAGGTCACCACTCAAGCTAAGTACAGGTCACCACTGAGCTAAGTACAGGTCACCACTGAGCTAAGTACAGGTCACCACTGAGCTAAGTACACGTCACCACTGAGCTAAGTACAGGTCACCACTGACAACGATATCAGGGTCTACTTTCCCTACCACAAACTAGGGAAAATTGGGTCAGTTACAATACCCATGTAAGTCCAGCCATACCCATACCTTGTTATGTTAGCTGCAGCTGATAGGTACGGGTGAGATTTGACTGGAATTGCCAAATCACCCCGTCATGTGTGGATGATTTCACCCAAACCAAGCGAGTTTCACTAAGCATTTCAGATGTGAAAGGCTGAAATATACGTACATTAGAGCGAATTATAATATTAACCACTTTGATCTACAGCCCTGGTGGTAACCGAACGACACCCCGAAGGGATGACCGGGTTGCGGCTGCTGGACATCGTGCCGTTAATGTTAAGTAACGACTGATATATGTTTCACGTAGGAAAATGTACTCGTATAACAGAAGGCCTGTGTGATTAAAAAATTATGATAATGGCAATAATAAGATAATTACAATAAACTCAATACTAATAATTTCAATACAATAACTTATTTTTTAATTGTAATATTAAAAATATTATTAAATATTTTATTCTTTTAGTATTATTAAATGAATTATGATTGTTATTAGTTATTATGATTTCTGTTATCATAAACCAATAAGATAATGAATACAACAACAACAATAATAATAATAGTAATTTATTATTTTCATGACAATGTCAAAAAAAACTTTTACCTGAGCGGTTGTCTCCCACCAAGGTAGAGTGACCAGAAAATGAGGAAACACTGTCATCATTTATCATTCAGTCACAACCAAGACAACCTACTGAATGTCAACATCACTCTTTCAGACTGCAGCACTGTACTTCCCATCTAAATATCTTATGTACAGCTAACCATTTTTCCTGAGTCCTTTCATAATTGTATACGTAACCTGAATCACACTCCAACAGCACTTCAAATCACAAAAAAAAAAACGCTTGCAACCACACACTCCTGTGTAACACAGCTGTTTGATCTCCAAGTGCTTAGCGCTCAAAGCCATTTATTTCTCTACCATCCAATATTTTCTTGGGCCGTCCCCCTACTTATTTCTTTTTGTACCGTTAGCTTATTTGCTCTCCCTCTCTTCAATCTGCTACTTTCATTACATTGCTCTTTTTTACGTTCGCTTTTAATTTCCTTCTTTTACATACCCCCACCCCCCCAAAAAAAAAAAAAAAAAAAAAAGTCTGCCAACCTTTCCAGCTTCTCTTTATATTCTCCCAAAAGTGCTGTATCACAGGCAAAAAACAATTGTGATAACTCCCACTTTGAACTAGTTCTTTATCTTTCAGTCAGAACCCCAGAGTATACATATTTTACAACCATATCTATAAATTTTGAACCATGCCTAAGTTACTTTTACTGTAAAATAATCCTAATATATCCTACATAAGCTAACCTGAGCCTCGCTATCCACATTAAAACTGTTTATTGCTTTGAATAACTTACCAATATTCCATACATTTGAATAACTTACCAATATTCCATACATTTGAATAACTTACCAATATTCCATACATTTGAATAACTTACCAATATTCCATACATTTGAATAACTTACCAATATTCCATACATTTGCAGCATCTGCCACACTGCCTCCTCTTCACCCTACAATACATATTTTCTCAATCCATAAATGGAACTGATGCTTTACCTTTAAGGTTCATTTATATGGCTCTTTGTATATACTTTGTCTACACATCACCTGCTCTTCCTAAACCCTCTGTTCTTCTGCACTACTGCTCTTTGTCCTATCCTTAATTCTTAATTAATATTCTTGAAGATTCATTATCCGGTATATGCAATGGGAATATTCCCCAGTAATTCTAATACTATCCTTCATCTTCTTATCCCTTATGAAAAGGGATAACTATCAATCCCTAGTTACCTTCCATCCCTTTCATTCATATATTGAACAAATGCATCATCCACTTCATAACTATATCCAGACCTGCTCTTATCATTTCTGTCTTAATCCCTTTCCCAATTCCTTTAACACCTTTCATTCTAATAACTGCCGCATGCACTTCCTCTGTTCTCACATCTAGTATTCCTCACTCTTTAAAGATTTTATACCTCCTGCCCAAAGCATAAAATCACTGCCTTTCTTTATCAACATTTAACAACTCTCAAAATAGTCTCTCCATCTTCTCTGTGTCTCCACCTTCTCATCTAGTAACTCCCCTCTTTCGTATTTAACTATTAAATCCATTTCTTCAATAGACTTTCACAAATTATTGATCTCACTCCAAAACATTCTATTATCCACATTTATTTTATATAAATCCTCTCGTTCTCTCTCTCTCTCTCTCATTTTTTTAACCTCTCTTATTCCCTCCATATTCTCCGTATATCACATTTGCATTGACAAAAATAAATAGTGCTAACTTTTTCTTGCTTGCCACCTTCTTTACCACATCCACCAACTGCTTGCTCCTCTTCTCTCCCTCGCCCGCTCTCCTTTATCCATAAACTTCTCCTGCACACTCATAATTCACTCGTAATTCTTCCCTGTGCTACTTCTACTTCCCTCTCTAGACAGTATATATTTTAATTACTTTCAATTTTCTCTTACCCATTGATAATATTCTCCTTGTATTCCATCTATTTCTTACTCTTACTGTAGCTACGACTAAATAATGATCTGATGTATCTGTCGCCAGTCTCAACACATGCACCTCCTGAAGTCAACTCATCCACTCTTTTTTTTTCTACTAAGACGTAGTCAAACTGCTGTCATTACGACCTATTTTATTGCTAATACTTATGGAGCCTATTTATGTACCAGTTTATCAAATTTCTTTATATACAGATTCCTAGCAATAATAATAATGATAATAATAATGATAATATAGAAAATAATTAATAATACTAATAATTATAATGCTAATATAATTATTAGGTTCACAACAAGATTCTCAAATACCCCGAAATGATGCAGCAAATACTATTTTGAAAGTGTATCCATGAAACCTGTTTCTCAGGATTGGAGAAGGGGGCGGTGGGCCTTATCTGCGACTCACACCTCCCCAGAGTCAACACAGTGACTTCACACACAAACATTAGTGGCCACTGCAGCCAACACGTTTTCCTGGAGTCCGCCTTTACTTCTTGAGAGATCTTTGCTCTGGAGGAAGCCGTAAGATTTACATATTGCTTGAATCTAAAAGGTCACATAGCGCTCAGATCGACGAATAACATGCATAAAATGGGTATATTTATTGCCGGCAATAAAGACTCCCATTAGTGCATATCTTAAATTATACGATAGAGTTCAATGTAATAATATACTATTTCCTCCCGATTAATCTAGTGTAGACAGGAAGATGGTGGTTGAATGTCCGGAACTTTCCGTATGGTAATGCCGTAACTTTGTTTCCATTGACAACTTGTTTTACTGAATGGTTTCTGAGAGCTTGTGAAGGCTTACTCAACCCTGTAACAACTTCAGATAGTATTACCAAGGTTGGCTCCTCCTCAGGAAAATTAATGAATAGAAAAAAAAAAAAAAAAAAAAATATTCACAAAGATAAACACTTTATTACCTAGTAATGCAAAGATAAAACATTATAAAATGAAGGTGTATCCTACTTGAAAAAAAAAAATGAAAAATGAAATGGAAAAAAATGACATTTGAATTCAACGCTAATATGTACAGTTATACTGGGGTGTCTGGTTGAGGTTGACACCGTCTTGTAGAAATTGTAGCCGTTACTGATGTGGGGGGGGGGGGGGTCACAGGTGTTGGTGACAACCCAACGACTAGTTCTTCACAGAGTCTATAGCCTTGAATAGTCAGTCCAGATGACAGGAACGCAGGTTCTTTACCACTACATCCCTCAAGGAAGGTTCCTTGATGTTGGTGAGGGGCTCTTGATTTATGGAATTGGATCTGTGCTCCAGTTCCCCAAATTAAGCCTGAATGCCTTCCACATACCCCCCCAGGCGCTGTATAATCCTCGGGTTTAGCGCTTCCCCCTTGATTGTAATAATAATAATTTAACACTACAAAGTGAGGGGTAG
>NC_069411.1:62088303-62135803 GCF_026875155.1 Cherax quadricarinatus
CCCAAAGTCTTTCCCCCTTGAGCGGGTTTGTATTTTGGGCCCCCGAGCCATATTGCTTTTTTTTTCCCTTCCCTGATCTTCATGACTATGCGTTTGGGGGGGTTTAAAATTCGAGACCCAATGGGGATAGTGCCCCAGCCTGCCCAGGCATTTGTAGTTCTGTTTTCCCCACCTATTGTTTTTCAAAAAACTTCACTGTCTGAAAACAGGGTCATTTTAGTCTACCCCTTTCCCGTCATGTCTTTCACATATCCCAAAGAACACATGGTCGGTGACCCGTGGGCCCCCCGTCGCACGGGCGCCCCCTTGTGTGTGTGTGTGTGGTGTGTGTGTGTGTGTGTGTGTGTTGTGGGGTGTGTTGGTGTTTTTTGTGTGTGTGTTGCGGGGTTACACTAAAATTAAGCACGACGGTAAAAAAGCCATAATTAAACCACCTTCTCACAATAGTGATGAAAAAAAAAGATTATAAAAATAAGGCGACCATTTCTTCAAAAAAAAAAAATGTACAAATAGCGAAAAGGGGAGACAGTAAAAAAGCAAGGTGGGCCCAAAAATTCCCCTTACCGGGGAAATTTAACATGTTTCCCTTACAAAAAAAAACCCCCCAAATTTACCTAATCTGAATTTGAATTCCAAATCGACTAAAAGTTCTTAATCCCAATCAGGAAAGGTAGGTCAGAATTATCAGGCCCTGGTATAGTTATTACGAAATTAACCTTTGAAAATGCCCGAAATCACTAGCTTAGCTTAAATAAACTCGTGAAGGGAGTTGCCGGCTTTACGAGAAAATGTCTTTTGGCTCAATAAGGGAATAGAGTAATAGGACAGATATTTTCAAAAGGTGTTGCTGGATGAGGTACCGAGGGGGGACAAAGGAATTGATTTGCAAGGCCCCACTAGGTGACCACTTTCCATGTTCAAGCATTTGAACGCGTCAAGAAATCGAAATTTCCTTTTTTGTGGCCAGGGGTGAAAATTCGCATAGTATTAACGAAATACCATTAAAAGTTTATTTTAAAAATAAAAGAAAATATGTACCAAAATTTTGCCCATTTTTGAAAGGCACACCCTTCCCCACGACAAATTATAACCAATCCAAGCAAAAACCCCATTTGGGGTTATACAGTACTGAAAGGCAGGGGGTTTGGGGAAGAGAGAGTAGAAAGGGTGGAGAGGTAGAGAGGCAGAGTTAAAAAGGGGGTGGAGGAGTGTAAATAAAGTATTCCCAAAGTTTGTGAAATAAATAGGTTCAGTAACACGCCAGAGGAAGCTGAGATAAGGGGGGGCCGTCAGAAGGAAGAAAAAGTAAACTGAAAAGGGGGGTGACAATCGGAAAAAATTTTGGTGCTCATTGATAGAAGGACTTTTAAAAATTTCAAAATAAAATTTTAAAATCTGCAATTCCAATGGGGAAAGAGGGCCCCCTTATGAGACCCCTGAGTAAGATGGGTGTGCCGATGAAAACACCGTAGAGGTAGTCTCCCATGGTGATATAGTTAAAATTGTAAAAGTATGTATGTTTTTGATTACATTACACCAATGATTATTAAGCAGCTTACTTTTTTGCCCTTATGTCTGACTGGAAGCTTTGGGGGGCTGAAAAACTGCCAAAACGAAGCAGTGGGATCAAACAGGGTTTATTATTATTATTTTTATTTTTTTTAAACACACGGGCCCCGATTCCCCCCAAAGGCAGGGGGGCCCCCGAAAAAAAAAAATTTCCCCATCATTCACTCCTCCCATGTCTTGCCAGAAGGGGCTTTACCTACATTTTTAAAAACTGCAACATTAACACCCTCCTTATGGATATATTTATTTTTTCCCAAATTTTTAAAACATCCCCCCAAAAACAACTTAAAACTCTAAGTTCAGAGGATTACGCAGTGGTGCTGTGCTTCTGCGGAGCCCGTCAGCAGCGAACACCCCTCCTAAATGTTCTTTTCCTCTAACCTCAAGTGTCAGAAAGAACATCCCACACTGAAAAGGGACACAATGGCGTTTTCCCTAAAATTATTTTCTTTTTCAAATATGTTTTTTTCCCTACCAAAACCCTTCATTTATTTTAAATACTACGAAATGGAAAAAGCAAGTCTAATGAGAAGGGCCTCTCATCCACCCTTTTTCCCGATGGCTTTTGTATATTAGTGGTCTTTTGTAAGTTACATCTGCGCTCTCGCACCCTTGAGTTTCTTTTGGAATTAATGTTAACGTTTTCTGGCACTCAGATTTTTTGTTTTTTGTCTGCGGGTTTTTTTTTAAATTCAGTGAAGTAACTTCGGACTGAGCATATTGGTCATCAGTGACCAAATGGTATTCTAACACAGTTTGTTTTCCCGTTTTTTTTTAATATAAACAGAGTTTTCCTTCGGGGGGTTGGGTCAAAAAATGTGATAAAACGAAATAATTGACAGATTTCAATTACTTTTTTTTATATTTTAATTTAGAAGGCGGGGGGAAGTCCGTTCTAGAAGTTCCTTTTGAATTTGCCAAAAAAAGAAAAAAAGAAAATAACAGTTTTACAAAGTACACAAACCCAAAAGTGGAGCGAGGTATAATGGCGGGAAGAGGTGGTGGTGTATAGTAGTAGTGTATAGTATAAAAGAGGTATTAATCCCGAAAAGGGAGGAAATTAAACACATGCGAAACACCGGGCACCCCCTATAGTGACGTTTCGCCTCCACCCAGCCACTGGATGCAAAAACGCCCCAAAATGAAACCCAGACCCGCCCATGTGTCAAATTTTCTCAGTGTTGTAGTAGTAGTATAGTAGTAGTGAAGAGGTATAGTAGTGGTAGTGGTAGAATTGGGAATAAGGGGGGACGAGCCAGTCAATAAAAAGGAAAGGGGAGCACTGCAAGAGAGCTGGGGTGCCCCAAGGGAGAGAAAGGCACGAGGTGCGTGAAAGGAGAAGGGGTTTGAAATAAATGAAGAAGGAACAGAAAACGAGACAGAAGAGAGAAAAGAAAACCCCGGGAAAAAGGAAAGAGGAAAGGGGAAGGGGGAGAAAAAAAAAAAAGAAAAAAAAAAAAAAATGAGCGTCAGTTTAAGTCACGGGTTTTCTAAATTTGGAGCTTTTTACAATGTAGTGGGAGGGGAAGGGGCATCTACGGGGACGAACCCCGGGGCTAAGGTTCATAAAAGGAAAGTTGTGTATTAGAGGATTCAACAGGCGACTGTTCGAGTTGGAAGTAGGGAAGACTTTTTACAGAAGCCAGTCAATGGATGGTTTGATCTTGATGTGACAAAAAACATTGTTAGCGTCGGAAGCCAAACCTTTTTTGTCCCCTAAGCTGAGAAAGAACGACCGTTTCCCCGAATATTGAAGTGGACAGGAGGAGCAAAAAATGGGAAAACAAGAAATTTCTGTAGGGGGAGGGAGGTTGAACGAGATTGTGCGAAGGTGTTGTCGGGTTTGAAGTAAGTTGATTTTAAAGGGGGACGAAGAAAATTGTTGGTTTAAAAAAGCCCGAAAATGTAGGGAAGACAGAGGATAGAAGATTTCCAGGAGTAGGGTTTTGGGGGAAGAAAAAATTTGGTTTTTAGCACGTGAAAAGGCAGAGCTATAAAATGGGAAGGGTGGCCAAAAGGGAAAACGAATTAGAAGAGGGAAATTTCTGCGGGAAGGAATGAGGATCCAGAGGGGAGGCTGGAAAAAGAGGGGGATAAGAACACTTTTTTTGCAGGGAAAGCATGATAGGAAAAGAGTAAATTTACATGCCATGTGCTGGGTTTTTCGGAAAAAGGGAAAAGGAAAAACTGTATCTGAGCGGGGCATGGACATCAAGGAAAGGAAGAAGGGAATTAGATTCCCATTCAGCTTTAAATTAATGGAAGGGGAAAGTTTATTAAGAGCTTCAGAAAAGGTTGAAGAGAGGGAGTCATGAGGCACAAGAAAGAGTCACCCACATAGCAGACCCGAGTGAAGGTTTGCCATCAAGGGTGGGAAAGAAAAAGGGTCTCAAAATTTTTCCTGTAAAATTGCAAGGACAGGAGAGAAGGGAACCCCCCTAGCGAACCAAAGGGTTTTTGAGAATTGTAAAAGGGCTTACTCGCCCTGTAAAACTTCGCAGTATTAAGTCAAAAAGTCAATAAGTAAAACTTTGGATCCGTGGGGGTAACACCTGGAATTCAGTAAAGAGTCTGAAAGTTACTAACACATTGAAGTAGTTTCATGTCTTTAGGGTCATCCCAAAGATCATTAATTTAATTTTGGGTTGCGCCCGAGGGGTCAAGAGTCCCCAAGTCATGTGTTCTTCATCATGTCAAATTTAGAGGTTCAATTACACCATTTACTTTTTTCATTGTTTTATCGTTGTGTGGAAAACAAGTCAAAGTTTTTAAGGCGTTCCCCGATTTTTTCAGTAATATTTTTAAGGATGTTGATATGAAAAATTATTTTCCCCCTTGACTTTCTTGAGGTAGCACTTTCCCACTTTTTTTTAATACTTTATATGGCCTTCATGTCAAAAATTTTATTTGCTTGATCGGCAAAAGTACAAAAAAATTTATCTCCTCTTTAAAATTCTCCTTGATTTTGGAATCAAAATGGTTTTGTTCGGCCCATTGACTAGCTTGGTTTTTCAAAACTTGTAGGGGTTCCTCAATTTTTGGATCAAGGTAAAGGAGAAACGGGGTAAAAAGATGAACCCTCAGCTTTTTCCTCCTCATTTTCCATAAGTCATGAAGATGGACAAGGACCGGCTGTCTCCCATAGAAAGTTCAAAAGGGAAAAACCCAAAAAGAGTCACGGGGAAATTTCCCTCAGGGACACAAAGCCAGGTGGGAAAACGACCCACCCCTTGGTTTTGGGGGGCGTTCCTTTAAAAATGACTTGGAATCGAAGTGCGTAAATCCTTCCATTCAGCTGGGATGATAGGGTGGGGTAAAGAGGGGTTGAGGATGTTGCTTTAAAGCGATGTGAATTGTGCCCCAAAGGGTCAAAAAAATTTCTCTGGGGATCCACTCTGGAAAAGGAAAAGGGGGTTCAGCCATCTGTAGTAGTTATGGTTTTTAAAGGGTAGGGCTTCAGGGAAACTCAAAGCTAATAAAACTAATGTTAATATATAATTTTCCCCCCGATAAAAGGTTGAGATAAAGGACCAACGATGCAATAGTACTCTTTAAAGGGGTCCCGAAAAGAGGGGCATTTTTGAATAGGTATGCGGGTCCCTGGGGGAGGGACATTGACAAACTTTACACGATTAAAATGGGTATACATCTGAGGACATTTTTGCCAAAAATGGTTTTCCCCTAATTTTTTTTAAAAGGTTTTGCAATGCGAGAATGCCCGGGCCACTGGCAGGTCTGACCCATTTTAAGAACATCTCTCTGCATTGATTGGAAAAACAAATTTCTTTCATTGAATTTAATTGAATATGCTTTACAAGAAACCCTTTTAAATTTTTTTTAAAATTTTTATAAAAAGTTTTTCCTTTGAAAAATTGATTTTTTTTTAGCGGCATTATGGCAATTCTGAGGAGGGGCAATTACGTTTAAATTGAAAAAAGGGCCTTCGTATTTTTAAAAGGCTTAAAGTCGGGAAAAATAAAAGGAGGGAAGTAGGAGAACCTGGTTTTGGTTGACCCTATAAAAGCATTTATGGTATCGGAAGTAATTTTTTACTTTTTTTAAAGGGAACCGGATCCTACTACCTCGCTTTCGAGGTAAAAATCATGGTTTTTAATCCCACAGAATCTCACAAAAGGCATTGTTATCTGGCTTTAGGATTCTTGATCTACGGAAGGGATCTGAAACCTTATTTTAAATTTTGGGATAAAAAGGTAACCCCAAAGGAAGAATGGCACTTTTAATTACCTATTAGTACGGAGCAAAAAGTGATAGGATAGTACGGCTTCAGACAACCGGGAAACCCTTTTAGACCTAATTAACAACGGATGGTGGGAAAAAAGTGTCCGTACGGCCCCAAGTAGTCGAAAGTAAAACAGGGGAAATTTGGTTTTTTTAAGGTTAGGGAACATTATGAAATGATATCAGTGCATCCATTCTGTAAAAATTTGATACATTAAGTCCATTAATGTTCCTAAAAGGGGTGTTTGGTCATTACGTTTTTAAAACATTTTTTCCAACTTTTTGGGACCTTCTTAGAAGGAAAATTGGAAATTTATGCCCCTTAAACACCACACAAATGAAAAACAGGAATAAAAAAGTCTTTTTATTTCATGGGGTTTGATTTTTTTAAAAAAAAAAAGTAATTTTTAAAGAAGAGGAAAGATTTACCCTTATGTAAAAAAGGTTGGGGGTACATAAAAAACACACATTAAAAAAAATTTAATCTTTTTTTTAAATAAAAAATAATTTTCCCTTGGTTAGAGGTTTTTGAACTATGATAATAGTACATGACTATAAAAAATTAAATTACCTTTTACTAAAAAATAAATAATTCTTTAACCCCCTACACGGGATAAAAAACTTTCTTGACACTACGTGTCCTATATAAAATTATATATATAATATTATTATATATAATATATATAAATATTTTAAATTATTTTTATATTTTATATAATAATTATATATATCTAGCAAAAATAATAAATTAAGTAACTTTTAAAATAAATTTACATCAACTGTTTCTCCAAACCACTTATCCGGTCGGGGGCAAGTCACATGACACTATTCAGTGAAAAAAAACCAGGCCATCTTCAGTGTCACACGACACCCTTTTCATTCAGTGTTCCACTACGGTCCTGGCATATCTCGGGTTTTCCCCACCCCATCATAGTCCAAATTCACATAGGGCCCGGGCCCCCAGTTCAGTGTAACACCCCCACCTTTTCTTCAGTAATGTCCCACTAAACAGCACCCGATGTCCGGTCACAGTTGATCGCGTAGACGGTGAGTCCCGACTCCCGGAGTCGTAAATCCTCTTCAAACCCGGTTGACACCCCCTAGCCGAACACCATGCTGCAAGCTCATAAATGCGGCCGTCAAGAACTGAGGCAACGACCAGTGAGCTGCGGTGAGCGGTTCTTTTAACGCCATAGATGGTCGATTAGGTGTTCAGGTATACTGCGAGATGTGTACCCGAGGAGTTCAGGTACTTAAAGTTTCTGAAGCCCGTAGCGTGTCCCTTGGGGTCAGGGACCTCGTTTGGTGCGTACCTGAGGGGCTCAGGTAATAATGTTTTTTAAAGCCGTTTTGACTGTACCCCTTAGGTGTTCAGGTACCTACTGCTTGGTGGTACCGAGAGGCGCTCAGGGTTTTTATGTACTGAAGCCAGTAGTGTACCCCTTGGTGTTCAGGTACCTCTGCTTGTGGCACCCGGGGGGCACTCAGGCTCTTAAAGTTCTAAGGCCCGGTCAGAGTCCCCACATTGGGTTTGATGACGTACCCCGTGGGATGCCGGCCCGGCGGTTAACTATTTAACCCCTAGTTTGGAGGGGCCCCAACGATTTCTTTTGGCTGATGAACCCTTGCTTTAGGGTTCGATCCCCTTTTGGTTTTTATAGGAATTGTGGCTCACATACAACAGGGCCCCAGCAACTTTCCCGCTTTAACGATTACGTTCTCTAATAATGTTTTTAAGGTGGGGGGGAAATGGTTTGGAACTGTAGCAAACCCTGAAGCTTAAGGGATTCATAACTGTGATCAAATTTTAAATTTTTATCCAAAAGTGAACAAACGAAAAAGTGTTACCTGTAACTGCTGAAAGTTTGAAGCTTTAAGGTGGCATACCCGAAATCTTTTCTGAAGAATTTGTGGTTTTTGTTGGTTTTTGGGGTTTCCTTTTTCGTAGGTTATAAATTTCATATGATATCCCGCGCAAAGTTTATAGTTTCAAGGCTTTACCAGAAAATAAAATTCCAAACCCGGTAGCCCAGGTGTCCAAAGGGCCCTTCAAGAGGGAGCGGTATTTTCAAACCCGATAATGTAGAAGAATGCCCTTTACTCTCTGGAAGGGGGGGTAAATTAAAGGGGTTGAAATATGTGCCTGCTGCATAATGTTTTAAAATTATCCTTCCCCTAATTGTTTTGTGAAGAGTTAACTTTTATTTTCTAATTCAAGGGGAGCTTTTTCGAGTCGCGATCCCTTTTTTCTCTATTAATCATTTCTCTATCCTTTGCTCTTTCTCAAGTTCTTTAATTTAAATTGTTTCCCCATATCTTCTTGTTCCTAGTTTTTTTAGTTGTTCCTCCCTTCTCTAGCTCTCTCCTCACGTCAAGTCTATCACGCCTTTTTTGTCTTCTTTTCTCTTTCTGTCTTTCTTGGGTTTCTCTCTCAATTCTCTCCCCCTCCTTTTTCTCCCGTCTTTAAAGGTTCTTTTCTCTTTTTTTCTTTTCTTTCGATTCTTCTCTCTCTCCTTTTTCTCGTCTCTTTCGTTCTCTTCCCTTTTTTTCTTCTCTTCCCCCTTTTTCTTTCTTTCTCTCAATTCCTTCTTTCAAGTCTTTAAATGATCCCAGCACTAAGAAAAATTCAAATTTTTCCATGTTATTCCCAACTTTTTCCCGCATTCACCCAAAAAAGGGTTTTTTTCCCCTGCTTTCAAGAATAAATTTAAAATTTCAGGGGGAAATGAAACGTATTTAAAAAAAACGGAGGGTTCAATTCCCGCTCGCTCAAACTGTAAATAAACCAGAGGGGCCCACCCCACTTCAATTAAAAATATGTTTAATTAAAAAAAGAATGGGTTTTATGCCCGGACAGCAAACAGTAAGTAGAATGGGGTCCCCTTTACCCTCCAATCTTTCACCAACAATCAAAAGTGTCCAGACAGTTCCCTTGATAAAAAAAGAGCTCAAAAAACAAATTGTCCCGGAAAATCTCGGGGCCCCCGAGTCTAACTCCAAAGTGTTTCAAGCTCGAAAAAGTGGCAAAATTAAATATTTTATCCCGCCTGACTTGACTTACAAAAATTGAGACTTTTAAAAATCCCAAATCTTTTAAATAATGTCTGTAGTTACATTTTGAGAATATTACTATGGGGGGGTGGTAACCCTCTGGGTATGCGGCGTTGAAGTTCCAAAGGTAGATTTGAGTGGAAAATTTAATCTTGATTCAGTAGAGTTGTCCGGCAAGGCGCCACTTTTAAAAGGGTTATCAGCCCCGTAACCTTTTATCATATTACCCAAAGGGGGCTCCTCCTCAGGGAAAATTTAATGATAGAAAAAGAAATAAAAACAGCAAAGAACACTTATTATTTGAAAGTAAAATGTAAAACAAAAAAGCATGATGGTTCCAATTGAAAGAAAAAAGAAAAATGAAATGAAAAAAAAAATTAATTTGAACTCAAAGCTATTTAAAGGTTATCGTGGTAATGGGGTGTAGGGTTGGTGACACTGTGTGTTGCGAAATGTAGGGCCCTTGTGATGTTTGGGGGGGGGGGTAGCAGGTGTTGGTGGGGCCCCCACCAGCTCGTTTTCCCAAAAAGTGTAGCCCTGAGTAAACTTAGGCAGGGAAAAAAAGGTTCGTTCCCCTGTATGAAGGGGGGTTTGGTCTGTGTTTGGGTTACAAAACGGGAAGTAGACTAAATGGGGGCGTTCAGGACGTTAGTCCGTTCCTTTTTTTTTCCGTTGGTTGGCAGTGACCCCCTCTGTCATTCCAGCGTTTAAAAGAGACAATTACCCCCTGCTTAAGAAATCACTTCCATGATAATACAAACCTAAAAAATTGGTGATTATTTAAACATTTAACAGATAAAACTGAAAGGGTAAATTATTATGGTCAAAAGAGAAGCTTTAACCCAAAAAGTCCACTAAAATATGAAAAGGCATGTACTTACAGAGGTTGGAGCTGTGAGTCGAGGGATTTCGTTTTGACCCGACCACATCACCTTTCGGGGGGGGGGGAAGAGGGGGGGAAGGGGATAGCGGAGCTAGATGACCCCACCCCAAAAGCGCGGGAATCAAACTATCACTTTCGGGGGGGGGAAAAAAGGGGGGGGGGAAAGAGGGGAGTGGCTTCCTTACCCTTAACAGTAACCCGGGAATGAAATATTGTTACTAATCCCCTCCTACTCCAAAAAATTGAAATTTTTTCCCCCACAAGTAAACATTTACAGGTTGGGAGAGGTGAACCCGTTCAAGAAGTCTTGAGAGTGACGGGGTGGGAGGAAAAAAGTACCCGAAAAAGGGGTGGGGTTTTGGCCAGCAAAAGCAAAAGAAAAAGATTTTTTCTCTCTCCCAACGTTAAGATGCTTAGTCTTGAGTTGGTCCCTCTTCACCAATGTCCCCTTTATGATGTCCTTGATTTCCTTAGAGAGAAGGCCATGAAGGGTTTCTTCATCTCCCCATACCTACTATGTCTTTTTTGAGCTTTTCCCCCTGGTGGACTTAACTCCCTTTTTCCCTTTCCAAAGGGGAAAAATTTTTTTCTCAAACCTTTGGGTCGCTATGGCTCTTTCTCTCCTGCCCTTTCTAATCTTTACATGGAAAAACTTTTAGACCGTTTTCTTTTCCCACCTTCGATTTGGGGAAAACCCTTTCCCCTTGGGTCGCTATGTGAGACTCTTTGCTCTGTGGGGGCCCATGATCCAGTCTTTCCAACCTTTTCTTTAACTTTAAAAAAATTTGCCCCTTTTCCCTTAAGTTTAAAATGAAGGGAATTTAATTCCTTGCTTCCTTTCCTTGTGTCCTGTCCACCGCTCGATAAGGTTTTTTTTCCTTTTTCCCTTTACCGAAAACCTATGCACAGTGGCATGTCATTCAACTTTTCCCATCATTTCCCCCGTCAAGAAAAGTGTTCTTATCCCCTCTTTCTCCATGCCTCGAAACTGTGTCCCCAGTTCCCTTCCCCAGAAATTTCCACTTTACAATTCGTTTTCCCGTCTTGGGGACCTTCCCATTTCATGGGCTTGCCCTTCCGTGCTAAAACCAAATTTTTCTCTCCCAAACTTCTACTCCCGGAAACTTTCTTCCCCTTCTTCCCTACATTTCCCGGTCTTTCTGTCTCAAAATTCTTTCCCTCCCCTTTGACATCAAAATACCTTCCGCCCGACTAAACTCTTCGCACTATTTCGTTTATACCCCTCCCCCCCTCTACAAAGTTCCTGGTGTTTACTCTATTTCTTGCCCTCCGTTCTCTTCAATACTTCGGAGAAAGGTGATTCTTTCTGACAGATTTAGGGAGCACAAAAAAAGTTTAGGTTGCCCACATAACATTTTTTTTTCTGTAGTCGAGATATAGCCCTCCCATTGATGGTCTTCTGCAAAAAATGTTTCCCCACTTCCAATGAAAAGTCGCCGTTGTTGAATCCCCTTAATTCACAATTTCCTTTTATGGCCTTAGCCCGGCTTCGTTCTGTAGATGCTTCCCTCCCACTACATTTTGAAAAGCTCCCAAAATTCGAACAACCCCTGCTTTCCTACTCCCATTTTTTTTTTTTCTTTTTTCTTCTCCCCTTCCCCCCTTTTTCTTTTCCTTTTCCTTGGGTTGTCTTTCCCTTTGTCGTGTTTTGTTCCTTCTTCATTTTATTTCAACTTTCCTTTCAAACCTCTGTGCGCTTGCTTCCCCCTGTGGGCACTATCTCTTTCATGCTCCCCCTTCCTTTTTATTTGACTGGCTCGTCCCCCCTTATTCCCCAAATTTACCCCTACACTACTACTACCTCTTCTGCTTAACATACAACTATGATGAAATTAAGACAAAAGTGCGGCGTTTGGGGTTTTATTGTTGTGGGGTTTGCCCTCCAGTGGTGGCTGGATGGCGAAGTCTCTTAGGTGCCCGGGGGTTTCGATGTGTCTTAATTTCATCTTGTCGGGATTATATACCATTTGTATACTATACTATACTACACTACTACTACTACCACCACCCCTTTCCCGCCCATATATAGCCCTCCTGTCCACTTTGGGTTGGTGGGCTTTGTAAATGGGCCACCCCCCCCCCGGGCCCAAAAGTCGTGTAATTTTTTCTCTTTTTTTGGGTTTTTTGTGTATCTTCCGCCGGTATTGTGCCTTTTTTTGTTAAAATATTTCCCTTTTATGCTCTAAGGTGGTTTACACATTGTATGGTCGATGGTGAACACTCAAAATCTTTCCTTTCTTACTCGAAAGTCTATTGTGTCAGAATTCGAAAAACACATTTTTCGTTCTTGCAGCAGCACCCAAAATTCAGCCTCTACCTTTTTCAAATGATATCCAGACGGTGGACATCTGGGGTAACGTTAGCTCCGGGGCCCCCCAATTTTGAAAGTGAAGATTAGTATAAACCTGCCGTGGATGGAGAAGCTTCCCCTGCAAGTAAATCACTAAACTTTTGATGCCCAGAAAAACTGTCTTCATTTTATTGCGGAAACCCTTTACAAGTGATAGTTATTTCCTACACCCCAAAGTGCCGAAATTCCAGTGAAAATTTTTCAGGCCCCTTTCCGAATGCCAGCTGGGGTTTTCTGCCACCATACCAGTACACCCTGCAGCTTACTCTCTCTTGCCTATTGTAATAAATCTCTCCCGCTTATTCCGCCGTTGTCAAATTTATTTAAAGACGGGGGAAAACCCCTGTTTCAAAAAGAAAGAAGGTTTACGTATGCCATGGGACCCCTCATTCCGCCCCCAAGGGAGAATTCACGACTTTCTCATTCCGAGTACTAAGCGGACTCCAGCCTCGGGTACCCACTTCCACAATCTCCCCTTGGTCACAATCCCTCGTCACTTGTATCTAGCTCTTTTTTAACCCCCGGACTCTGAGGTCCCCACCCCGCTCATACAGTCCCCGGTCTTCATCTTCCGCTGCATATTTATTACTACAAAATCTACCAGCCAAACCCTTCTTCGCTTTTTACTTCCCCAAAAATTTTAAAATCCCCCAAATTCAAATCATTTTTCCCTCCTTCTTTATCCCTTCCCAACATTTTTTTTTTCAGCTCTGTGCCCGTAATTTTCGTCCCCTTCGTTATGTTTCCCCCCTTTTCCGGGTTTCCCCCCCCCTCAAGGAAGGTTCCTTGATGTTGGGAGGGGCTCTTGATTTAGGGAATTGGATTGTGTCCCGTTCCCGAATTAAGCCTGAATGCCTTCCAATCCCCCCCCCGGGCCTGTATAAAACTTCCCGGGTTTTGCGCTTCCCCTTTATTTTAAAAAATAATAATAAAACCCGGGTTCCCCCCCCAAGTTTCTTTCCTTTCCCCGCCCTTTTCCCGTTTTTTTCTCTAAACTATCCCACGTTTATTTCTAAGTTACCTTTAAAAGTTTATCCCCCCCTTTTGGGAACTTCCATGTCCCCCATCTTTTCTTACTCTCCCTTTATATTGATATCATATACCTCATCGTCCTTTTTCCTCTGAAACCCCTTGAAACTGTCTCCGATAGTTGGGAAACAAAAACCCTGATGGACACCCATGCACTTCCTATTCTCCCCCTCCCCCCCTTACTTTTTAAACCCCTACACGTTCTTTTTTGAAGTAAACCCCTTCGTTATGTTTTTTCCCCCGTCTCGTAGTTCTAGTAAACTGGGTTTATGTTACCCTAATTTTCTTGGTAAAACATTATTATTTACAAGGAATGTTAGAAGTCCCGGGGGGAACAAGGGGAGTTGAGGTTTTCCCCTCCCCTTTCCCCTTTTTGTGTTTTTACAAAAAAACCAAATTACACTCCCCTGTAATCGATTTGTTCAGTTTTTTTTTATTGATTCATTGGGTCCTTTTTTCCCGCTGAAACTTTTTTTGAAAGTGCACTCTTGTATGCATGGGATACCCCGCCTCAGTCTTTTTTCTAAATTTTTACAAAACACATCGCATCTACTCGAACAAGTGGTATACAGTCTGCTCTTTCTAACTTTCTCTTTCTCGAGCATTATTTATTCCAGATGAACCATTTCCAGTTTCTTCCTTACCGTCACCTCTTCTGTTATTAGGTGATTTTAAAACTCATCACTTCGTCTGGGGGATTCTCACTTCTCATCTCATCCGTGTTTTAAATACGGGTACTCCCACCCATTTTGGCACTTACAATCAATCTCTCTCTCTCTCTCTTACATTCCTCTCTCAGTTTGCACCTCATTAACTGCACTCCACTTTGCCTGGTCTGTGCTCCAAGATTTACATGACAGCGACCATTTTCCTTACGTTCTATTCGTATTCTCGCCCTCCTCCAAGCCCACGTTGGTAATCTGAGCGGGTAAATTGGGATCTGTATTTGCGTCAAACTGTTTTTTGTGAGGATAACCTTTTTTTGTCCTCTACTGATGAACAGCTACAACAATTTTAGTTCTCGGTTCTATCAGAGATTTCACATTGTCCCTCAGGTATCTAGTAGGCACTGAAGAAATGTGTGTCTTGGTGGACTCCTACCCGTGCTCGTGCGGTACGTTTCAAACGTGCTACATGGAGGCCAGTGGCGTTGCAGTAGGACCATGGAGTGACTCCTTGGTTTTAAACGGGCGAGAGCGGTTGCCCGACGTGTCGTCCGTAAAGCTAAACGCACTTGTTGGCGGGATCATGTTTCTACCATTACTTCGGCTTCCTCTATAAGTGCAGTTTGAAAAAAGTATGGAAACTGAGTGGTAAATACTCTCCAGACCCAAATCCTGTTCATTGGGCTGCCAGTGTCAGCACTGCAAGCCCTCTTGAAGTTGCCACAGAAATTAGAAATCATCTTGTCTGTATCTCTTGGGGGCTCCTTCTTTCTTTCCTGACAAAGAGTTACTGCCCTTAGACTTTTCTTCTAACAAAGACGAGTCTTATCATGTGCTTATTATGGCTTCCAGAACTGAACTCAACGCTTTCTGCTTGCCGATCGCCATCAGCTGCTGATGGCATTTATTTTCGTATGGTTGAGCATTTACATCCGTCAGCCTTGGAGCCCTCTTACATCATTTTAATCTTATTTCGTCGCAAGGGGTTCTTCCCCAGCCTCACACTATCTTACCATTGCTCTATCAGTGCAGTTTTAAAGTTGATAAGACGTCTACTAAATACACGTTTGGTGTGGTATTTAGAGGCACAATAGTCTCTCCACTAGTCAATTTGGCTTTCATAAGGGTTGCTCAACTACTGACCCCTTACTCCGCTTAGATACCGTTGTTCGTAATGCCTTTGCTATTAAACATTCAGTCATAGAAGTCTGTTTTTGTTCTTGAAAGGGTATACGACAGTACTTGGAGATACAACATCTTGACCCAGGCTCATTCCTCAGACCTCCGAGGCAATCTGCCTCTTTTCCTTAAAAACTTCTTATTTGAGAGACATTTTGTGTTCAGGTTAATAATTTGTTTTCTTCGGATTTTGTCCAAGCTGAAGGTGTCTCTCAGGGATGTGTCCTTAGCACCACTCTTTCTACTAGCTATAAACGATCTGACCTGCATTCTCTCATCTAATATTTGGTCAACACTTTACATTGATGACTTTGCTATGGCTTGTTCAAACGTTGACTGACACATAGTTGCAGCCTCACTCCAGTATATTGTCAACCGTGTTTCCCGCTGGACCACTACACATGTTTAGTTTAGTACTAAAATGCACTAAATTTCTTTCTCCAGACGTTCTATTGTCTCTGATGCTCCATTGTACCTGTTTGGATCCCATAATACTGACCGTGATGCAGTCAGATTTCTGGACCTTCTGTTTGATTGCCGGCTGTTCTGGAAACCTCACATAAAGCATCTTGCCAGAGACGGCTGAACCTCCTTAAAATCCTCGTTCATGTTTCATGTGGGGAGGTCGGATCGTCAAATTCTAATTTGACTGCATACAGCTCTAATTTTATCGAGACCAGATTATGGCAACCAGATATATTCTGCGGCCTCTCCTGCAACTCTTTCTAAACTTGATCCCATCTATCCTCAGGGATTACATTTATGTCTAGGTGCTTTTCGCTCCTCACCTGTCATGAGCCCATATGCAGAGACGAATGTTCCATTCTTGTACGATCGCTGTGATGCCCAATGCTAATAGAGGTCCATTATTTGTTCACTACTATCCAATCCATTTCTCTTCGTCTTCAATCGCTATTGACTTTTCTCTTCCCCCCTTCCCCCGTGGAGGTTCCGGCAGTTCATGTATGTTCTTCCCCACTGCCTTGCGCAAAACCTCAAATACCTACGGTTGATTCTCACCCCTTTTACTCAACCATTTCCGGTCTCATTCTCATGCAGTTGCAGTGTACACTGATGACTCTAAATCCTATGATGGTGTCGGGTTTGCAGCAGTGTTCAGGACAGCGTTGTGCGAGGGGATTTATTAGATCCAGCTAGCATTTTTACAGTTGCAAACTGTATTCAGTTCTCATTGCAATTATTTGTATTACATCTATTCCTACCTCAACGTTTGTAGTAGTCTCAGACTCCTTTAGTAGTTTTCAAGATATTAAAAAATTTGATTCTCTCATCCCCTAGTTCTTCGGATACAATTTTTGTTACGCCGCATATCTAGCAAAATCAACGGAATCGTTTTCTGCTGAGTCCCTGGTGACGTTGATGTTCAGTACAACAAGTAAGTAGTCTCTGCTGCGTGGTCAGCAGTACATAACATTCTCAGACTATTTTGCTGCTGTAATCTCTAGCCACAATCGCAACCGTTGGCAACAACTTTGGTACGGCATGACTCATAACAAATTATATTCTATCAAACCAAGTTTAGGTTTCTGGCCTGATTCTTATCATCTATGGCATAGATGATAAGAATAGCATAGATTCTATGCTAATGACTTCTGCTAATGTCTTTTATCGTCCTGTATATAAAAGGATCATGAGGATCATGAGAGCGGACAAAATATTGGACATAATGGGCATCATGACGATCATGTATAGATGGAACATTCATCTCTGAATCTAAGCTCTGGACTAGGATGGAAGGAAAAGCACCTATACACAAACGCAATCCCGGGTAATGAATGAAAACAAGTTTAGAGTTGTGGGAGAGGCCACAAAATATACCTGATCGCCATTATCCAGTTTCGATAATTAAGGGCAGAATGAAGACGACAGAGAGTTCGTCTATCAGCCCCCCATAAAAATAGGCAAGGGTTTTGAGGAGGCTCAGGGAAATAATATTAGGTTTCGCGAACATCCTTTCATCAAACAGAAGGCAGAGGAATATGACCGTATCTCGTTCAGGGATACAGGAACCAGACAGGTATGATGTAGCACTAGAGACAACAAACCATCTAGTAAAAAGTAATCTGATGCATTTTAATACCAGAATATTTAAACCCATGAGTAGTGGCCCAGTGGGAAACATGGTCGATGGAATTCTGGAGAGAGGCTACTACTAGGCGACAGCTCTTTTGCAAGCGATAGCAAAATCGTCTAAATAAAGTGACGACCAAATATTAGTTGGGAGGACAGAGGCAAGGTCATTGATAGCAATTAGGAAAAGAGTGGTGCTAAGAACACAATCCTGAGAGACACCTTCAGCCTGGTATAGTCAGGTGAAAAGTGACAGATTGCCCCGAGGACTTAAGGAATGATTTTGTCCAAGATGTTATACTGCCAGGTTGTGTCGCACACCTTTCTAAGATCATAGAAGTCTGAAAATACCAAGTGTTCACTAGAAAATGAATTACGAACATGGGTGTCGAAACTGAGTAAAGGGCCAGCTGTGAATCGACACCTAAGAAAACAAAATTGGCGAGTTGAAAAACAGCTGTCTCCAAATACCACACCAAACGTATATTTACTAGACGTTCCAGCAACTTGCAAACTACACTAGTAAGAGCAATAGGTCGATAGCGGGTGGCATCATTGCCCAAAATACCTGGTTTGTGAAAGTGCAGAATAACTGTAGTTTTACGTGGGCGAAGAAGAACGCCTTGCGACCAGACAAGATTAAAGAGAAATGAGGACCACGAGAGTCATCGGATGCAAATGTTGAAGCAGGACAATATGCCATCAGATTCAAAGGCGCATTGTAAGATTTTCTCTGCTAGAAGAAAATTTTTATAAATCTCTCTGGTAGATTTAGAGGAAATAAACAAGGGACAGGAAAAGTAAAATTCTGGGGAATGGTACGTAATTTAACGGCTACAGGAGATTGTACTTAGGTGATGTTTTAAACTTTGGAGAAAGGGATACGTGGTGACTATATAGTTGAGGAAGGTCGTGTTGATGTGCGAGTGTGACGATGAAGAAGTAGGAGACGACGAGGTAGAAACCTAAGAACCTAGGACACAGAGGTGACTGTGGAAATAGGGACTGCAGAAGTGATTGGCGTAGGTATTACCGGGGTTTAAGACCCTCTAGCAACTGCCATGGCCTTACAGTTAAGGCAAGAGGAAGGTTGACTGCAGGCTGGACTGCGATGGTCTGCAGCACCACAGACAGGGCATTCTGCCATTAACCTGCAATATTATGCTGAGTGGCCAAAACACCAGTAATTTCTACATCGTTTTGTTGTAGGGATAAAAATCTGAATATGTATACAGATGGAGGAAGTTCATGGCAGTCAAAGGTTAACTAGGCTATCCTGCAAGTATAGCGTTACCGCACACGGACAAGTAGTACGTCAGTGTCTATTTAATAATTGGGAAATCCTGGAGCACAAGTTCCTCCATAATGTCTGCATCACACATGATTGTATGTAGAAGAACAACACTTCCCCATCATGAATTGAAGATAATGTGTTTACGAATCGTAGCCAGAGTATTGTCAACCTTGTGACCTTGCCAAGCATTTTGTATCATGACATTACGAATACCACTTTTAAAAACATGAAATTAAATATTTTATCCAGCATGGCGAAAAAGTGTCTTGATGATACTATGATCTGAAAGTCTGTGGGAAATGTTGATTTGAGAGTAAACATTTAGCCCATGAGATACTGTGAACACAGAGTGCATGGGCAGGATTTGTCTAGTATGTCATTCCTAAGAAGAGCGAGAGGTAACCGGGTTAGTGTCCTCTGTCACAAGTCTGGGTCGTTTGGATGAGGGACCAGAGGAAATGGGTGTCCTGAGATGTGTGGACAATCCGAAAATCAACCTACTGTAGAGGGGAAAGTAGGAATCATAGTCAAGGTTACGAAGAGGCCAGACATATCAAAAGGGTGCCAGAGGTGGGCAAAGAAGTGTTACTCGAAAGAGGTTCTTTGGAAGATATGAAGAAAGGCTCCGAGGATGCATGAATATCTTGGGAGGATGTTGCTGGAAAGGAAGGGTTCAGAGAGGAAGGATTTCATGGGTGTGTAACTCCATGAAAGGGTGTTTTGAAAGATAGCTCCTAAGGAAAATGAGGGTCTGATAACACCCACTGCGCCCAAGAAAACACTCGGTGTAGCCAGTAGTGCAGATGTTGCATGGAACCGGTGCTTTATCCTACCCTTCACTCCAGTAAACTGGATATCCAGGATAGCATCCTCACATCCACTGAGCCAACTCGGCAGATAAAAGAGAGAGCGGTTGGGAGCCCGCCACAAGGCGGGCACGCATACAACTTCCAGAGATATACCCGTCATTTTAAAAACACAAATTCACCCTCAGGAACTCCAGAGAGTGGATCAGCACATCCTCAAATGATGCAGATGCCATGGCAAACAACAATAATGAGTGCCTCAAATGAATGTGACGAACAGTGATTATCTTTCTTCGACCTTGAAGCTATAACTTAGGAGAGGAGATCCCCAAAATACCGAATGCAGGAAAGGAATGAGAGGGAAGGGTTGGGGAGAGAAGACAGGATGGGAGAGGTGAGATGGGAAAGATATCGTGGGGAAGAATTTTGGTTTAGTCTGAGGAAGAATAAGACGGTGTGAGTGAGTGAAAGTGTGAGTTGGGGAGAGTGTGAGTGGAAGTGTGATTGAGGGAGAGTGTGAGAGTGTGGGTGGGGGAGAATGTGAGGGAGAGTGTGAGTTAGAGTATGCATGAGGGAGAGTGTGAGTGAAGGACTGTGAGTTAGAGTATGCATGAGGGAGAGTGTGAGTGAGGGAGTGTGAGTTATAGAGAGTAAGTGAGAGTATGAGTGTGGAACAGTGTGAGAGTGAGAGTGTGAGTGAGGGAGAGTGTGTAAATTAGTGTGAGTGGGAGAGAGTGTAAGTGAGAGTGAGGGAGAGTGTAAGTGGGGGAGAGTGTGAGAGTGAGAGTGAGAGAGATTTGTGAGTGAAGGAGATTGTGCCCCTGTATGTATGTATGAGTATTTGAGTGTGGGGGGGGAGGTGTAGTGAAGGTTTGTGATCAGTGTTTACAGTCGGGTGTCTACGGTTCATGTGTGTGTGTGTACGCGCACTCGTATGTGCACACACTTATATGTGACATGCTAAAGGTATGTTACACTTTATTCGACTTATGGCACACACCCATATAAGCATCCATCCCAACCAGTGAACCAGGTGCTGCGAGTTTAACGATCAAAGGAGTCCTGTCGTTTTACCAGTACCTCGGTTCAACCAGCCAATCACAACCAAAGTTGTGAAGCAATGTGGTACACTTGTGCAAACAACTTAGGCAGACTTCCCCTCCCAGCTGGTTGCTCACGGTTCACTGTGTCTTGTGCTTGCATTTTCCTCATTGACCACCGTGTCTTATGCTTTCTTTTGCCTCATTGTATTTAGTGCAAACACTCTACTTAGGCTATAATTCACTGTAAATACCAGCTTGTTTTGAAGAAGGAAATGTAATTCATTTAAACTCTGTTTTTTTTTTTTTTTTGCTTTTTCTAAGCGGTAATTGCTTTACTGCAAGATGTGCATGCCATATCTACACCCGTGTTAGTAATATGGGGTGCCTGTCCTAAAGCTTGTCTCAGCAAAGGGGGATATGATCGAGGTGTATACATGGAAAACAGGAATAAATAAAGGGGATGTAAATAGCGTGCTGAAAATTTCCAGCCAAGACAGGACTCGCAGCAATGGTTTCAAGTTAGAAAAATTCATATTCAGGAAGGATATAGGAAAGCACTGGTTTGGTAATAGAGTTGTGGATGAGTGGAACAAACTCCGGAGTACAGGAGGCCTGTTGGCCCATACTAGGCAGGTCCTTTACAATTCATCCCACTAACAAAACATTTGCCCAACCCAATTTTCAATGCCACCCAAGAAACAAGCTCCGATGTGCAAGTCCCACACAAATCCAACCCCTCCCACTCATGTACTTATCCAACCTAAATTTGAAACTACCCAAAGTCCTAGCCTCAATAACCCAACTAGGTAGACTGTTCCACTCATCAACTACCCTATTTCCAAATCAATACTTTCCTATGTCCTTTCTAAATCTAAACTTATCTAATTTAAATCCATTACTGCGGGTTCTCTCTTGGAGAGACATCCTCAAGACCTTATTAATATCCCCTTTATTAATACCTATCTTCCACTTATACACTTCGATCAGGTCATCCCTCATTCTTCGTCTAACAAGTGAATGTAACTTAAGAGTCTTCAATCTTTCTTCATAAGGAAGATTTCTAATGCTATGTATTAATTTAATCATCCTACGCTGAATGTTTTATAACGAATTTATGTCCATTCTGTAATATGGAGACCAGAATTGAGCTGCATAATCTAGGTGAGGCCTTACTAATGATGTATAAAGCTGCAGTATGACCTCTGGACTTCTGTTGCTTACACTTCTTGATATAAATCCCAGTAATCTATTTGCCTTATTACGTACGCTTAGGCATTGCTGTCTTGGTTTAAGGTTGCTGCTCACCATAACCCCCAAGTCCTTTTCGCAATCTGTATGGCTAAGTTCTACATCATTTAACTTTATAAGTACTAGGGTTATGGGCACTCCCAAGCTTCAGAACCTTGCATTTATCTACATTGAACTGCATCTGCCACTTTTCTGACCAAGAATAGAGTTTGTTTAAATCCTCCTGAAGTTCCATAACATCTACGTTTGAATCAATTATCCTACCTATCTTTGTGTCATCGGCGAATTTGCTCATATCACTAGTAATTCCCTCATCAAGATCATTGATATATATTATAAACAACAACGGGCCCAAGACTGATCCCTGTGGAACGCCACTTGTTACAGATCCCCACTCGGATTTAACCCCATTTATGGACACTCTCTGCTTCCTGTCAGTGAGCCATGACTCGATCCACGAGAGCACTTTTCCCCCAATGCCATGAGCTGCCACTTTCTTTAACAGTCTATGGTGCTGAACTCTATCAAAAGCCTTACTAAAATCTAAGTAAATAATATCAAATTCTTTATCGTGGTCAACAGCCTCAAAAGCTTTACTGAAGAAAGTTAATAAATTAGTTAGACAAGACCGGCCTCTTGTGAATCCATGCTGAGTATCATTAATCAAGCTATGCTTATCGAGATGGCTTCTTATAATCTGAGCTATAATTGACTCTAGTAATTTGCCTACAATTGAGGTCAGGCTTATTGGGCGGTAATTTGACGGTAACGACTTGTCCCCTGTTTTAAAAATAGGAATTACATTGCCATCTTCCACATATCAGACACTACACCTGTTTGAAGAGATAAATTAAAAATATTAGTTAATGGTTCACAGAGTTCCATTTTGCATTCCTTAAGAACCCTTGAAAAAACCTCATCAGGACCCGGCGACTTATTTTGCTTCAGTCTGTCTATCTGCTTCACAACCATTTCACTAGTGACTGTGATGTTACATAATTTATCTTCTTCTAGCCCACTATAAAAATTAATTACTGGAATATTGTTAGTGTAAAAACTGGTTAGATAAATACATGAATGGGTGTGGGTGGGTGTGAGTTGGACCTGACTAGCTTTTACTGCTGGGTCTGGTGCCTTGTTCCTTCCTTGAGTGGAGGCGACCGGACTGGGTGGGTCATTGGGCTAATCCAGGGGGAGTACATGGTCCTGCTCCGCATGGGTCAGTAGGCCTGTTGCAGTGTTCCTTCTTATGTTCTTATTGTCTCTACGAGCCTGCCTACAGTTTTTCTCAGCATTGTCTCTACGAGCCTGCCTACAGTTTGTCTCTGTATTGTCTCTACGAGCCTGCCTATAGTTCGTCTCTGCATTGTCTGTACGAGCCTGACTACAGTTTGTCTCTGCATTGTCTCTACGACCCTGCCTACAGTTTTTCTCAACATTGTTTCTACGAGCCTGCCTACAGTTTTTCTCAGCATTGTTTCTACGAGCCTGCCTTCAATATTTCGGTGCATCCTGGAAGTTGTTCCGTGCTATTGCTTTGTGTTGCGTTGAGAGTATTGCAAACAGTGGTTATAGTGGGTTATGCCCCCGACAGGTTTTAGGCAATTGATGATTGAGTTTACCCTGCAAAAATTTGCCCTGACTATCTCTACAGCTCTGCTCGCGAACTGCCCGTCCTTTTGGCCCTAAAGTATCATGGAACTCTTATTGCTGCACAGTTTCCTGAGTCAGCTTCGTTAGCGCTCGAGTTGGCTAAAGTCAACCTAGAGACAGCCAGGGAGCAACGTGCGTTTGCTAAGAAGTTTGACAGAAGTAGAGGCAGTTTCTTTGTACAGTGGTTGACAATTTCTGTGTTCAGGACTCAGTGTCGGTATTACCTTGGTTTTCTGTTTCTGACCCTGAACTGTCTCTCGAATCTTTCATAAATCAGGCTTGAGCATTTCGATGATCATTTGAGCATTGGACAGCACTCGTTCATAGAGCATTATTCGGCAAAGCAAAGGAATTTACAGATAGTTTGGGTGATGAGGACTTCGTTAATTACGACATTATGAAAGCAACTGTACTCGCCGCATATCAGTACATTCCCGCCAAGTATAGGAGAGAATCTAAACTGAGCAACTGTCATTTGGTTCAGTCACATGTGGACTTTGTTCATAGGCAATCTAGAAATTTCACCATGTGGTACAAAGCCATTGGTGTCACTAATTTCAGTGGGTTAGTGCAAATGATCCTAACTGAAAAGTTTCTTGAGTCAGTTAAACGAGAGTTTCGGGTGTTTTTAAAAGATCATTCATTGGCAACTGCATTAGAGGCGGTTAGGCTTGCTGACACATTTGACACCAACCACTTCTGGTCGGAGCGGTACAGTAACTTTTCTTCCCGGCAGCCTGGTATGGTCAGAGGTTATCGTAGACGAACCTCTGGTTGCATTACCAAGAGGAAGGTTGGAGCTGAATAACGACGTCTTCCTCAAAGTCAGCAGCATGGTGACCAACGACGTCTTCCTCAAAGTCAGCATGGTGACCAACGACGTCTTCCTCAAAGTCAGCATGGTGACCAACGACGTCTTCCTCAAAGTCAGCATGGTGACCAACGACGTCTTCCTCAAAGTCAGCATGGTGACCAACGACGTCTTCCTCAAAGTCAGAATGGTGACTAACGACGTCTGTCTCAAAGTCAGCATGGTGACCAACAACATCTTCCTCAAAGTCAGCATGGTGATCAGCGACGTCTTCCTCAAAGTCAGCATGGTGACCAACGACGTCTTCCTCAAAGTCAGAATGGTGACTAACGACGTCTGTCTCAAAGTCAGCATGGTGACCAACAACAGCTTCCTCAAAGTCAGCATGGTGACTAACGACGTCTGTCTCAAAGTCAGCATGGCGACTAACGGCGTCTGTCTCAAAGTCAGCATGGTGACTAACGACGTCTGTCTCAAAGTCAGCATGGTGACTAACGACGTCTGTCTCAAAGTCAGCATGGTGACTAATGGCGTCTGTCTCAAAGTCAAAATGATGACTAACGGCGTCTGTCTCAAAGTCAGCATGGTGACTAACGACGTCTGTCTCAAAGTCAGCATGATGACTAACGACGTCTGTCTCAAAGTCAGCATGGTGACTAACGACGTCTGTCTCAAAGTCAGCATGGTGACTAATGGCGTCTGTCTCAAAGTCAGCATGATGACTAACGGCGTCTGTCTCAAAGTCAGCATGGTGACTAACGACGTCTGTCTCAAAGTCAGCATGATGACTAACGACGTCTGTCTCAAAGTCAGCATGGTGACTAACGACGTTTGTCTCAAAGTCAGCATGGTGACTAACGGCGTCTGTCTCAAAGTCAGCATGGTGACTAACGGCGTCTGTCTCAAAGTCAGCATGGTGAACAATAACGTCTGTCTCAAATTCAGCATGTAGCAAGAGACAAGAATCCCGAAACTATCACCTGCTACTGCTGTCGTAAGCTTGATCATATTACGGCTACTTGTCCCAAGTTAGCTAACTCGACGGCTAATGGTAAGTTAAATAGGCCACTAACATTAGGAGAAATAGCTATCATTCCCTCTGAAACAATTCAACAGGAAATAGATGCCTGTATGGCACTCTTTCACAGTCACAGTCAAGTCTCCCTTAAGGGAGAACCAGCATATTTTTAGCTGAATAAGGTTGGTTATCCTATTCTGAGTTCAAAAATTATTTCTAGCAAATTTAAAAGATTTATCAATTAAGTTTCAGGGTATTTTAGATCATTAGATATTTCATAAATTTTCGACATTTCTTCATCTATGAATTCTGTGTTGCAAATACTTTAAGCTAAACTGACCTAAACTGAATTTTAAAAAAAGAATATTTTCATAGGCACCAATAAGTGTTTATATGAAAATGAAATAAAAAAAAACTTAGTTTTATGTAAGTCATAACTTTTAAACCTAATCTAACCTAGTGTAATCTATATTAGATTAATTATGATAAATATAACAAAGGTGATATTAAATTTATTTAATATTAATGAAAATCAATGTAATTTTTTCTTTATGTTCAGACTGATATCCTCTGATTTATTGTTTAAAAAAATTTTCAGTCTTTTTTTTTTTTTGTGTCGGTAGAAATGACCCATTTTTTTTTTTAGGGAATAATTTTTGCCGAATAAACAGTGTAAATTTGTTCATGCAATAACTATCTGTTAATCAATCTTATCATACCAAAATTTTGCATTACACATCCCTTCGGATGGCTATTTATGTGTCTAGGAAGGTTGATGTTCCATAACTCATTTATATGATTACTGGTCCCTAGACTCTCTTCCCTTCCATCAAGACAGTCTGGATTATGAAACTTTGGGGCACACCTCTCACACCACGCATATTTCTGACAGCAGAAATTTGTCTCAGTAAGTTGGCTCCCGATTTGTTCCTCATGCTTGTATTAAAGCTGGTACTGTTATTTCAGCTACTACTACTAGGAGTGCAACGGACAAGTGTGGTAGTAGTAGCAGCAGCAGCACACACAGCAAGAGGCATTCTTTAGCATTCCCAGGTCTCGGGCTTAATGTCCAAAGCCGGGGTGTGACTCCAAAAGGATCCTGTAGTTCTTGCTGCCTTTGCACCTCCTGATATCGTCTGCTACTATGCAACTGCCACACCCTTCGAGTCCAGTGTGGGAGGGGTTTGTGGCAGCCCAAGGTGCCTAGCTTCTCCCTCCGAGCCCCGCGGGGGCGGGGAATGGGACTAGGCCTGGGGACAATTGGTCCTAGAAGACGAGGAGGTATTTGTATCTCCTTCCATGACAGACATTGGTCTGGGACACTCCCTCGACAGGGAGCCAAGGACAGGCCACCTCTTGAACAAGACCCGGGACAGGCGATTATACCAGCGAATTTATGACAAAACAATACTTCTACTACTACTACTACTACTGTTTTATTGGTACTGTAAAGAACCTTTGTTCTTGTATCTGCTATTACTGCTATTGTTACTTCTATATTTTCTGTTACCTATTGTTGCTGTCGCTTCTGACACTAATACTGTTTTTTTAATATCAAATATTGTTTTTATTGTGTTTTTACTGCTACTGTTGTGTCTATTGTTATGTTGATATTTATACTCATGTGGAAAGAGCCATGTCTGGCACTGCTCTATTTATTGGTCCCTGGCTGACTCCCCGAGTGTGACCACAGGTTCTCAGCACCTCGCTCACGTCTGCCAGTGCTTAAATTGCCTGCTCGTCGCAAAGCCTCAATTGCCAACAGAGACTTTCAGCATTATGAAGATTGCTTTTAATGAAACAGAAGGCGGACTCAAGTCATCCCTGCTGAGACGTCTTCCATTACTCTTCACTTCCTACTAAAATTTCCTCAGTTTTGAAAAAAATAAACATCTTAACCAAAAATAATGTATATTGGTCATGACTGTTAGTTGTGTACTTATTAATATTATCTCAACACTCAGCTAAAATCTTTTATTTACAGCCTAAATGTCCCTTGATGTTTAAAGTTAACTTGATTTTTAGGATATATCTGGATGTTTGAATATTTCACTGGACGATCTAGATTTTCCTTAATGCTTCAGAAAGTTTCAAGGATTTTTGGATATTTTTAGCAATTTGTCAAAGTGACTGATGTTTGTGAGTGACACTGAACCTTGAGTAGACGTCATAAATAAAAGTCTCTGAATGCTTTTAGATTTTTCTAGATGTCGCGATTTGTTTTTAAGTTTCCAGATGTCATTGTGTTTTTCTGGCGTTATCTATTTTCTCTGATATCTCTGGTTGTTATGTTCTCTCTTCTTGTCTCTTATGTCTCTTCTTGTCTGTGATTGTACCTGGTTCTTTATAGTTGCCTCTGGTTATTTCTAGTTGGGTCATGTTATGTCTGTAATCTCTGGTTGGCACTAGTGTTCTCTGGTGGTGTTGGTTGCTTTTGCTTATCTCTCTTGCCACTTGTTGTCTCTTTTGTTTCTGGTTGTCATTCTTGTATGTGGTTGTTGCTGGTTGTTTATGACTGTCCCTGGTTATCTGCTTGACTCTGGTTAACTAAGACTGTCTTGGTTGTCTCTGGCTCTCTCTCGTTGTCTCTCGTCTCTCGTTGTTTCTCGTTGTCGCTCGTCTCTCATTGTCTCTGATTGGTTCTATCTTTAATGGTTGTTTTTAGCTTGTCACTAGTTTTCTCTGGTTGTGTTTAGGTGTCTCTGGTTGTCAGGATGGTTTTGGGTGTCTTTGTCTCTGTTATCTCTGGACGTGTTATGAACTACCAGGGGGAAGTTTGAAGTTATCTAACTTTAAGACTCACGAAATCGTAATGACACGATTGCAAACAAACCATACCACGGGCGGGATTTGAATCCGCGGTCAGACAATCTCAGAACTCCAGACCGTCGCGTTGGCCACTGGACCAGCTAGCCACAATAAGATTCGTCCAACTAGATATATTTCTACACCATAGGAAGGTTAGCATAGGCACTACTGTGACCACAAATGCACGATTTTACAGACGAATCTCCAGCTAGCGTGGCCGTGACGAACTCTAGCTCAAGTCCCCTCAAAGCCGTTAACATGACTCAAGAAATCGTAATGACGCGATTGCAAACAAACCATACCACTGGCGGGATTTGAACCCGCGGTCAGAGAGTCTCAAAACTCCAGACCGTCGCGTTAGCCACTGGACCAGTGGCGCCTGTGCTAACATAGCATAGGTTAGCATAGGCATCACTGGACACAGTGGTGCCTATGCTAACCTTCCTATGGTGTAGAAATATACCTAGCTGGACGAATCTTATTGTGGCTAGCTGGTCCAGTGGCGAACGCGACGGTCTGGAGTTTTGAGACTCTCTGACCGCGGGTTCAAATCCCGCCCTTGGTATGGTTTATCTAACTTTAAGCTTCCCCCCTACTCCCCCTTACCAGGGATCCGAACACACTAGAAAGTTACCTATAATTTCATATTTAACTGGGTAATCTGAATTGGAGTCGCCTGTGGCAGCTTTAAAGCTGAAGCTGAAGAAGCATCTTTTCGTTGCTCTTCCCGAAAGGACAATGTCTCAGGCATGGCAACAAAAGTCTGGTAATCATGCGACCCCAGAATAGGAAGGCATGATCAGGGACTTTTCACTATATTTACGAGGCCCTGGCCAGTTTCCCTCATAAAACAAACTGCAGAATCCTAGATCGCAGTCCTCCACGGATAAGTCAGCATTCTTTTTATATGTCGCTTCGGAAATTGCCTGAATTATGGACAAAATCAGAGAAGAGGTTTTGGTGATTACTATGCGCTCGGGAAAGTACCTGGAATATAGAATATAATTACCAGTCAATAATACAGCACCTTTCATGAGAATCCCAGAGACACATCTTCAGTTAAATACCCAGTATAATACTTATTGGTAATAAATATTTTATACAAAGGAACAGAAAAAACAGCTCCCCATATGCTTCTAATAATACTGGGGAGTTTAATGAGGTCTCAGAAATTGGAAGTATTCCCTTTTGTAAGAGGGAGCAATATGCTCCGATATCGCTGAATGTGAATACCTTCAAGGGACTTTCATGCTCCTTAACAAAATTTTATTTAAAAATCTTGAAACAGAAAAAAAACTTTTAGTATAAAATTCCCCCAGAAATGCTGGCAGTTGTGTCTACATTATTCCTTGTAAAACATGTGATAAAGTTTATTATGGTCAAACTGGTATAAGATTTGAACTTAGATTAAAGCAACATAAATGTAACAATAGAAGTAGACAAGATTTTAATACTCTTTAAATTTATGTGAGAGATTTTAACCATGCAATTGATTTTCAAAAGTCTGAGAAAGTTATATCTAGCAAGTTCATAGTCGAGAGAATTATAATAGAATCAAGTTACATAAAAAAATACTTTTGAGAATAATAGGAATATTGTTTTTGAGATAGACAAATTGGATTCATTTATAATTAATAAAATCAGAGAAGAATTTAAGATACACTAGACAAGTTACACTGTTAACACTTGGGTGGAATATAAGTTGTTTCACTTATATCATCATAAAAATTCATGTGTTGTAACCTAACTGTGATGTGTTTTCTCCTTCAGATATACCATCCCTTTGATCATTTATTTTTATCACTTCGTTGTTACTGTGAAATATATATATATATATATATATATATATATATATATATATATATATATATATATATATATATATATATATATATATATATATATATAAAATATATATATATATATATATATATATATATATATATATATATATATATATATATGGAGCGTTGGCCTCTCCATTCCTCAGTGTGAACCAAGAGCTCATTCTGGTCTTTCCATTGTTTCTGTTGCCCTTGGGTACTAACTTCTCTGTCTCTCTGCACTCTGTGGTTACGTCTTTCATCATTTCATTTACTATCATTCTCGACAGTTCTCATTCCCACTACACGTCATGTAGGAATTGTCTCATTCCTGTGTAGTTCCAGCTTTTGTAGGTTGTATATATGTGTGTACTCACATAACTGTACTTACCTAATTGTGGCTGTAGGGGTCGATTCACAGCTACTGGTCCTGCCTCTTCACTGGTCGCTATTAGGTCACTCTCCGAGCTCCACAAACTTTATAATACCTCTTCTTAAAGCTATGTATGGATCCTGCCTCCACTACATAGCTTCCAAGACTATTCCATTTCCTGATAACTCTATGACTCAAGAAATACTTCCTAACATCCCTCTGACTAATCTGAGTCTTCAGCCTCCAACTGTGACCCTTTGTTGCTGTGTCCCATCCCTGGAACATCCTGTCTCTGTTCACTATGTGATTCCTCATAGTATTTTATAAGTCGTTATCATATCTCCCATCTCTCCTGTCCTCCAGTGTCGTCAGGCCGATTTCCTTTAACCTCTCCTCGTAGGACATGCCCCATAGCTGCGGGACTAGACTCATTGTAAACCTTTGCAATTTTTCTAATTTCCTGAAGTACTTGGCCTTGTGTAGGTTCCAAAGTAGTGCTGCATACTCCAATATGGTCCTGACGTACACGGTGTACAGGGTCCTGAACGATTCCTCACCGAGATGTCAGAATGCTAATGTTAGGTTTGCTAGGCGCCCATGTGCTGCAGCAGCTATTTGATTGATGTGCACCTCAGGAGATGTGCTTGGTATTATACTCACCCCAAAATCCTTTTCCTTGAGTGAGGTTTGTAGTGTTTGGCCCCCTAGACTATACTCTGTCTGCTATCATCTTTGCCCTTCCCCAGTCTTCATGACTCTCCACTTGGTGTTGTTGAACTCCAGGAACCAGTTTTTGGACCAGGCCTGCAGCCTGTCCAGATTCCTTTGTAGTGCTGCCTGATCCTAATCCGATTGAATTCTCCTCATTAACTTCACATTGTCTGCAGACAGGGACACATCTGAGTCTATCCCTTCCGTCATGATATTCATATATACCACAAACAGCACCGGTCCTAGGACTGACCCCTGTGGAACCCCACTCGTCACAGAGGCCCACTCTTACACAACGTTACATACCATGACTCGTTGTTGCCTTCTTGTAAGGTATTCCCTGATCCATTGCAGTTTTTTATCGTGTGGAGCTGTTTCGAAAACCTTCTTGCAGTCTTGGAAAATGTAATGTACACACCCCCCTCTCTCTCTTGTCTTACTTCGTTCACTTTGTAGTAAAACTCCAGTACATTTGTGACACATGATTTTCCTTCTCTGAAACTGTTTTGATTGTGTATAAACTCATTCGTTTCTAGGAGCTCCACCACTTTTCTCCATGACTTTGCATGCTGTGCATGTCAGTGACACTGGTCTGTAATTTAATGCTGCGTATCTCTTCTTGCTTAAAAATTGGGACTACATTTGCTGTCTTGCACATCTCAGGTAGTCGTCTTGTTTCAACACATGTGTTGAAGATTGTTGTTAGTGACACACAAAGCGTCTCTCTCAGGATCCACGGAGAGATGTTAGATGTTGTCCGATCTCACCGAATATAAGGTATCAAGTTTACTTAGCAGCCTCTTCACCTCCTCCTTGGTTGTGTGAATTATGTCCAGCACTTGTTGGTGTACCCTACCATTATGGCTTCCCAGAGTCCTTTCTGTCCCTTCCTGTGAACTCCCGTCCTTCCTTCCTCTCTTCCTCAGCCTGATTACACTGGTCAATAATTTTTAAAAAGTAGTATGATTCTTAAATACGTTTAGTTAATTCTTATGTATTGTCATGTCCTGAATCCAAATATCAACTTGTAAAATGCTTATTGAAAGTTTAAACGTGAGCCCAAAAAAGTGGATTTTGAGTGACATGTTACATCCCATGTTCATGTAAGCCTTGATGTGGTTTTCCACCAATTCATCATAGTCGCCTTCCCTTCTGTTTCCGAGAAATCCCTTGGCCACTAACTTGAATGCTTCCCAAGCAGCTTGCTCAGTGAATATTTATTATAAGTTTACAAAGTGTTTGGCTGAGAAAATCACTTACCTTTCACCTCAAAATATAAATTTGCACAGCACAACCACCTTCCATGATTGCTGGAACGATAATGAAGGTCAGTGAGACTGTGAGTGTGGTAAGAAACACACTGCCACAAGCCTGTTGGAACGTGTTGTGACAAGTAGGTGTATATTGAAAAGTGGAGCTAACAAACAATTTTAACTATGGTATTCATTATCAGTAACCTAAAATTAGTTGGAAATTGCTACTCTAATCTTTGAAACATTTTGGTTGTTGACAAGTGTTACCTGCTCCTTGACTGCTGTCTTCCTCCTAATGTGGCTGTACTACAGCTTCGGGTCAGACTTGGCTTTAGATCCTATGCCATTTTCAAATTACCTCTCTCCTTATATGCGGCACTTTGACTAATCTTATTTTCCTGGGTCCTTTGTCTTCTACAATTTTTCCATTCTCTGGTTCACATGGTTTTGGCCTCTGCACCCTTGACTGAACTAAGGGCTTGTTCTGGTCATTATTTATGTTTCTTGTGTGAACAAACCCTTCCTCTTTCTCCTTGTATTTTGTTGTCATGTATTCCATCATTTCATTTACTGATTTTTCCCACCAGTTCTCTTTCCCATTGAACCTCATGCAACAAATTCCTTATACATGCATAGTCTCCTCTTTTGTAGTTTGGTTTCTCCCACCCTACTTTTCCTGCTTCTCTCTCTGCTTCTAACTCTACTATGTACTCAAAGCTTGGAACCACGTGATCACTAGCTCCAAGGGGCCTTTTATATGTTATGTCCTCAATGTCTGAACTCACTCAAGGTGAATATCAGGTCCAGTCTTGCTGATTCGTCCTCTCCTCTCTATCTGGTAGTGTCCCTAACATGTTGATGCATGAAGTTTTCAGTACCACTTCCATCAACTTAATTCTCCACGTTTTTGGTCTCCCATAAGGTTTCAAGTTTTCTCAGACTATTTTCGTGTAACTGAAGTTAACATTTCCTGGATGTCCCTATTACCTGTTCTTACACCTGCAGGGGTCCTACAATCTTCTCTACCTCTCCCCTCGAATACTGCTGTCCCTATGCCCATCAGCATGCCATTTTCATTCTGCAACATTGCCTGGAGGTCTGAAAAGGCCTCAACATAAGACTTTATTCAATCTTTACCTTCGGTCCCCTTGTTGGATATTGGTATACCTGCTCCTGATGGCATACCCTTTCTGTTCTTTGGCTCTAAATCATGGTTCAGCATTTTCAGTTTATCTTCTAGGTTTTGTATCCAGGCTTTCGCAGCTTTGACTCGCAGCTCCTACTTCTTGCTCTCTACATCCATCCTATCCTCCATTTTAGTGACAAGCTCTCCTAGCTTCCTTCCCCACTCGTGTTCCAGCCTTCTCCTTAGCTCTTCTGTTCATTATTACTTTCCAGGCCCATCTTCCCCTGTTTCCCTAGGTCTTCTACCTCCCTTCTGAAGTTCCATTTTCTTCCTCAGTGAAGTTCCTAATGTTAATGTGTGTGTGTTAGTGTGTGTTTTGTGTGTGTGTGTGTGTGTGTGTGTGTGTGTGTGTGTGTGTGTGTGTGTGTGTGTGTGTGTGTGTGTGTGTGTGTGTTTGTGTGTGTGTGTGTGTGTGTGTGTGTGTGTGTGTGTGTGTGTGTGTGTGTGTGTGTGTGTGTGTGTGTGTGTGTGTGTGTGTGTTGTGTGCCTCCGTGTGTCTGTGTACTCACATATTTGTACTCACCTGCTTGTGGTTCCAGGGGTTGAGTCATAGCTCCTGTCCCCACCTCTTCACTGGTCGCTACTAGGTCCTCTCCCTTTCCCTGCTATATGAGCTTTATCATACCTCATCTTAAAAGTATGAATGGTTCCTGCCTCCACTACGTCGCTTGCCAGATTATTCAACTTCCTGACAACTCTGTGACTAAAGAAATACTTCCTAACGTCCCTTTGTCTCATCTGAGTTTTCAAATTCCAATTATGACCCCCTGTTTATGTGTCCCATCTCTGGAACTCCTCTCTCTGTTCACCTTGTCAATTACTCGCAGTATTTTATACATTGTTATCATGTGTACCCTGACCCTCCTGTCTTCCATTATCGTCAGGTGGATTTCCTTTAACCTTTCTCCGTAGGTCATTCTCCTTAGATCTGGAACTACTCTTGTCGCAAACCTTTGCACTTTCTCTAATTTATTGACGTGCTTGACCAGATGTGGGTTCCAAACTGGTGCTGCATACTCCAGTATGGGCCTAACGTATACTGTGTACAGAGTCTTGAACACTTCCTTACTGAGGAATCAGAGCGCTATTCTCAGGTTTGCCAGGCGCTCATATGCTGCAGCAGTTATCTAGTTAAAATGCGCTTAAGGAGATGTACTAGGTATTATACTCACCCCAAGATCCCTTTCCTTGAGTGAAGTTTGCAGTCTTTAGCCACCTAGCAAATACTTTGTCTGTGGTCTTCTTTGCCCTTCTCCGATCTTCATGACTTTACAAATGGCGGGGTTAAATTCGAGGAGCCAGTTGTTGGACCAGGATTGCAGCCTGCCCATGTCTCTTTGTAGTCTGCCTGATCTTCATCCGATCTAATTCTCCTCATTAGCTTCACATCATCCGCAAACAGGCACACTTGTGAGTCTATCCCTTCCGTCGTATACGAAAAATAGCACTGGTCCTAGGACTGACCCTTGTAGAACCCTGCTCGTCACAGGCGCAGACTCTGACACCTCATCAAGTACCAAGTCTCGTTGTTGCCTCCCTGTCAGGTATTCTCTGATCCATTACAGTGCCCTTCCTGTTATGCTCGCCTGATCCCCTAGCTTTTACACCAATCTCTTGTGAGGAACTGTGTCGATGGCCTTCTTGCAGCCCAAGAAAATGCAGTCTACCCACCCCTCTCTCTCGTGTCTTACTGCAGTTACCATGTCATAAAACTCCAGTAGGTTTGTGATACAGGATTTTCCTTCCCTGAACCTGTCAGGTTGTCGTTTATAAGCTTATTCCATTCTAAGTACTCCACCACTCTCGTCCTGATAATCTTCTCCTGATAATCTTCTCCATGAATTTGGTTACTATACACTTCAGTGACACTGGTTTGTAGTTTAGTGTTTCGAGTTTGTCTCCTTTCTTGAAAATAGGGACTACATTTGTTGCTTTCCATACCTCAGGTATTTACCCAGTTGCAATGGATGTGTTGAAAATTTATGTTAGTGGCACACACAGCGTCTCTGCTCCATCTCTAAGGATCCACGGACAGATGTTGTCCGATCCCACCGCCTTTGAGGTATCAAGTTCGTTTACCAGCTTCTTTACCTCCTCCTCGGTCGTGTATCTCATCCAGCACTTGTTATTATATCCTTTGTTGGTGTACTCTCTTGTTCTGACTTCCCTGAGTCCTTTCTCTCTCCACTGTAAATACGTCCTTAAATCTCATGTTGAGCTCCTCACATACTTCTTGATTGTTTCTTGTGAGCTCCCTGCCTTCCTTCCTCAGCCTTGTTACCTGGTGCTTGACTGTTGTCTTCCTTCATTATAATGTGGCTATAACAGCTTCAGGTCTGACTTGACTTTAGATGCCTGGTGGCCTGGTGGTCTGGTGGCTAAAGCTCCCGCTTCACACACGGAGGGCCCGGGTTCGATTCCCGGCGGGTGGAAACATTTCGACACGTTTCCTTACACCTATTGTCCTGTTCACCTAGCAGTAAATAGGTACCTGGGTGTTAGTCGACTGGTGTGGGTCGCATCCTGGGGGACAAGATTAAGGACCCCAATGGAAATAAGTTAGACAGTCCTCGATGACGCACTGACTTTCTTGGGTTATCCTGGGTGGCTAACCCCCCGGGGTTAAAAATCCGAACGAAATCTTATCTTATCTTATCTTATGTCGTTATCGTACTGTCGCTGGGCCTCCCTGTGCATACTCGTTTCTGGTTCTTCAACTAGTCTCTTTATTTTCCTGAATTCTTTCTCTTCTCTACTTTTTCCATTCTCTAGCACACTTAGTTTTTGCCTCCCTGAATCTTTGGGTAAACCAAGGGCTTGTTCTGGTTTTCCCATTATTTTTGTTGCCTTCATGAATTTTGTAGTCACTTAGTCCATCATTTCATTTGCTAATTTTCCTATCAATTCTCTTTCCCACTGAACCTCCTGCAGGAAGTTCCTCATGTCTGTGTAGCCCCCCCCTTTTGTATTCTGGCTTTTCCCATCCTACTCCTGTTACCCTTTCCACTTGTAACTCTACTATGTGTTCAAAGTTCAGAACCACGTGATCACTAGTTCCAAGGGGCCCTTCATATGTAATGTCCTCGACATCCAAACTACTCAGGGTGAATATGAGGTCCAGTCTTGTTGGTTCATCCTCGCCTCTCTCTCTCTCTAGTAGTGTCCCTAACATGTTGATGAATGAGATTTTCCAGTACCACATACATCAATTTGGCTTTCGATGTTTCGGGACCACCATGTGGCTCCAGGTTTTCCAAATCAATCTTCCTGTGATTGAAATCACCCATGACTAGTAACTTTGCTCTACCCATGTGAGCTCTTCTCGCCACCTCCGCTAGTGCATCCACCATTGCTCTGTTGCTCTCTTCATATTTTTATCTTGGCCTCCTGCAGTTCTGTGGTGGGTTGTACATCACTGCAGTGACTATCCTGTGTCCCCAAGACGGAATTGTGCCTATTATATAGTCCCTTTCACTCATTTAGTCCATTTCTTCTTCTTCCTCAAATCCCCATCAGTTTTTAATGAGCAGTACAACTCCTTCTCCCCCTTTGCTTTCCTCAGGAACTTATATCTGGGTAGGAAGACTGCATCTCTTATCATCCCAGTTAGTTTTGTTTCTGTAAGTACTATGATGTCTGGAGCCCTCTCTTTGATTTTATCATGCCATTAATCACATATTTCTTATTCTATCTGCATTTTCTAAAACTGTTGTCTGGGAAGAACATTAAAGTTAGGGGAGTGAGAGACCTGACAGGGAACTATGGGGGTTTCTGTGGGGGGAGTGTTTGATGAGCAGGTGGGAGTAGCTGGTACAGTGTGTGGGTTTTGGGTTAGAATGTTTGGTTGCATAGGGGTTGTCGTGGTTGAGATCCTGCCGTACTAGGTTCTGAGGGAGGCTGTGTTTCCTCTTCCTCCTGAATCTGGGTTCTCCTGCCCATCTTCATCTATGCCTCTCTTTCCTTCTTGTGTCTTTGTACCATTTGTTTCAATTACTGCCTTTCTTTTTGTGTTCTGTCACAGTCGAGGTGCACCCTGCAGTATATCGGTATGTCTCTTAGTCGTGTACTCACCTAGTTGTGATTGCAAGGGTCGAGTCACAGCTCCTGGTCACGTGTGTGTGTTTGTGTGTGTGTGTGTTTGTGAGTGTGTATGTGTGTGCGTGTGTGTAGTCACCTATTTGTACTCACCTATTTGTGGTTGCAGGGGTCGAGTCACAGCTCCTGGCCCCGCCTCTTCGCTGATTGCTACTAGGTCCTCTCTCTCCCTGCCCCATGAGCTCTATCATACCTCGCCTTAAAACTATGTATGGTTCCCGCCTCCACTACGTCACTTTCTAGGCTATTCCACGGCCTGACTACTCTATGACTGAAGAAATACTTCCTAACATCCCTGTGATTCATCTGAGTCTTCAACTTCCAATTGTGACCTCTTGTGTCTGTGTCCCTTCTCTGGAACATCCCCGTGCAGTATTTTATATGTCGTTATCATGTCTCCCCTGACCCTCCTGTCCTCCAGTGTCGTCAGGCCGATTTCCCTCAACCTTTCTTCGTAGGACAATCCCCATAGCTCTGGGACTAGTCTTGTTGCAAACCTTTGCGCTTTCTCTAATTTCTTGACGTGCTTGACTAGGTGTGGATTCCAAACTGGTGTGTGTGTGTGTGTGTGTGTGTGTGTGTGTGTGTGTGTGTACTCACCTAGTTGAGGTTGCAGAGATCGAGTCCTAGCTCCTAGCCCCGCCTCTTCACTGGTCGCTACTAGGTCACTCTCCCTGAACCGTGAGCTTTATCATACCTCTGCTTAAAGCTATGTATGGATCCTGCCTCCACTACTTTGCTTCCCAAACTATTCCACTTCCTGACTACTCTGTGGCTGAAGAAATACTTCCTAACATCCCTGTGGTTCATCTGTGTCTTCAACTTCCATCAGTTGTCTCCTTGTTGCTGTGTCCAATCTCTGGAACATCCTGTCTTAGTATGTGTGTGTGTGTGTGTGTGTGTGTGGTGTGTGTGTGTGTGTGTGTGTGTGTGTGTGTGTGTGTATGTGTGTGTGTGTGTGTGTGTGTGTGTGTGTGTGTGAGTGTGTGTGTGTGTGTGAGTGTGTGTGTGTGTGTGTGTGTGTGTGTGTGTGTGTGTGTGTGTGTGTGTGTGTGTGTTTGTGTGTGTGTTTGTGTGTGTGTGTGTGTGTGTGTGTGTGTGTGTGTGTATGTGTGTGTGTGTGTGTGTGTGTGTATGTGTGTGTACTAACCTAATTGTGGTTGCAGGGGTCGAGACGCAGCTCCTGGCCCCCGCCTCTTCACTGATCGCTACTGGGTCCTATCCTTCTCTGCTTCCTGAGCTTTGTCATACCTCTTCTTAAAACTATGTATGGCTCCTGCCTCCACTACTTCACTTGCTAGGCTATTCCACTTCCTGACGACTCTATGACTGAAGAAATACTTCCTAACATCCCTGTGACTCTTCTGAGTCTTCAGCTTCCAATTGTGACCCCTTGTTTCTGTGTCTCCTCTCTGGAACATCCTGTCTCTGTCCACCTTCTCTATCCTCCGCAGTATCTTGTATGTCGTTATCATGTCTCCCTTGACCCTTCTGTCCTCCCGTGTCGTCAGTTCGATTTCCCTCAACCTTTCCTCGTACGACATTCCCTTGAGCTCTGGAACTAGCCTTGTTGCAAACCTTTGTACTTTCTCTAACATCTTGACATGCTTGGCCAGGTGTGGGTTCCAGACTGGTGCTGCATACTCCAGTATGGGCCTAACATACACAGTGTACAATGTCTTGAACGATTCCTTATTAAGGTACCGGAACGCTATTCTTAGGTTTGCCAGGCGCCCATATGCTGCAGCAGTTATTTGGTTGATGTGTGCCTCCGGTGACGTGCTCGGTGTTATGATCACCCCAAGATCTTTCTCCTTGAGTGAGGTCTGTAGTCTTTGTCCACATAGCCTATACTCTGTCTGTGGTCTTCTTTGCCCCTCCCCAATCTTCATGACTTTGCATTTGGCAGGGTTGAATTCGAGAAGCCAGTTTTTGGACCACGTGTCCAGCCTGCCCAGGTCTATTTGCAGTCCTGCCTCATCCTCATCCGATTTAATTCTTTTCATCAACTTCACATCATCTGCGAATAGGGACACTTCAGAGTCTATTTGACTTAAGAAATCGTAATGACACGATTGCAAACAAACCATACCCCCGGCCGGGATTGAACCCGCGGTCATAGAGTGTAGAAAATACCTAGTTGGATGAATCTTATTGTGGCTAGCTGGTCCAGTGGCTAACGCGACGGGCTGGAGTTTTGAGACTCTATGACCGCGGGTTCAATCCCGGCCGGGGTATGGTTTGTTTGCAATCGTGTCATTACGATTTCTTAAGTCATGTTGACGGCAGTGAAGGGACTTGAGCTAGAGTTCGTCACGGCCACGCTAGCTGGAGATTCGTCTGTAAAAACTTGCATTTGTGGTCACAGTGGTGCCTGTGCTAACTTTCCTATGGTGTAGAAATATACCTAGTTGGATGAATCTTATTGTGGCTAGCTGGTCTAGTGGCTAACGCGACGGGCTGGAGTTTTGAGACTCTATGACCGCGGGTTCAATCCCGGCCGGGGGTATGGTTTCAGAGTCTATTCCTTCCATCATGTCGTTCGCATATATGAAAAATAGCACTGGTCCTAGAACTGGCCCCTGTGGGACCCCGTTCGTCACAGGCGCCCACTGTAATACCTCTTCACTTACCATGACTCGTTGTTGCCTCCCTGTCAGGTATTCCCTGATCCATTGAAGTGCCCCCCCCCTGTTACATGCGCCTGATCCTCTAGCTTCTGCACTAATCTCTTGTGAGGAACTGTGTCATAGGCCTTCCTCCAGTCCAGGAAAATGCAATCAACCCACCCCTCTCTCTCGTGACTTACTTCTGTTTCCTTGTTATAAAACTCCAGAAGGTTTGTGACACTGGATTTGCCTTTCATGAATCGATGCTGGTTTTCATTTATAATCTTGCTCTGTTCCAGGTGTTCCACCACTCTCCTCCTGATAATCTTCTCCACGACTTTGCATACTGTACATGTCAGAGACACAGGTCTGTAGTTTAGTGCCTCGTTTCTGTCTCCTTTCTTAAATATGGGGACTACATTTGCCGTCTTCCATATCTCAGGTAGTTGCCCAGTTTAAAGGGATGTGTTGAAGATTGTGGTTAGGGGCACGCACAGCATCTCTGCTCCTTCTCTAAGGACCCACAGGGAGATGTTGTCTGGTCCCATTGCCTTTGAGGTATCAAAGTCACTTAGCAGCTTCTGCACCTCCTCGGTTGTTCGTATGTCATCCAACACTTTTTGGTATATTCCCTCTTGATGTTCCCTTCTGTGCTGTCTTCCAAGCCCTTCCTGTCTCTATTGTAAAAACTTCCTTAAATCTTCTGTTTAGCTCCTTACATACCTCATGATCATTTCTTGTGAGTTCTCCACCTTCTGTCCTCAGTCTGATCACCTGGTCTTTGACTGTTGTCTTCCTCCTGATGTGGCTATACAACAGTTTCGGGCCAGTCTTGACTTTCCATGCTATGTTATTTTCATACTGTCGCTGGGCCTCCCTCCTTACCTGTGCATACTCGTATCTGGCTCTGCGGCTAATCTCCCTATTTTCATGTGTTCTCTGCCTTCTGTACTTTTTCCATTCTCTATTGCACTTAGTTTTTGCCTCCTTGCACCGTCGGGTAAACCAGGGGCTCGTTCTGGTCTTCCCGTTGTTACTGTTGCCATTGGGAATAAACCTTTCCACTGCCTCCTTGCATTTTGTTGTTACATATTCCATCATTTCATTTACTGGCTTTCCTGCCAGTTCTCTGTCCCACGGAACGTCCTGCAGGAAGTTCCTCAAACCTATGTAGTCTCCTTTTTTATAGTCTGGCTGTTCCCATTCAACTCCTGTTACTCTCACCACTTGCAACTCTACTATGTATTCAAAGCATAGAACCACGTTGTCACTAGCTCCTAGGAGACTCTCATATGTGAGGTCCTAAATGTCTGAACTGCTCAGGGTGGTTCGTCCTCCCCTCTCATTCTGGTAGTGTCCTTAACATGTTGGTGCATGAGTTTTCCCAGCACCACATCCAACATTTTGGCTCTCCAAGTTTCGAGACCCCCATGTGGCTCTAGGTTTTCCCAGTCAATCTCCCTGTGGTTGAAATCACCCAAAACCAGCAACTTTGCTCTGCTCGATTGAGCTCTTCTTGCCACCTCAGCAAGTGTGTCCACCATTACTCTGTTTCACTCTTCATATTCCTCTCTTGGCCTCCTGCAGTTCTGTGGTGGATTATACATCGCTGCAATGACCACCTTGTGCTCCCCAGACTGAAGTGTACCTACTATGTAGTCCCTTTCTCCTGTCTCGTCTATTCCTCCCATTTTCTCGAATTTCCATCTTTTTTTTACGAGCAGTACAACCCCTCCCCTCCCTCTGCCCCTTCTATCTTTCCTCATGATCTGATATCCTGGTGGGAAGATTGCATCTGTTATTATGTCAGTGAGTTTGGTTTCTGTAACTGCAATGATGTCTGGGGACTTTTCATTGATTCTTTCTTGCCACTCCTCATATTTATTCGTTAATCCATCCGCATTTGTGTACCAAACCTTCAATTTCTGTTCTAATAGTGTAACTGTGATCCTGGGGGAATACTGGGGTTGGGAGACCAGGAGCCCTTGTGGGGGCCTTTGGGGGGTTGCAGTGGGGGTGGAGGAAGAGCTCCCATAGGGGTTGCTGTAGGGGTAGGGTTCGTGGTGCCGGGGTGGGAACAGAGGGATCGGTGTGTGATTGTTGGTTTAGATTGTTCAGTTGCCTTGGGGGTATCGTGGATGGAATCCTTCTGCAGGTGTTTCTGGGGTGTGTGTGTGTTTATGTGTACTCACCTAGTTGTACACACCTAGTTGATGATGCAGGATTCGAGGCTAAGCTCCTGGCCCCGCCTCTTCTCTGGTCGCTACAGGTCACTCTTCCTGAACCGTGAGCTTTATCATACCTCTGCTTAAAACGATGTATGGATTCTGCCTCCACTACATCGCTTCCCAAACTATTCCACTTAGTGACTACTCTGTGGCTGAAGAAATACTTCCTAACATACCTGTGATTAATCTGTGTCTTCAACTTCCAACTGTGCCCCCTTGTTGCTGTGTCCCATCTCTGGAATATCCTGTCTTTGTCCACCTTGTCAATTCCTCTCAGTATTTTGTATGTCATTATCATGTCCCTCCTATCTCTCCTGTCCTTAAGTGTCGTTAGGTTGATTTCCCTTAACCTGTCCTCGTAGGACATACCTCTTAGCTCTGGGTCTAGTCTTGTTGCAAACCTTTGCACTTTCTCTAGTTTCTTTACGTGCTTGGCTAGGTGGGCGTTCCAAATTGGTGCCGCATACTCCAATATGGGCCTAACGTAGACGGTGTACAGGGTCCTGAACGATTCCTTATTAAGATGTCGGAATGCTGTTCTGAGGTTTGCTGCAGCAGTTATTTGGTTGATGTGCGCTTCAGGAGATGTGCCTGGTGTTATACTCACCCCAAGATCTTTTTCCTTGAGCGAGGTTTGTAGTCTCTGGTCCCCTAAACTGTACTCCATTTGCGGGGGTCTTCTTTGCCCTTCCCCAATCTTCATGACTTTGCACTTGGTGGGGTTGAGCTCCAGGAGCCAATTGCTGGACCAGGTCTGCAGCCTGTCCAGATCCCTTTGTAGTTCTGCCTGGTTTTCGATCAAATGAATTCTTCTCATCAACTTCACGTCATCTGAAAACAGGGACACTTCGGAGTCTATTCGTTCCATCATGTCATTCACAAATACCAGAAACGGCACTGGTCGTAGGACTGACCCCTGTGGGACCCCGCTGGTCACAGTTGCCCACTCTGACACCTCGCCACATACCATGACTCGCTGCTGTCTTCCTGACAAGTATTCCCTGATACATTGTAGTACCTTCCCTTTTATCCCTGCTTAGTCCTCCAGTTTTTGCACTAATCTCTTTTGTGGAACTGTGTGAAACGCCTTCTTGCAGTCCAAGAAAATGCAATCTACCCACCCCTCTCTCTCTTGTCTTACTACTGTCGCCATGTCATAGAACTCATGTAGGTTTGTGACACAGGATTTCCCGTCTCTGAAACCATGTTGGCTGCTGTTGATGAGATCATTCCTTTCTAGGTGTTCCACCACTCTTTTCCTGATAATCTTCTCCATAACTTTGCATACTATACATATCAGTGACACTGGTCTGTAATTTAGTGCTTCATGTCTGTCTGGTTTTTTAAAGATTTGGACTACATTTGCTGTCTTCCATGCCTCAGGCAATCTCCCTGATTCGATAGATGTATTGAATATTGTTGTTAGGGGTACACATAGTGCCTCTGCTCCCTCTCTCATGACCCATGGAGAGATGTTATCCGGCCCCATTGCCTTTGAGGTATCTAGCTCACTCAGAAGCCTCTTCACTTCTTCCTTGGTTGTGTGTACTGTGTCCAGCACTTGGTGGTGTGCCCCACCTCTCCGTCTTTCTGGAGCCCTTTCTGTCTCCTCTGTGAACACTTCTTTGAATGTCTTGTTGAGTTCCTCACATACTTCACGGACATTTCTTTTTGTCTCTCCTCCTTCCTTTCTTAGCCAGATTACCTGGTCCTTGACTGTTGTTTTCCTACTGATGTGGCTGTATAACAGCTTCGGGTCAGATTTGACTTTCGCTGCTATGTCGTTTTCATATTGTCGTTGGGCCTCCCTTCTTATCTGTGCATATTCATTATGGTTCTGCAACTGCTCTCCTTATTCTCCTGGGTCCTTTGCCTTCTATATTTCTTCCATTCCCTATATCTTGGTTTTTGCCTCCTTGCACCTTTGGGTGAACCATGGTCTCATCCTGGCTTTTTCATTATTCCTGTTTCCCTTGGGTACAAACCTCTCCTCAGCCTCCTTGCATATTGATGCTACATATTCCATCATCTCATTAACTGGCTTCCCTGCCAGTTCTCTGTCCCACTGAACCCCATTCAAGAAGTTCCTCATTCCCGTGTAGTCCAGTTTCTTGTAGTTTGGCTTCATTCGTCCTGGCCTTCCTGCTTCTCCCTCCACTTGTACCTCTACTGTGTATTCGAAGCTTTAACCACATGATCGCTGGCACCAAGGGGTCTTTCATATGTGATGTCCTCGATATCTGCACTACTCAAAGTGAATACTAAGTGCAGTCTTGCTGGTTCATCCTCTCCTCTCTCTCTTGTAGTGTCCCTTACGTGTTGGTACGTGAAGTTTTCCAGTACCACTTCCATCATCTTAGCCCTCCATGTATCTTGGCCCCCCATGTGGCTCCACGTTCTCCCAATCTATCTCCTTGTGGTTAAAGTCACCCATAATCAGCTTTGCCCTGCATGCATGAGCTCTTCTGGCCACTGCATCCAGTGTGTCAACCATCGCTCTATTGCTCTTGTCGTACTTTTGCCTTGGCCTCATGCTATTCTGTGGTGGGTTATACATCAGTGCAATTACCACCTTGGGACCTCCAGAGTGAAGCGTTCCCGCTATGTAATCACTTTCTTCTCCACTGTCTCCTCTCTCCAACTCATCAAAATTCCATCGGTTTTTGATCACCAATGCCTCTCCTCCACCCTTCACCCTGTTCCCTCTGCCTTTCCTCAGGATCTGGTATCCCGTTGGAAAGATGGCATCTGTTATCATACATATAAGCTTGGTTTCTGTGAGAGCTATGATGTCCGGTGATGCCTCTTTGACTCTTTCGTGCCATTCCTCCCACTTACTTGTTATTCCATCAGCGTTTGTGTACCATACCTTCAGTTTCCTTTCCAACACTGTGGTTTGGGAGGCCTGTGAGGGTGGGAGACCTGGTGGCATACCTTGGGATTCTATAGCTCGGTGTTGGGTGGAAGCTGAGTGTATGGATTATAGTGTGTGTTGAGGTGGTGTGATAGGTTGTGGGGTTCTGAGGATAGTTGTGTGTGTGCTTGCCCTTGCTGTTCTGTTCTACTCTGACCTCTGCTGGTTCCATCCTTGTCTCCTTTCCTAGCTCCTTTTGCTTTTTTGTCCTCTCCCTCAGCTGCTGTCATTCTGTTTGTGTTCTGTCTCTGTCTAGGAACACCCTCTTGTACTCTTCCAAGTATTTCAACCGTGGTTTCTCTTGGAGGATACTGTTCCACACTGTTTCTGTCCTGAGAATCAGCTTGATCGGTCGGTTTCTCCCCTTCGAGTACCCCCCTATTCTCTGAAAATTTACAATCTTGTCAATCTCTTCACCTATTTTCGTGATGATGTTCTGAATCTCCTTTCTTTCTTCCTGCCGCCATTCAGTGTGTGTCCTTTCCTGTCTCTCCTGAAGCCCATGGATAAACACTGATTTTGCCCTTTCCTACTCCCATTGCCTCACCCTCTGTGACTCTGGATCCTGTCTGTATGTGGTCATTTTCTCCTTTGATTTTTCCATTGTTGTGCCTCAGCATTCGACCTATCACCCTCTCCATCTGCAACCAGCTGTTCTTCCCTTTCACTGCTTGGCCCTTCTTGGCAGGCTGATATGACCTTAGCATAATTCATATGTCCTTACTTCCTGTTCGGCCTCTCAGCTTCATATGCTGTGTCTTCTCTGGTCACTGTCCCTGTAACTCGATTCAGCCTATTTATCTCAACATCTAGGACCCTTATCCTGGCCACTGCAGTTTCGACTTGTGCCTCCCAATTCTTTGTCTCCTTCTCCAACCTCTTTTCCAATTACACAAAGAGCTCTTTCTCCATTTTTTTCAGAAAGATCTCCTAATTTTCTCTCCCACTCTTGTTCCATCCTTTTCCAATGCTCCTCCATCCACTCCTCCCTACCAGAACCATTCTCATCTGATCCCTGGTTCCTGCGAGTCCCCACCATTTATTTTTTTAGTGAGAGAAAGAGAGAGAGAGAAGGGAAAGGTAGAAGGAGAGAGAGAAGGGGAGAGTGAGAAGGAAAAAGGGGAGAGAGAGAGTGAGAGAGAGAGAGGGGGAGAGAGAGAGTGAGAGAGAGAGGGAGAGAGAGAGAGAGAAGTGAAGGGGAGGAGAGGGGGAGAGTGAGAAGGGAAAATGGGGGAGAGAGATAGAGAGAGAGAGAGGGGGGGGGGAGAGAGAGAGTGAGAGAGAGATGTAGAGAGAGAGAGAAGTGAAGGGTAGGAGAGGGAGAGAGTGAGAAAGGAAAATGGGGAAGAGAGACAGAGAGAAAGGAAAGGTAGAAGGAGAGAGAAAGGGGGAGAGTGAGAAGGAAAAAGGGGGAGAGAGAGTGAGAGAGAGAGAGGGGAGAGAGAGTGAGAGAGGAGAGGGAGAGAGAGAGAGAAGTGAAGGGTAGGAGAGGGAGAGAGAGAGAGAAGTGAAGGGTAGGAGGGGGGGAGAGTGAGAAGGGAAAATGGGGGAGAGAGAGAGAGAGAGAGAGAGAGAGAGAGAGAGAGAGAGAGAGAGAACTGTCAGAACTGGTAGAGGAAGGGGCAGAGGACGTGGAGGAGGACGTGGAGGAGGAAGACATCTACAGCCGTCTTCACCCTCCACTAACACAGTTCCAGCGGCAGAATCTGAGGACAAATCTGCAAAACACAGGAGGTGCAACAAATCCTAGTCCACCCTCCCAGGCACCTAGGCTGTGCTCTCGCTGTCACCGGAAGGGGCACACTGCCAACAACTGCCTGCGAGATACCAGGTGTAATTACTGCTACAAGAAAGGACATAAGGAGGACCAGTGTCGGAAGAAGAAGGAACTTGACAGACAGGGCCACCTGTTTAGAGACCTGTTCTCAGAACAAACCAGCAGGATCTCTGAATTGGTGAACACTCTCACACGTCACCCACTTAGCTACTCCTATCCCAGCCCAGCAGGTGGGATTGTGCCTTATACAAGACCACAGACCTACATCCCTGCAGCTGCCTCATTACCCTACCTCTCTCAAGGGCAGGCACCTTACATTCCCTATACACCCACCACCTCAAGCTGACCACTTCATCATGAGGAGCCAGTCTATCAGCATCCTGTCGGCCAACATTAGAGGTTTCATTACTAATGTTGGAGAGCTCACATATAGTTTTGTGAACACTCGGCGTCCCGACATGATAGCTGTTGTTGAAACATTCTTGGATGACAGGACTCCAGAAAATTTTGCAAGAATTGCTGGCTACACCTCATGGATGAGAAGAGACAGGCAAGGGCTAGGAGGAGGTGTTGCTGTGTGCTTCTCTAAAAGTGTTCATGCCCAGCACATTGATGTTGCCACCCCTACACATCTTGAAATGATGTTCTTCAAGCTCTGTATAAACACTAGTACCTCTGTACTAGCATGTGCAATGTACAGACCTCAGTGGCAACATGCAGACCCTATCAACTTCCTAATGGAAAACATTGACTCCCTTCTGCTACAACACAAC
>NC_069411.1:62143303-62193303 GCF_026875155.1 Cherax quadricarinatus
CGCTATGCTTCCTATGGTGTATAAATATACCTAGTTGGATGAATCTTATTGTGGCTAGCTGGCCCAGTGGCTAACTCCTCGGTCTGGAGTTTTATGACTCTCTGATAGCGGGTTCTATTCCCGCCCGTAGTATGGTTTACCAATCTTTTTGCCTGTGCTTTAGATTCTTCAAGATTATGGTGTTCATCACCTCCTCCTAGGCTAAGAGTCTGATTACCTCATCTTCCACTAATGGATGTATATATTTCTATTATATTCATGTATTGTAAAGATATTCAGATGTTGCACATGTATATAATTCATGACTTTATTTATATATCCCTATTTATGCCCTCCTTCGCTTACACACTTCAGTCTCCCACATTCTACGTCTCCCAGGAGTATGTAGGTTAACAGATTTCAATCTTTCTTCGTATGGATTTTGTCATTCTTCTCTAAATATTCATTCTATAGTATGAAGACCAGAACCGAGGTGCATAATCTAAGTGAAGTCATACTATTGATGTTGTGAGGGAAATGCTCAACAGATAGGAGTAGCGAGCGAGTATATGGTAATGATACTTTGACTGCCGGCTGCATGTGAAGGTAGTGTCAGTCTAGCTCCCGCTATCCTCCCCCCCTTTTCTCCACCGGAAATGTGACGTGTGGGGCTCGGACCAAACAGCTCCGAGCACAACTGTAAGTAAAAACCTCTGCTCCTATTCTTGTGGATATATTGGTTGAAAGCTTCACTTTTGACCAATAATAAACTTAGTCCTTTCAGTCTTAAGTTCCATGTTATGCTTTTAGATAATCACCACTTCTTTTAGGTATTGTACTTATCATGGAGAGTGATTTCTTAAGCAGTGGGTAACCTTTGTCTCTTTCTAGCTTGGAATGACAGCTCGGGTCATCTGGCAACCAAGGAAACGTGTTGAAGGAGACGGACTGCACACAGGTTCTGAGACGTCACTTTTTGATCTACCAACCTGATTAATTGTAGTCAACCGCAGGCAACTACCGCTCATCTTTGCAGTGGTAAAGAACCTGCACTCCTATCATCTGGACTGACTATTCAAGGCAATACACTTCGTGAAGAACTAGTCGTTGGGTTGTCACTCAACACCTGTGACACCCCCCCCCCCCCACATCATCAGCAACGGCTACAATTTCTACAAGACGGTGTCAACCTCAACCAGACACCCCAGTATAACTGTACATATTAGAGTTGAATTCAAATGTCATTTTTTTCATTTCATTTTTCATTTTTCTTTAAAGTAGGATACACATTCATGTTTCAATGTTTTATCTTTGCATTAATAAATATTCAAGTGTTTATCTTTGTGAATTATTTATTTTTTTATTCATTAATTTTCTTGAGGAGGAGCCAGCCTGAGTAATACTGTGTGAAGTTGTTACAGGGCTGAGTAAGCCTTCACATATATGTAGAACTACAGTATAACCTGTCCATATAAATCCTAGTGTAATCTGTTCGCCTTATTACGTAAGCTTCGGCATGGTTGTCTTGGCTTCAGGTTCCTGCTTACCGTAACTCCAATGTCTTTTTCGCATTATTTCTTTTATAAAAAAAGGGTTATATACATTTATCCAGACTCTGTGCTTCCTCTTGGTCAGTAACGCCTTGATCCATGACAGGTCTTTTTTCTCAGTGCCATGAACATGGGTACTCCATCAAAAACATTACTAAAACTGAGATAAATAATATATTCTTTATCATGATCATCCGCCTCAAATGCTTTATTAAAAGTCAGTAAATTAGTTAGGCAGGAGCGGCCCCTCGTGAATCCATATTGAGTACCATTAATCAAATTATGTTTATCAAGATGTCTTCCTATAATATCAGCTATTACTGACTCAAGTAATTTACCTACAATTGAGGCCAGGCATACTGGGCGATATTTCGACGGTAATGACTTGTCCTCTGCTTTGAAAAATAAAGAATTACATTAAGTGTCTTCCACACCTGAGACACTACACCTGTTTAAAGACATAAAAATGTTAGTTAATGGTTCACAAAGTTCCATTCTGCACCATTTAAGAACGATAGAAAAAAGTTTATCAGGGCCCGGGGATTTATTTTTCTTTAATGGGTCAACCTGTTTGTCTTCCATATCCCTAGTGACTGTGACATTGCGTAATTTATCTTCTTCAGGGCCACTGTAAAAAATAATTACTAGGATATTGTTTGTATTTTCTTTTGCGAAAACCGAATGGAAGTAATTATTAAAATTCGAGCACATGTCATTCTCATCGCCATTAAGCTGTCCAGAGTTAGTTTTAACAGGACTTGGCTTTTCTGTAACCTTTGTTCTATATACCCGGAACAACTTTCTCGTGTTTGTTTTCAAATTTCTAGCAACTTTAATTAGCTTTTCTTATCCCTCTTTTGGTCTCCCTCTTAATGGGAATATTTTGAATCATAAGATGATTCTTTACTTTTTTCAAACTTCCATAAATTCGTTTATTCTGCCCTAAAATGTGTTTGAGTCTACTGGTCATCCATTTCACATCATATTGACAGATCTCTTCGTTATCCCAGTGCACAAGTGACAGGTGATCACTAAGCCCATAGTAATCTGCTAAACGAAAATCTGGGACCGTTACTGAATTATTCTTGCCATCATTCTTCTATACAATACTGAATGAAGGTAATCGATTAGTGCTCGCTCGAGCAAGTTTATCTGTAATTTCAAGGTAATTAGCAAGTTTGACCATGTTTGCCACAATCAAATCAAGTAGGTTATTTTCTCTCGTTGATTCTGTAACAAAGTGATGTAAAAAACAATTATTTCTAGGAAGTCCTTTGACTCTAGATTCTTAGTCAAGCAATTCCAATCAATCGGACTAAAGGAAAAGGTCACCTAGAATTATTACATTATCATGCTTTGTAGACTTAACAATTTCCTTCCAGAGAAGTCTCCCTTGGTCCTTGTTTAAGTCTGTGGGACGGTATGTCACGCCTAAAATTGATTTGTTATGCCCCTCCAAAAGTTCTACCCGAAACACTCTGTGTAATCACCTAATTGTACTCACCTAATTGTAGTTGCAGGGGTCGATAGTCAGCTCCTGGCCTGGCCTCTTCACTGAACGCTACTAGATCCTCTCTCTCCCTGCTCCATGAGCTTTATCATACATCAAGTTAAAGCTATGTATGGTTCCTGCCTCCACTACATCGCTCGCCAGACTGTTCCACTTCCTGACCACTCTGTGGCTGAAGGAATGCTTCCTAACATCCCTCTGACTCATCTGAGTCTTCAACTTCCAAGAGTGACCCCTTGTTTCTGTGTCCCCTCTCTGGAACATCTTGTCTCTGTCCACCTTGTCTATTCCACGCAGTATTTTATATGTCGTTATCATGTCTCCCCTCTCCCTCCTATCCTCCAGTGTCGTCAAGCCAATTTCCCTTAACATTTCTTCGTAGGACATTTTAATTACATCTGGAACTAACCTTGTCGCAAACCTTTGCACTTTCTCTAATTTCTTAACGTGCTTGACCCGGTGCGGGTTCCAAACTGGTGCTGCATACTCCAGTATGGGACTGACGTACACTGTGTACAGTGTCACGGTGTACAGTGTGTGTGTGTGTGTGTGTGTGTGTGTGTGTGTGTGTGTGCGTGTGTACTCACCTAGTTGTACTCACCTAGTTGAGGCTGCAGGGGTCAAATCCGAGGTCCTGGTCCCGCCTCTTCACTGATCGCTACTAGGTCACTCTCCCGGAACCGTGAGCTTTATCATACCTCTGCTTACAGCTATGTATGGATCCTGCCTCCACTACATCGCTTTCCAAACTATTCCACTTACTGACTACTCTCTGGCTGAAGAAATACTTCCTAACATCCCTGTGAGTCATCTGTGTCTTCAACTTCCAACTGTGTCCCCTTGTTACTGAGTCCAATCTCTGGAACATCCTGTCTTTGTCCACCTTGTCAATTCCTCTCAGTATTTTGTATGTCGTTATCATGTCCCCCCTATCTCTCCTGTCCTCCAGTGTCGTCAGGTTGATTTCCCTTAACCTCTCGTCGTAGGACATACCTCTTAGCTCTGGGACTAGTCTTGTTGCAAACCTTTGCACTTTCTCTAGTTTCTTTACGTGCTTGGCTATCTGTGGGTTCCAAACTGGTGCCGCATACTCCAATATGGGCCTAACGTACACGGTGTACAGGGTCCTGAACGATTCCTTATTATGATGTCGGAATGCTGTTCAGAGGTTTGCTAGGCGCCCATATGCTGCAGCAGTTATTTGGTTGATGTGCGCTTCAGGAGATGTGCCTGGTGTTATACTCACCCCAAGATCTTTTCCCTTGAGTGAGGTTTGTAGTCTCTGGCCCCCTAGACTGTACTCTGTTTGCGGTCTTCTTTGCCCTTCCTCAATCTTCATGACTTTGCACTTGGTGGGATGGAACTCCAGTAGCCAATTGTTGGACCAGGTCTGCAGCCTGTCCAGATCCTTTTGTAGTTCTGCCTGGTCTTCGATCGAATGAATTCTTCTCATCAACTTCACGTCATCTGCAAACAGGGACACCTCGGAGTCTATTCCTTCTGTCATGTCGTTCACAAATACCAGAAACAGCACTGGTCGTAGGACTGATCCCTGTGGGACCCCGCTGGTCACAGGTGCCCACTCTGACACCTCGCCACTTACCCTGACTCGCTGCTGTCTTCCTGACAAGTATTCCCTGATCCATTGTAGTGCCTTCCCTGTTATCCCTGCTTGGTCCTCCAGTTTTTGCACTAATCTCTTGTGTGGAACTGTGTCAAACGCCTTCTTGCAGTCCAAGAATATGCAATTCGCCCACCCCTCTCTCTCTTGTCTTCTGCTTGTTCACCATGTGTTCATAGCTAACTCCAGTAGCGCTTTTGTGACACAGGTTTTCCCGTCCCTGTGTGTGTTTACGTGCGTGTGCAATTGAAGTGGTCTCTGGCCTTTTCAGTGCCACACTACGTCCTTTCCGTTACTTCTGTCACTGTGTGACAAACCTTAACACCAAATGTGCCCGTTTAGCAAGCATGCCTAATTTTCATATTAAAACACAACATCTCAGTTATGGCAAATACGACCATGTTACCCGCAGTTGAAAAACTAATCTCAAACTCGTCCACCTTGTTTATAGTGCTATAAGTATTGTGTGATGTGGACTAAGAAATCCTCTTATCCTTATCACGTAGTGCCGCTGTGTCTTAACAATATTCTTAACAATATTATCCTATCTCGTTCTGCTATAATGGCATCGCCATAAACGCTTACAATATGACTATCCTGAAAAAGTCAACCTGCCTATTTCTCATGCGCATTGTTGAATAGTTCATGATAATATAATATATTCCAAATTGCATACATCGTTATTTTTTTACTCATATGAAAATATTAAAAATAATAAAAAATTTACATTTTACTAAAGCAGAACAAAATAAATGTATTTGTAATTTTAAAAAAAAAATGGATTACCAAGGTAAGATGGAATATAATTTTAGATACAGAGTACTTATTTCAAACTCAGAAGTACAGCAGCTATGCCTATTGCGCCTACGGCGCTTAGATCCCTCTGGAATCCATCAAAGTAGTTAAAGCGATGAAATTTATTAAAGAAGTCTGTACAACATACTGTTATTGTTGTTGTGACTGTCTAGCTATGTTTGAGGGATCTGCATGTACCCACATACTGTTATGTTGTTGTGACGATAGCTATGTTGAGGGATCTGCTGTACCAACATACTGTAATGTTGTTTGTGACTGATAGCTATGTTGACGGGATCTGCCTGTACCATATACATACAGTTATGTTGTTGTGGGGATGAAGAGCTATGTTGAGGGATATGCTGTACCAACATACAGTTATGTTGTGTGACTGATAGTATGTTGAGGGATCTGCTGTACCAACATACTGATATGTTGTTGTGACTGATTGCTAGTTGAGGGATCTGCTGTACACAGACTGTTGTGTTGTTGTGACTGATAGCAATGTTGAGGGATTTCTGCTTGTACCAACATACTGTTGTGTTGTTGTGACTGATAGCTATGTTGAGGGATCTGCTTGTACAAACTACTGTTGTGTTGTTGTGACTGATTACTATTGTTGAGGGATCTGCTGTACCACATACTGTTGTGTTGTTGTGACTGATAGCTATGTTGAGGGATCTGCTGTATCAACATATATCTGTTAGGTTGTTGTGAATGATAGCTATATTGAGGGATATGCTGTACCAACAATATACTGTTATGTTGTTGTGACTGATAGCATGTGAGGGAGGGATTCTGCTGTACCAACATATGTTACTGTCTGTTTGTGACTGATAGCTATGTTGAGGGATTGCGATACCAACGTTCTGTCTGTTGTTGTGGACTGATAGCTATGTTGAGGATCTGCTGCAAAACATACTGTATGTTGTTGTTACTGATAGCTAGGTGAGGTTCTGCTGTAATCAACTACTTTTATGTTGTTGTGGATGATAGCTATGTTGATGGATCTGCTGTACCAAACTTACTGTTATGTTGTTTGTGGACTGATAGCTATGTTGAGGTGGATGTGCTTGTCTCCCAACATACTGAGTTGGTGTTGTTGAGATGATCGCTATGTAGAGGATTGCTGTACCAACACCTACTGTTGAGTTGTTGTGAATGATAGCTATGTTGAGGATCTTGCTGTACCAACATACCTGTTATGTTGTTGTTGTGACCTGATAGCTATGATGAGGGATCCTGCTGTTACCAACATTACTGTTGTGTTGTTGTGACTGATAGTAGTTGAGGATCTGCTTGTACCAACTTAACTGTTATGTTATTTTGACTCGATAGCTATGTTGAGGGATCTAGCTGTACCAACTACTTTTATGTTGTTGTTGACTGATAAGCACGATGTTGAGGGATCTGCTGTACCAACGAACTGTTGTGTTGTTGTGACTGATAGCTATGTTGAGGGATCTGCCTGCACCAACATACTGTATGTTGTTGTGATGATGCTATATTGAGGGAACTGCCTGTACCAAACTTACTTTATGTTGTTGTGACTGATATAAGCTATGTGAGGGATCTTGCTTGTACCACATACTGTTATGTTGTTGTGATGATAGCTATGTTGATGGATCTGCGGTACCAACACGTACTGTTGTGGTTTGTTGTGACTGATAGCTATGTTGAGGGATCTGCTGGCAAACATACTGTAATGTTGTGTGACTGATAGCTATGATGAGGGATGTCTGCTTGTACCCAACATCTGGTTATGTTGTTGTGACTGATGCTATGTGAGGGATCTGCTGAAACCAACTACTGTTGTGTTGTTGTGACTGATAGTATGTTGAGGGATCTGCGACCCAAACATACTGTTATGTTGTTGTGACTGATAGGCTATGTTGAGGGATCTGCTTGTACCAACATACTGTTATGTTGTTGTGACTGATAGCTAGTTGAGGGATCTGCTGTACCACACTCCTGTTTGTGTTGTTGTGCCTGATAAGATAGCTAACTGTTGAGGAGATCTGCGGCCCTCTCCCAACATACTGGTTATGTTGTTGTGACTGATAGCTATGTTGAGGGATCTGCTGTACCAACGTTACTGTTGTGTTGTTGTGACTGATAGCTATGTTGTGGAGCTGCTGAGTACCACATACTGTTTTGTTGTTGTGCCTGGATAGCTAGGTTGAGGGACTGCTGACCAACGTACTGTTGTGTTGTTGTGACTGATTGAATAGCTATTGTTGAGGGGATCTGCTGTACCATCTACTGTAATGTTGTTGTGACTGATAGGCATGTTGAGGGATCTGCTCTATCAAACATTATGTTATGTTGTGGGCCTGATTGCTATTATGAGGGATCTGCTGTACCAAATCATACTGTTATCTTGTTGTGAATGATAAGCTATGATGAGGGTCTGCTGTACCAAGTACTGTTGTGTTGTTGTGACTGATAGCTAGGTTGAGGATCTGTCTGCACCAACCTACTGTATGTGTTGTGACTGATAGCTATGTTGTGGGATCTGCTGTACCAACGTACTGTTGTGTTGTTGTGACTGATAGCTATGTTGAGGGTCTGCTGCACCAAATTTACTGTAATGTTGTTGTGACTGATAGCTATGTTGTGGGATTTGCTGTATCAACATACTGTATGTTGTTGGGACTGATAGATATGTTGAGGGCATCTGCTGTACCACATACTGTTTATTTGTTTGTGACTGATTGCTATGTGAAGGGATCTCGCTGTACCAACATAATGTTATGTTGTTGTGATACTTGATAGCTATGTTGAGGGATCTGCTGCACAAAATACTGTTATGTTGTTGTGACTGATTAACTATGTTGAGGGATTCTGGCTGCACCATCATACTGTTATGTTTTGTGACTGATAGGCTGTGTTGAGGGATCTGCTGTATCAACATACTGTTTATGTTGTGTGACTTATAGCTATGTTGAGGGAATCTGCTGGTACCAAATACTGTTGTGTTGTGACTGATAGCTATGTCTGAGGGATCTAGCTGACCCCAACATACTGTTGTGTTGTTGTGACTTGATTAGCTATGGTGCTCGCGGCTATCTGCTCGCTACCAACATACTGTTATGTTGTTTGTGACTGATAGCTGCTCTCGCTGAGGATCTGCTGTACCAAACAAACTGTTATGTTGTTGTGACTGATAGCTCATGTTGAGGGATCTGCTGTCCAAATACTGTTGTGTTGTTGTGACTGATAGGCTATGTTGAGGGGGGATCTGCTGCACAACATACTGTTGTGTTGTTGTACTGATAGTATGTGGAGGGATCTGCATGTACCAACGTACTGTTATGTTGTTGTGACTGATACGCTATGTTTGATGGGATCTGCTAGTAACAAAATACTGTTATGTTGTTGTGGACTGATAGCTATTGTTGAGCGGATCTGCTTGTACAACAAACTGTTTATGTTGTTGTGACTGAAGCTATCGTTGAGGGATCTGCTGTACAACATACTGTTGTGTTGTTGTGACTGATAGCTATGATGAGGGATTTTGCTGTACCAACATACTGTTGTTGTTGTTGTGACTGTTTAGCTATGTTGAGGATTTGCTGTAACCAACATACTTGTTATGTTATGTTGTGACGATAGCTATGTTGGGGGTTCTGCTGTACCAACATACTGTTGTGTTGTGTGACTGATAACTATGTTGAGGGTTCTGCTGTACCAACATACTGTTATGTTGTTGTGACTGACCGGTATGTTGAGGGATCTGCTGTTTCCAACAATACTGTATGTTGTTGTGACTGATAGCTATGCTGAGTGGATCTGCGTACCAACATTACTGTTGGTTGTTGTGACTGATAGGCTATGTGAGGGATCTGCTGTACCAACAATTATGTTGCGTTTTGTGGATGTTAGCTGTGTTGAGGGATCTGCTGTACCAACATACTGTTATGTTATTTGGATGTATAGCTATGTTGAGGATTCTGCTGTATAACAACATACTGTTATGTTGTTGTGACTGATAGCTTTGTTGAGGGATATGCTGCACCAACTTACTGTAATGTTGTTGTGACTGATAGCTATAGAGAGAGGAGAGATTCCTGCTGTTCCAACATACTGTTATGTTGTTGTGACTGACAGGTATGGTTGAGGGTTCTGCTGTCCAACATACTGTTAGGTTGTTTGTGACTGATAGCTATGTTGAGGGATCTGCTGTACCAATTACTGTTGTGTTGTGGTGACTGATAGCTATGTTGAGGGATCTGCTGCACCAACATACGTTAATTGTTGTTGACTGATAGCTATGTTGAGGGATCTGCTGTACAACATACTGTTGTGTTGTTGTGACTGATAGCTATGTTGAGGGATCTGCTGTACCAACATACTGTAATGTGTTGGACTGATAGCCTATGTTGAGGGATCTTGCTGCACCACCATTATGTAATGTTCGTTGTGCTGATGCTATGTTAGGGTATCTGCTGTATCAACATACTGTATGTTGTTTGTGACTGATAGCTATTTTGAGGGATATCTGCCTGTACCAACGTACTGTTTGTTGTTGTGACTGATAGCTATGTTGAGGGATCTTGCTGTACCAACATACTGTTGTGTTGTTGTGACTGATAGCTACTGTTGAGGGATCTGCTGTACCAACATAATGTTATGTTGTTGTGACTTGAATAGCTATGTGGGGGATCTGCTGTACCAACGTACTGTTATGTTGTTGTGATGATAGCTATGTTGAGGTATCTGCGGTACCAACTTTCTGTTGTGTTGTTGTGACTGATTAGCTATGTTGAGGGATTGCTGTACCAACATACTGTTATGTTTTTTGTTGTGGACTGATAGCTATGTTGAGGGATCTGCTGTACCAGCATAACTGTTGTGTTGTTGTCGACTAGATAGCTATTGTTGAGGGATCTGCTGTACCAACATACTGTTATGTTGTTGTGACTGATAGCTATGTTGAGGGATCTGCCGTTACAACATTACTGTTATGTTGTTGTGACTGATAGCTAATGTTGAGGGATCTGCTGTACCAACATTACCTGTTATGTTGTTGTGACTGATAGTATGTTGGGGGATTGCTGTACCAACATACTGTTGTTGTTGTGTGATGATCTATGTTGAGGGATCTGCTGTACCAACATACTGTTATGTTGTTGTGATGATAGCTATGTTGAAGGGATCTGCTGGTACCAAACATAATGTTGTGTTGTTGTGACTGATAGCTTGTTGAGGGATCTGCTGTACCAACATACTGTTGTGTTTTGTTGTGACTGATAGCTATTGTTGAGGGATCTGCTTGTACCAACATACTGTTGTGTTGTTGTGACTGATAGCTTGTTGACGAGCTGCTGTACCAACATACTGTTATGTTGTTGTGGACTGATAGCTATGTTGAGGATCTGCTACGCCAACTACTGTTGTGTTGTTGTGACTGATAGCTATGTTGAGGGATCTGCTGAACAACATACTGTTATGTTGTTGTGACTGACTAACTATGTTTGGGGATCTGCTGTACAACATACTGTTATGTTGTTGTGATGATAGCGATGTTGAGGGATCTGCTGCACCAACATACTGTTTTGTTTTGTGGTGGACTGACAACTATGTTGAGGGATCTGCGTACCAACATACTGTAATGTGTTGTGATGATTGCTATGTTGAGGGATCTGCTGTTGATGTTAGGGTTTATAAGAGGCCACTGACAATATACTTCGTATGGCACGAGGGATTGCTTTGCCTAGGTAATTAAGCTTGTGCTGAGCTTTCCTTAGTTCTTGCCTTTTTCTTTTCTCCATTACTGAACCTCTATACTGAAGTCATCGAAGATCTCTCACACACTCACACACCTTCGACGGCTCACCCCCCCTCCCTTTCCGACTCTGTTTCAGTTATGCTCAAGCTACTCGCTTCCATATGTTCCAGACCATGAAGCTACCAGCTTCATATTGTTCCATGCCTTGGAGAGGATACTCTTCTCCAGGCTGCTGAATGACTGACCTCCTCAAAACTCTATTTCAATAAGGTTGATCTGCTCATTACATCTATCTTACCTCGCCACTACTGCTGAATGCGATAATTCATTCTCTTCTTATCTGATAAAGAATACCACGGTAGGTGAAACTTGCAAAGGAAATAAAAAAATCTGTATCTGAGTACAGTCTATCGTAAAGTTTTGCACATGGGAGTTTAATCATCGCAGGCGCAGGTTTGCTTAGCTATCACCAAAAGTTATTTTTTTTTTAGTTAGTAGATTACGAGCATAAACCTACGCGCTCGCTAAGTGTTAGTATAATGGTTTGTCTGTTAATTTCTCTTACAACCTGGTGGCCAGCGGACCCTGGGGGTTCACAAAGGTAGTACTGGGGGTGTCCAAAAAATTAGTACTGGTGGTTCACAAAGGTAACACTGGGGGTCACAAACATAGTTACGGGGGGTCCACAAAGGTAGTACTGGGGCGTCCACAATCAGTACTGGGGTCCACAAAGGTAGTTACTCGCGCGCGGTCCACAATGGTAGTATGGGGTCACAAAGGTAGAAACTGGGATCCTCAAAGGGTAGTACTGGGGTTCCACAAAGGTAGTACTAATGGGGTGTCCACAAATGGTAGTACTGGGGATCACAAAGGTAGTAATGGGGTTCCACAAAGGTAGTACTGGGGGCCTTACAAAGGTAGTATGGGGGTTCACCAATGGTTAGTACTAGGAGTCACAAAGTAGTACTAGGGGTCTACAAAGGATAGTATGGGGGGTCCACAAAGGTAGTACTGGGGGTTTAAAAAGGTATTACTTGGGATCCACAAAGGTTAGTACAGGGGGTCCGTAAAGTAGGCGTGGGGGTCCACAAATGTAGTACTGGGGTCCACAAAGGTAGTACTAGGGTGTCACAAAGGTTAGTACTGGGCGTCCACAAAGATAGTGCTGGGGGTTAAAAATGTAGCACTGGGGTCCACAAAGGTAGTACTGGGCGTCCGCAAATGTAGTATTGGGGGGTCCACAAAGGAGTACTGGGCCGTCCACGAAGATAGTACTTGGGGGCCCACAAAGGTTAGTACTGGGCGTCCACAAAGGTAGTACTGCGCGCGTCCACAAAAGGTAGTTACTTTGAGTCCACAAAAGGTCAGTATGGGCGTCCACAAAGATAGTACTGGGACCACTAAGGTAGTAATGGGCGCCCACAAGGAAAGTACTGGGCGTCCACAAAGGTCGTACTGGGCGTCACAAAGGATGTACTGGGCGTCCAAAAGGGAAATTACTGGGCGTTCCACAATGATAGCACTCTGGGGGTCTACAAGTTAGTATGACCTAACCCGGGCGTCCACAAAAGATGTACTCGGGCGTTCCACATAAGGTAGCACTGGGCTTCCACAAAGTAGTATGAGGGTCTCAAAGGGTAGTGCTGGACGTCTCCACAATGATAGTACTAGGCCGTCCACAAAGATATTCTGGGTGTCCACAAAGATTGTATGGGCGTCCACAAAGATAGTACTGGGCTTCCTCAAAGATAGTTACTGGGGGCCCACAAAGGTAGTACTGGGCGTCCACAAGATGTACTGGGCATTCCACAAAGATTAGATACTTGGGGCGTCCACAAAGATAGTACTGGGCGTCCACAAAGATAGTCCTGGGCGTCCACAAAGATGTACTGGGGGCCCCACAAAGGTTAGTATGGGCGTCCACAAAGGTAGTACTGGGCGTTTCCACAAAGGAAGTTATGGGCGTCCACCAATGGTAGTACTGGGGAGCCCACAAGGTAGTGTATCTTGAGGCCACCCGCGCATCACATAAGCTCCTAGTACTGGAGGCTCTGTAGACAAGGTACTGTGTAAGCGCGCGCGTCCCCAAAGATAGTACTGGAGGCACCACAAAGGTTAGTACTGGGGTCCACAAAGGTGAGTACTGGGGGTCCACAAAGGTAGTACTGGGGGTCCACAAAGGTAGTACTGGAGGCCCACAAATGGCAAATACTGGGCGCGTTCACAAAGGTAGTACTGGAGGCCCACAAAGGTAGTACTGGGCGTTCACAAGGATAGTACTGGCGTCCACAAAGTTAGTACTGGAGGCCCACAAAGGTCAGTACTGTGCGTCCACAAAGGTAAGTACTGTGCGTTCCACAAAGGTAGTACTGGGCGTCCACAAAGGTTAGTACTGGGCGTCCACCAAAGGTAGTACTGGGCGTCCACAAATGTAGTAGTATGGGGGTCACAAAGGTAGTTACTGGGGGTCACAAAGGTAGGACTGGAGGCCACAAAGGTAGTACTGGGCGTTCACATGGATTAGTATGGGCGTCCAAAAAGTTAGTATGGAGTCCCACAAAGGAAGTACTAGGGTCACAAAGGTAGTACTGGGGCGTCCACAAAGGTAGTAATGGGTGTCCACAAGGTAGTACATGGGCGTCCCACAAAGGTTAGTACTGGGCGTCCACAAAGGTAGTATGGGCTTCCACAAAGGTGTACTGGGCGTCCACAAAGATAGTACTGGGAGGCCCACAAAAGGAAGTACCAGGCGTCCAAAAGGTGTGCTGGGCGTCACAAGGTAGTACTGGGCGTCCACAAAGGTAGTACTGGGCGTTCCACAAAGGTAGTACTGGGCGTCCACAAGGTAGTACTGGGGCGTCACAAAGGTAGTACTGGGCGTCCCACAAAGATAGTACTGGGATGCCACAAAGGTAGTGTACTGTGCATCCAAAGTAGTATGGGCGTCCACACAGGTAGTAATGGGGCGTCCACAAAAGGTGTACTGGAGGCCCACAAAGTAGTACTGGAAGAATTCCACAAAACGGTAGTACTGGGCGTCCACAAAGGTAGTCTGGGCGTCCCACAAAGGTAGTACTGGGCGTCCACAAAGGTTAGTACTGGGCGTCTACAAAGGTTATACTGGTGCGTCACAAGGTAGTACTGGGCGTTCACAAAGTAGATAGGGCGTCCACAAAGATAGTACTGGAGGCCCAATCAAAGGAAGTACTAGGCGTCCACATAAAGGTAGTACTGGGCCGTCCACAAAGGTAGTACTGGGCGTCACTAAGGTAGTACTGGGGTCCACCAAAAAGGTAGTACTGGCGTCCACAAAGAGAGTAGTACTGCTAATGGCGTCCACAAAGGTTAGTACTGGGCGTCCACAAAGATAGTACTGGAGCCCCACAAAGGTAGTACTGTTGCATCCACAAAGGTAGTACTGGGGTCCACAAAGGTTAGTCTGGGCGTCCATCAAGGTAGTACTGGAGGCCCACAAAGGTACTCAGTACTGGAGATCCCACCAAAGGAAGTACTGGGCGTCCAAAGGTAGTACTGGGCGTCCACAAAGTAGTACTGGGCGCCCAAGGTGGTACTGGCGTTTCTACAAAGGTAGTACTGGGCGTCCACAAAGGTAGTATGGGGCTGTTCCAAAGGTTACAGTACTGGGCGTCCACAAAGTTAGTATGGAGGCCCACAAAAGGAAGTACTAGGCGTCCAAAGGTAGTACTGGCGTCCACAAAGGTAGTACTGGGCGCCACAAAGGTAGTACTGGGCGTCCACAAAGGTAGTACTGGGCGTCCACAAAGGTTTGTACTGGGCGTCCACAAAGGTAGTATGTGAGGCCCACCAAAGGTAGTACTGGTGATCCACAAAAGGTAGTACTGGGCGTCCACAAAGGTAGTACTGGGCGTCCACAAAGGTAGTACTGGAGGCCCACAAAAAGGTGTACTGGAGATCCACAAAGGTAGTACTGGGCGTCCACAAAGGTAGTACTGGGCGTCCCACAAAGGTAAGTACTGGGCGTCACAAAGTAGTACTGGAGGCCCACAAAGGTAGTATGGGCCGTCCACAAAGGTATAGTTTTATCTGGGCGTCCACAAAGTAGTATGGGGCGTCCACAAAGGTAGTACTGGAGGCCCACCAAAAGGTATACCTGGGAGTCCACAAAGGTAGTACTGGGCGTCACAAAGGTAGTCTGGGCGTCCACAAAGGTAGTACTGGAGGCCCACAAAGGTATAGTTACTGGTGAGATCCACAAAGGTAGTACTGGGCGTCCACAAAGGTAGTACTGGGCGTCCACAAAGGTAGTACTGGAGGCCCACCAAAGGTAGTACGTGGAGGATCCACAAAGGTAGTACTGGGCGTCCACAAAAGGTGTAACTGGGCGTCACAAAGGTAGTACTGGTGGTCATAACAAGGTAGTATGGAGAGCCCACAAAGGTATACTGGGCGTCCACAAAGGTAGTTGGCGTCCACAAGTTAGTATGGGCGTCACAAAGGTAGTACTGGAGCCCACAAATGTAGTCTGGGGCGTCCACAAAGGTAGTACTGGGTCGTCCACAAAGGTTAGTATGGGCGTCCACAAAGGTGTACAGGGCGTCACACAAAAAGGTAGTTACTCCCGCAACAAGATGGCCCACAAACGTAGTTCTGGAGAACCACAAAGGTCCAGTGCTGGGCCCGTCCACAAAGGGTGGTCTGCGGCCGTCCACAAAGGTTAGTTACTGGGCGTCCACAGTAAGGTAGTATATGGAGGCCCACAAAGGTAGTACTGGGCGTCCACAAAGGTAGTTACTGGGCGTCGCAAGGTAGCGCTCACGCGCGCGCGTCCCTCAAAAGCGCGCCCAGTACTGCGGCAGCGACCCCAAAGGTATTACTGGGCGTCCACAAAGGTAGTACTGGGCGTCCACAAAGGTAGTACTGGAGGCACAAAAGGTTCGTACTGGGAGATCCACAAAAGGTAGTACTGGGGGCGTCCACAAAGGTAGTACTGGGCGTCCCAAAGGTAGTACTGGGCGTCCACAAGGTAGTACTGGAGGCCCACAAAGGTAGTACTGGGCGTTCCACAAAGGTAGTACTGGGGCCCACAAAGGGTAGTACTGGGCGTCACAAAGGTAGTACTGGGGTCCACAAAAAGGTAGTATGGGGCGTCCACAAAAGGTAGGTTACTGGGCGTCCACAAAGGTAGTTACTGGGCGTCCACAAAGGTTAGTACTGGGCGTCCACTCAAAGGTGAGTACCTGCGGCGTCCACAAAGGTAGTACCTGGGCGTCCACAAAGGTAGTACTGGGAAGTCACAAGTAGTACTGGAGGCCCACAAAGGTTCCAGTACTGGGCGTCCACAAAGTTTAGTACTGGGCGTCCACAAAGGTAGTACTGGGCAGTCCACAAAGGTAGTACTGGGCGTCCACAAAGGGTAGTCACTCCGGCGCTGGCCCACAAAAATGTAGTCTGGGCGTCCACAAAGGTAGTACTGGGGTCCACAAGGTCAGTACTGGGCGTCCCTCAAAGGTTAGTACTGGAGGCCACAAAGGTAGTACTGAGTCCACATAGGTAGTACTGGGCGTCCACAAGGTGTATGGGACGTCCACAAAGGTAAGTACTGGGCGTCCACAAAGGTAGTACTGGGCGTCACAAAGTAGTATGCGGCGTACTCAAAAGGTTAGTACTGGGCGCGTCCACAAGGATAGTACTGGGCGTCACAAAGGGTAGTACTGGAGGGCCCACAAAAGGTAGTACTGGGCGTCCACAAGGTAGTACTGGGAGTCCACAAAGGTAGTTAACTGGGCGTCCACAAGGTTAGTACTGGGCGTCCACAAAGGTAGTACTGGGCGTCCACAAAGGAGTTCTGGGGTGGCACAAAGGTAGTACTGGGCGTCCAAAAGGTAAGTACTGGGCGTCCACAAAGGTGGTACTGGCGTCCCACAAAGGTAGTACGGGGGTCCACAAGGTATATGGGCTTCCACTCATCTCTATGGTAGATACTGGGCGTCCACAAAGGTAGTACTGGGCGTCCACAAAGGTAGTACTGGGCGTCCACAAAGGTAGTACTGGGCGTCCACAAAGGTAGTACTGGGGCGTCCACAAAGGTAGTACCGGGCGTCCACAAGGTAGTAATGGGCGTCCACAAGGTAGTACTGGGCGTCCACAAAGGGTAGTTACTGGGGTGTCCACAAAGGTAGTCTCACGCGCGCGCGTCCACAAAGGAAAGTACTGGGCGTCCACAATAGGTAAGTACTGGGCGTCCACAAAGGTAGTACTTCAAGACGCTGCTGAGTAAAATATAAACACTCGCTATAAGGTAGTTAAAGAAAAACTGAAGAAATAAGAAAATTTTTCGTTTGGAACTTGAAGGTTATGAAGAAGAGTTTATTGGATTATTTTCCTCTTCTTGATGCCAACAGCAAGTGGATTTGGTATCCATTTGATCTAGATAAAAAATGTAAGATCTAACTGATAATGAAGAAAATGGTCTTGACGAACCATCGTGTGATAACTAGCCGACACCTCACCGAGGACAAGGCTTATTCGAGGACAGTTATCAGTTCTGGTTGGTTTAGAAAGACACGTAAGCAAACAGTCTGACATATTTATTAGAATACGTTTCGGTCCTGGGACCTTGATCACTTTTAACATACAGAAGTTGAAAGATAGTATATATAGGCGGAGAGTGAGGTGTGAGTGATGCATGGTGACCTGAAGAATGCCATGTTGGGATGAGGACGGGTAGACGATGAGATAATGTTACTCCTGTGTTGTTGGCTTTTTGCTGCTTTAGTATCAAGTATGCTAATGTTTTATAAACTTTGTGGTTTCCAGTGTTACGTTCTATTGTGTCGGTGACGGCGATTAGTGAGGCTTCTAGGCACCGTCGGCGTCCGAGATGTGATTCGGTGAGAACGAGTTGTGCCTCATCCCAGTTCATCAAATGCCCCGTGGAGTCTCTGTGGAGGACACATGCGTACCTTAAATCGTCTCTGTTACTGGCACTTTGATGCTCGTTCAGGCGGACCGCAAGGACAGAATCCACAGGGGATGGTGTAGACGCCTGCTGTAGAAGTTAGAGGTGTGGGGCTGCGTTTCGTAGTGAGGTCTTTGATAGATGATGTGTTTATGGTGGAAACATTGATGTTACTCTTAGCAAGTGCCCGGAGAGTATTCGTGGCAACATCACCACATGGGAGCATTATGAACTACTTCGAGGGCTGTTCCATGGGCGGTTTGTTGAGGATAGCTTGTGCCTTGAGTTCTAGTTACATGTAAAAAATGAGTAGTCAGAATTGGCATCCTAAGTGTTGAAATATTTAAAGCCATTCCACTACATATTTATGTAAGCAGGTTTTCTCCCAGCTGTTTTATATTAAATCCAAACAAGGAAACAGGATAAATGTGGAACCCGACTTAAGACTGTCATTGAAAGTGAAATTCGCACCAGTGTCAATAAAGCTACATCAACCGTCTCTTTAAACAACTATTTTTTTTTTATTTTATTACGGCCATTTATTTACTTACATTCTCAGTTACGTGTATCTTTCAACTGAGAGATGAAACTATGAAAACAATTTTCTGTTAGTAAACAAAATCGGCTTAAGTAGACAGACCTATAAAAAAGCCTGGGGTCCGTGGGAAAATTAATTTAAATAAAAGAGAAATTTGTAGGTAAACAAAAGTTTGGGATCACTGTTGTAGATTAACCTACGCCTTATCTGACCTATCTTTCAAGGTAATACCGTTTTCCTTAGTCCCTTTGAGTTACTTTTTACGATGCCGTTACAAAAACAAAACAAACACTAAGCGAGATAAACAAAGCCAATCAAAATTGATAGTGGGAAAGTTGATAAGCACTGAAGGCAGGTTAACTGGCCCATGTTGCAGGTCGTCAGTAGTAGTAGTAGTAGTTGTAGTAGTAGTAGTAGTAGTAGTAGTAGATAGTAGTATAGTAGTAGTAGCAGTAGTAGTTAGTAGTAGTAGATAGTAGCAGTAGTTGTAGTAGTAGTAGTAGTAGTAGTAGTCGTAGACTTAGTCAGTAGTATTAAATAGTAGTAGTAGTAGCAGTAGTAGTAGTAGTAGTAGTAGTAGTGTAGTAGTAGCTGTAGTTAGTAGTAGTAGTAGTAGTAGTAGCAGTAGTTGTTAGTAGAAGTTAATACGTTCTATAGAATTGTAGTAGTAGTGCAGCAGTATGTGTAGTAGTAGTAGTAGTAGTAGTAGTTAGTAGCGTAGTAGTAGTCGCTTCCGTAGTAGTAGTAGTAGCAGTAGTTGAAGTAGTAGTAGTAGTTAGTAATAGTAGTTGTAGTAGCAGTAGTACGTAGTAGTAGTAAGTAGTAGTTGTAGTAGTATGTAGACAGTTGTAGTAGTAGTAGTAGTAGTAGTAGTAGCAGTAGTAGTTTGTAGTAGTAGTAGTAGTAGTAATAGTAGTAGTAGCAGCAGTTAGTAGTAGTAGTATTAGCAGTAGTAGTAGTAGTAGTAGCAGTGTAGTATTAGTAGTAGTCAGTAGTATTAGTAATAGTAATAGTAGTAGTTGTAGCAGCAGTAGTTGTGTAGTCTTAGCAGTTAGTAGTAGTAGATAGCTGCAGTAGTAGTAGTAGTAGTTATAGTAGTTAGTAGTAGTTAATAGTAGTAGTAGTTGCCTAAAATAGTAGTCGTAGTAGCAGCAGTAGTAGTTAAGTAGTATTAGCAGTAGTAGTAGTAGCAGCAGTAGTATATTAACAGTAGTGTAGTAGCAGTAGGAAGTAGAACTAGTAATAGTAGTAGTAGTAGATTGGTAGTGTAGTAGAAATAGTAAGTAATCCAAAAAAAAGAGAAATAACCCTACTCGCTAGTGATGGCAGAGTTTTTTGTTTCAGGGTAAACTTTCGCTGATACTTCAGAAAGGCTAGGCTGCTTTTTTCTGCTTTATTGTGCTGAAATAACGATTATTGGTTTAAATGAATTTTCCCGTCAGGGGGGCCGTTGTTTATGTCCCCAAAAGGTTGGTGGAATTCCATCACTTATGGATTTCTTCAATGAGCCCCTATTTTCGGGCTTCGTGTGTTTTCCCCTACGATGTTTTAAAAACCCCTCCACACGGAATTGGAAAACCCCCCTGTTATATTTCATGCTTAAAAATTATGTCCGTAAGTCTGATTAAAGCCACGGATTGCGAAACTCACAAGAAGGTTATAAAGAATTGCAAGTGTGCAAATTCATTTTTTTGTGGGTACTGAGTCCCCTCTCCCAGTACAATGTCTTCGTCCTGCAAGTTCTTACTATCGTACAGAGCCCCAACCTTCCTCCCGGGCCCAAGATTCTTCAAGACTAGGGTGCTTATCTTTTCTCCAAGACTGAGGGACGATTCCCTACTTTTTAAATGTCCCTTTATTATTTCCATTTCAAATATTTTTGAATGTTTGAAAAACCGCGGAAGGCGAAAGCAAAAAAATAAAGAACCCAGACGTTGTAGGAGAAAATTGATTTTAAAAATGACTTTTTTCATACAGTCCTTGAGAAAAGGGAAGGAAACTGATTGGGTAAAGGTCTGGTGTATGTATGCACATCTCGTTAAAAACTTGGGGCAAAAAATTCGGAATACCTTAGGAAAAAATCACTAATGACGCCTCGTTTGTTCTTAGCATCTTGAGATGGTTTTTGTTTGTATGCTTCCTGCAGACTTGCAAGGTGTTATGTATCTTGTGAATGACGACCTCGATCAATGAAAACCTTCCATCGAACATTTTTAAAGAGTAAATTGATGGACGGTTCTACTGGGCTGTCTTTCTGTAGATTCACACGTAAGAAAGTTTTCTTTCAAAATTTTTAACCCAGAGTTTTTAGCCACCGGGAAAACCCAAGAAAGTCAGTGAGTCACGAGGATTGCTGTCTAATTTCCCTTGGGGTCCTCAATTTTTCCCCCAGGATGCGACCCCAACCAGTCGAAACACCCGGTCCCATTTCCCCTAGATAACAGGATAACAGGGGAAAGGAAACGGTTTTGAAATGTTTCCACCCTGCCCGGGAATCGAACCCGGGACCCTCCGTGTTTGAAACGAGAGCTTTTCCAACCGGCCCCCGGGGCACCCGTGGGTCTTCTTACGGGACATAGTCCACACAATTAACAAGGACATTGTTGGGGGGATTTTTAATGCTGAAGCGGTTAGTTTCCATGTTTTAAATCTTTTTAGACAAGTTTGTTTAAGGGCGGCACTGAGCGCCCAATTTTCATACTTTTTTAAATTTTTTTCTGGGTCCGATCTTGCATCAGGCTATCAAAGTTAATGAGGAATCCCCCCAATTCAAAAAAATTTTGCTGTTAGTTTACATTCTTGGCCGTAAATTGAATCTGTCTTTTACAGTAGTGACAGTTTTCTGATAATCTTAAAATGGTTTTCCAAGGACGTGAGTTCACAACATCATCAAGTTTGCTAGATAAGATCTTCCAGGATGGGCTTTTAAAAAAAAAATTGATGGGTCACTGGAAGCTACTTGCAGCCTTTTGGGGTCAAAAGGCATCTCAATGAAGTCACTGCTTTTTAACACCAGATTTCGAACTGGCTTAAGGTTCAATTTGTGAGCTACAGTTTCCCCTGAATTAATCAAAAACAAAAATGTGAATTATTTATTTACATCCAGCATTTTTTCCCTCTCTACTCATTCACTAAATTTTTTCCGTTTTTTTTACTTCTTTGTTTTGATTTCCCCTTTCCCCCCTTCCTTCCCGGTTACTGCTCTTTTTTTCTTCCTATCCCCCTTCCCCCTTCCTTCCCCAATTTTTTTTTTCTCTTTAAAGCTTGCCCTTTCTTTTTCCTCCTCCCTCTTTTTCCTTTCCCTCCTTTCCCTTACCTTTTCCTTCTTTTCCCTTTTCCCCCTCCTCTTCCCCTTTTACTCATCCCCCAACTTTTTCATCTCAATTATTAACCCCTCCCACATCTTTTACCCCTCATTGGTTTTCCCACTTTACCTAATTTACCTTCTTCCTACTTTTTCTTTTCCCCATCACTTTTCCCTTTCCCCTTTTTTACCTTTTTTATCCAAAACCTTCACTCTAATCCTTTCACTTTTTCCACTCCCCCTCTTCCCTTTTCTCTTTCTTCCTCGTCACCCCCACACTTTAAATTTTTCATGATCATCCATCCGCCCTTTTAAAAACCCCCTTTCCATTTTTTTTTCCAATTTTTATCCTTTCCCCCTCTTCTTCCTCTTCCTCTCCCTCTTATCTCCTTCTTCCCATGCCCCTTTCCACTCTTCTTTTACAATTCCATCTGTCTTTCTTTTTGTAATATCCCCTTATTTATCTCCCTCTACCCTTTTTCCTTTCAACCCATGTCTCATCTACCTCTGTTTCGCCTCTTCCCCCCATCCCTTCACTTTTACCCCCTTCACTTCAGCCCTCTCTTTTCTTAACCCTCCTGAGTACCCCATCCCATCCTATTTCCCCTTTCTGGGGGCCCCCAAAAGCTCCGACATTCTTCCCCTACATATTATTTTTCATCATTTTTTTTCACTTTTTTGCTATTCATCTAATTTTTCACTTCATTTCCCGTAGTACTTTCACAATAGTGTGTGTGTGTCCCGGGCGGACATAGGTTTAAGACCGTCACCATTTTTTTGGGTGCTAGTATTTTTCTCCCGATCTCCTTATTCCCTTCCTCCTCCTCTTTCCCTTTGGGCCTTTTACTCCCAAAAAAACAAAATTTTTTTTCCCCCCCATTTTTTTTCCCTTCAACATCCCTTTTTTCTTTCTCTTTTTTTTTTTTCCACCACAAAGGTTATTTCAGTTTGGCGCGCTCATTAAAGTTTTCAGTTATTTGGGCTTCACCCCAAACTTTTCAATTTACTTTTGAAATTTAAAGGGCCGCTTGAGTGCCGATTTTGTTGATGACGACGGATTTGCTATTCACCGCTCCAGGTTGGGGTCAAATGCTTCCCCCTTGGGGCCTGAGTGCTGTTTACTGCATCAGCCATAACCCAAATGTTTTCCTTTTGTGGCTAAGTGCTGTTTTACTGACCACCAAAGTCAAAAAATTTCCCTTTCTTGCCTGCTAAGTGCGTTTACGGGGACCGCCATATCAAATACTTCCCTTGTGTGCTAAGTGCTGTTTACTGGCCCACCCAATTTCAAATACTTCCTCTTGTGTGCAAAGTGCTGTTTACTGGACCACCCATAGCCCAAAAAACTTCCTCTTGGGGTTCAAAGTGCGGTTACGGGCCCAGCCTTTGTCAAAAACTTCCTCAGGGTGTGCAAAGTTTTTTTTTTACTGGCCCACCCAAATTGTAAAATTTACTTCCTCTGGTGTGCTTAGTGCTGTCTACTACACCAGCCATACAAACACTTCACTGTGTGCTTGGGTTGCCTACAAAAACCATCCCCGAGCTAGTAGTTTTTTCCCCTGTGTCTTGGGGAAAACTTACCGTACTAGACATGGTCAAGTAATTTTTTCCCGTGGGGGCTTAAAATACTTTAAAATTTCCAAAACCCGTAATAGTCAACATTTCTACTGTTTTCTTTGTGCTACTTACGCAACTCCCCTAGGGCCCGTACTTTTCTATTTTGTTCTTATTACAAATTGCCATAGTCAAGTAAATTACCACTGTGGGACTTATTTCTCCAAATACTAAGTCGGAAAATTTCCACTTAAAGATTAAATATTTCTTACAGCAAACCCTTTATAGTGAGGTACTTGCCCCCCGTGTGCTAATGATACTTAATGCAAAATTAAACCAAATGGTGATTAGTGAAAATGTACCTGAGACCAAACACCAATTTTTTCCCTTAAATTTGAGTTTTTTGCATCACACCCGCGTAGTCAAGTACTTACCAAAGAAAAAAAAAGTGCAATTTTTTAATTAAAAAACTTAAGAACTTTCCAATGATTTGGTTTGGGCAAATTTTTCAGTATTTTACCCAGCCAAACGAAAGGAACCACACCACACTACACCCACCAAATATGTTGATAACGTTCCCAATTGGAAAAAATTGCGATTTTACTCAAGAAAAACGAAATAAAAACGATTTTCAAATAAACTATATCACGGGGGGGGTTTGAACCCCATCAGAGAGACCCTACAACTCCAGACCGACCGTAACCAAGGCCAGCTGGCAAAAAAAAGATTTTTTCAGCTAGGGAAAATTTAAACACCCTAGGAAGGGGTTTGCATAGGGACCCACAAAGACCCCCCAAATGCAATTTTTTTTCAGACGAATCCTCCCGCTAGGGTGGGCCCTGACAAACTTTTGCTCCAGTCCCCTCAAAGCCGTCAAATCTGAAAGCGTCCCGGGCTGGATTTTTTTGACTTTTTTAACGCGGGGTTCCCAAACCCGCCCAAGGTATGGTTTGAGATTTATGGCTTAAATAGCAATGTTTCCAGGGGACGTGCGTGAGCGTGTTAGATAGGAGTGAATGGAGACGAACGTTTTTTTGGGGACCTGACGAGCTGTTGGTGTCTGAGCTGGGTAACATTTTGTGAAAGGATTCAAGGAAACCGGGTAGCCGGACTTAAGTCCTAGAAATGGGAAGTACAATGCCTGCACGCTAAAGGAGGGGTTTGGGATATAGGCTGTTTGGAAGGACTTCAAAGCTTCTGTATCTGAGCGCCTGAGAGAAGACAATGATTATGTGTCAGTAATGGTAAAAGTTCTTTTTTCGGGTCACTCTGCCTCGGTGGGAAACGGCCGACCTGTTAAACATATATGTAAATATACGTGCTGAATAGGTAAAACTTGCGATTTAGGCTTAAATAGCAGCGTTCTTCTTTCCAAGTAATGTACGCGAAAATTTGTGTTTGCAGTAATTTCGCAAAAATAATTCCGAACTTAACGAAAAAAAAATATATTTCACTATGCTTCTTTCTTATTAAATTATGGTAATTTTTTCTCAAATATATTTAGTTGGATTAAGCTCAAATAACTTACATGTTACAATAAGGCTTGGTAAATTTCTGGACTTGGGAACAAAATTATTAAATTTTAAAATTAAAAAATGAAATAATATATCTTAAAAGTATAAGAGAAAAATTTTAGGACTTAATATTAAAAGAGCTCTGCTAATGAAAATTTTCTATTATTCAGATAAATATAAAATATATATATAATAAAATAAATATTTTATAAAAAAATAATATTATAATATAATTATAATATATATATTAATATATATATATTTTATATATGTATATATTTTTATTTTTTTTTCAACAAGTCGGCCGTCTCCCACCGAGGCAGGTGACCCAAAGTGAAAGAAATCCCCCAAAAAGAAAATACTTTCATCATCATTAACACTTTCACCACACCAAAACATTATCACTGTTTTTTGGGAGAGGTGCTCAGAATACAACAGTTAGAAGTATATAAAAGTATAAAGATACACAAAAATGCCTCCAAACTGCTAATATCCCGAAACCCCTCCTTTAAAGTGCAGCAATGTACTTCCCATTTCCAGGACTCAATCCGGTTATATAAAATAACCGTGTTCCTTAATCCTTTACTAAAAATACCCTATCATATAAAATAAATATATAAATAAAAATATATAATTAAATAATATAAAATAAATAAAATATATATATATATATATATATATATATTATTTAATATTAATATAAAAAAATTTATTATCACACCGGGCCCATTCCACCAAGGGAGGGTGGGCCCCAAAAAGAAAAACTTTTACCATCATCACCAATCCATCACTGTCTTTCCAGAAGGGGGCTTACACACAGTTTTTTAAAATCAACAATTTCACCCCTCCTTCCCGAGTGCAGGGGCCTGTACTTCCCATCTCCAGACCAAGTCCGGCCTGCCGGTTCCCTGAACCCTTCATAAAAGTTACTTTCTCACACTCCAACAGCACGTCAAGATAAAACCATTTGTCTCCCCTTCACTCCTACAAACACGCTCAAAGCATTGCCTGCTGAATCCAAGCCCCTCGCACACAAAACCTCCTTACCCCTCCCCTCCAACCCTTTCCCAGGCCGACCCTACCCCGTCCTTCCTTCCACTACAGACTGATACACTCTTAAATCATTCCCCTTTCGCTCCATTCTCTACTTTTCCGAACCACCTCAACAACCCTTCCTCGCCCTCTGGACAACAGTTTTGGTAATCCCCCACCTCCCCCTAACTTCCCAAAATACGAATTCTCTGCTTTATTTCACACCACACATTGCCCTCAGACATGACATCTCCACTGCCCCGCCCCTTTTCCCCGCTGCAACATTCATCACCCACGCTTCACACCCATATAAGACGTTGGTAAAACATACTCCATACATCCCCTCTTTGCCTCCAAGGACAAAGTCTTTGTCTCCACAGACTCCTAAGTGCACCACTCACTTCTTTTTCCCTCATCAATTCTATATATATAATATATATATATATATATATATATATATATATAATATATATATATATGTCGTGCCGAATAGCAGAACTGCGATCTTGGCTTAAACAGCAACGCTCATATTGCCATATAGGACAAGCGAAAAATTTGTGTATGCAATAATTTCGCCAAAATCATTCTGGGAAATTGACGAAAAAAATATATTTCACTGTGTTTGTTTTGTATTAAATTATTGTAAACAAATCTAAAATATATTTAGTTGGGTTAGGGTAAAACAAATTGGGGCTTGTTATAATAAGGTTAGTAAGTTTTCTTAAGTTCCTTTTGGTGAAAAAATTTTAAATTTTTATATTAACATAAAAGAAAAAAAAAATATCTTTAAACGTATAAGAGAAAATTTTAGAAAGGACTTAATTTTAAATGAGTTCTTGCTAATTGACCAGTTTTTCATATTCGGCACGACATAGTAAAATATATATTAAAATAAAATTATATATATAATATATAATATAATATAAATATATATATATATAATATATATATATATATATATATCGTGCCGAATAGGCAGAACTTGCGATCTTGGCTTAAATGGCAACTCTCATCTTGCCTATAGGTCAAGAAACCAAAATATGTGTATGCCAAAAATTTCGCCAAAATCTTTGTGAACCTAACGAAAAAAAATATATTTCACTGTGTTTGTTTAGTATTTAAAATTATTGAAAGAAATCTAAAATATATTTAGTTGGGTTAGGCTAAAATAAATTGTTTTTTTTTATAATAAGGTTAGGTAATTTTCTAAGATTCTTTGGTGCAAAATTAAAAATTTTTCATTAACTTAATAAAAAATAATATTTAAACGATAAGAAAAATTTTAAAAAGGACTTAATTTTAAATGAGTTCTTGCAATTTGACCATTTTTTACATATTGGGCACACATATATATATAAAATTAAATAATACCGCTTCCCGGGCGGGGAGGGGGGGCCAGTGTTGGGCTCCAACATCTGTGTAAACCAGGAACCAACAGGTTTACGCGGGCCAGTTTGGGCAGACATCACGTGAATCGACCGGGATCACAAAGTTGTGAAAAAAACCCTCCATGGGACCATTGTTTCTGTATCAGTGAAAGTGCAGGGGGCATGTTGGGGATTTGGAGTAGGGTGGTGAGGGTCCTGGCAGGGGAGGTGTGGAGGAGGTTTTGTTTACGTCTGTGATGGGCCGGGGGTCGTGGGTTGGGAAAATGGCCGCCCACGACACGGCTTTGGGAGGGGAACAAAACCTCGTTAAAGTTGAGCATGGTGATTATTGCCAAAGGGGCGAGGGTTTTTTCTAAGGGAAACAATAAGTGTATAAAATTAGAAAAATTTTAGTCAGGATGTCGTCTTGACGAACAAAACGGGGCCACTCCCTCCCCCCTCCCCCACCCAAATCCCCTCCCCTCATCCCAGCCACCCACTGACTTCCTGACCAAGGGTGTTCCCGTTTGGGCCCCCCCAATTAAAAGTTCCGCCGCTCGCTACCCCCCCACCCCATCCCCCATGCACCATGCCCCTTCACCTGTCCCCCACACTGGCGCCCTCCCACCCCCACGATATCAAAATTCAAAAGTAAGCGGGGGGTTTCCCAGGAATCTTCACGCAGAGCAAAGCGTCGTTACGGGGGCATCTGCCGGGTTGCCAGGGGAATGGCACCAATCCCACATCTGGCAACATCCGTGCACACAATAGATGTCTAGGCTAAAAGGGAGCCCCAAAATGAAACCCCAAACACCCCCCCAGCAGACGGGGAAACAGCTACCGTGACTTCCCTCTACAAGACCTCAAATCTGCAATCAAATTAACATCCACCAGGATCGACACACATCCCCAAAGCACCGCCCTCAAGCTGCTAGAAAATTCACTGACCTTTGAAAAAGTCAACGTGCTCCTTCAAACAACAGATCCTGGCAAAACTTGCTGCTTTTTTGCAATCCCTGTTTGGCTGTCCCCCCAAAGGAGGGACAAGTCACAAAACACATGTTATTGGGGAAATAAATCTTTCCCAAGGGGATACAACCTCGTCCGTCTCCCCCTGGCACAAACCCCCCCGGGGCAATGCCAACAACGGGACCCAACCCCCTCAAAAATCAACCCCAAATTAGCAAAAAAATGAAGGGGGTAAACTATTGGATTTTGGACTTAAACCAGTAGGATACCACGCCCCCAAAGGACGCAGCCGGCGCAAGCTCTAAAGGACAAACACCACCAGGGCCCCATCCCAAACTTTGACCCCCTACATTGCAGCGGCGAAGAACATCAAACCTTACAGGATGTTATGTGTAAAAAGCTGCTAGTCATTTCCACGGTTCAGCAGAGGTTTCACCGTTTAAGGGCCTAAACATTTAAAAAAAATACCAACCCACACTTGGGATTTTCAGAGAGGCTGCGTCTGAACTCACCAAATTTTTTCCAACCTGTGCCTGGCGGGCGGTGTCCCAGGGGCCCTCAACCCTTTTTTTTTTGGGCCTCATTTGTGTCCTCCGGAAAAGGATGGGGAATTAAGCCCATTGAAATGGGTAACCCCCTTGGGGCGCCAGTCCCAAGGCTCAGAAAAAGGGGAGTCAAAGGCTGCTGCAATGCTGAAACCAACTCAGCTCGTTTCGCGTTCAACAGGGCTGTAAAAGCAGCTGCCCATCAGCACGATATATATCAAAAACAGTCCAGAAAAACCTTGGTAAAATTGGGCTTTCCCAATGCTTCACCTCGTCAAAGGGGTGCTGCTCTCCAGCAGTTTATAGAAACTTCCCTTCCCTTTATCCCTTTATAGAATCTGTATAGTTGCTTTCCCAAACTATTGTTTGGGGACCATAAATTGCTCGTGGGGCGGCAACAGGGGGGCCCCCGCCCCCTTTCTATTTTTTTTGGTCACAAGGAAACACGGGGGCACCCCAGCGACTCAAAACGGGGGCCTGGACACGTACCCTAGCTGGCACAACAGAATCCTCCGGAACATCAGTAAAATTAAAAACATGGGAGAAAGCCTAGGCCTTTTTTTTAAACCCCACCAAAGTGAAATATTTCTACCAATCAACAGTTTTTATCCAGAAAATTATACCGTTTTAACCAGGCACGACCCTTATCCAGCCAATAGCACTCTCCTCGGGGCTCCTCTTGGGTCCAATCCCTCATCTGATCCTAGAAAAAAAGTCTCAGACCTCCGGCGACGAAAGCGGGTGAAAGACATTGACAAACACGATGGGTTCTACCTACTCACCAGGTGCCCTTTATCCCCAAAACTTTCCTATTTTCTGAATCTCCCCCAGCCTTCAGCTCCAAACTCAAGGGAAAATGACTCTCTCCTGAAGGCCAGTAGAAGTGTATTTAATCTTCCCCTTTACGATGGACAGTGGTTGCAAGCCTCACTTTCCTCAGGCTTGGAGGGCAGGAGTACTAGATCCCCCAGATTGCTCTACCAGCTTTCCTATCCCTTCCCTTTTCATCAAACGAGTTATAAGACAAATTCTTTCCCGACACCCTCAGGGCTCACAGGGAAAGAAGACCCTACTATGTCAGTGCCCTCACCGAATGGGAGACTTGCGCTCCACACCAACCCCAACAGCATGGCTCACAAAAAGTCAAGCGGATAGCCCAAATTTCTGAAAAGGTGCTGCCAACATGCCAGGCTGCAACATCAAAGGAGATTGCCCATCTCCAGGCGTGATGCACCTCACTCCCCGGGGCTTCCTCCAAACATTCCCATATCGGGAATGGGAACGCACTTTGACCCAAGACCCCCTATTGCAGTGGCTCTGCCCTTGCGCCCCAAAACACACAGAATAAGGTTTTGCGGGGAAGTGCAAGCAACCAATACGGGCTACATGGCTTTAAATGTTCCAAAACCAAGGCTGGCAGCAAGACACAATAGGGCAACGACTCTTAAGAGAACCCTTGCTACAGCGGAGCCCTGCCGAGAGGAGCCCCCATCACTTGCGCAAAAAATACCCACAAACCCCGCAAACCGCCCCCCACGGGGTCACCTCTATCCTTGGAAAATGGCAACTCTTACATGGGGCTATACCCGTGTCCCACGCACACCTAATTTTCCCTCACGTGTGGGGGGACAGGGGGAGCTGCTGACCACAGGGGGGAGTACAAAACACAAGTACAGGAACATTTCCAAAATACAATTTGTCCCATGGGGCAGAGACCTTGGGGCAAAGGGGAAAAAATCCAACGTTTCCTTAAAAATTGGGTTTCCCGACCATCGACACCACCGGGGACCCAAGGGCACCACTTTCAGTTCCCGGCCTCAGCATCGCCATCCAAGGGGGGAAAACTTTCTGCATACTGGCTCCGTCCAGCCTCGAGGGGCGGGAAATTCATCATCTTTGAACATTGTGCCATTGTATTCATGTTTAGTTTTTTTTTTAAATGTTTTTTTTATTAATAATGTTCACATAGAATAAAAAAAAATAGGGGGGGGGGAGGAGAAGAAAATACAAACCCGCTCCGGAAGAACCTTGATTTTCCTGAGGTACGTTTTATTGTCTTCTCTGAGGATAGGGTCCCATTTCCCGCAAGAGTGGGACTTCCCCCATATATATTATTTTAAATTATATATAATATAATATAATATATATAATATATATATATATATATACAAAACAACCCCGTGAATAATAGTAAATTCCAAGCGCTTTTGGACTTATAAGTGAGAAGTCACAAAGTTTTGGGATTTCACTATTTTTTTCACAGGGTTGTTTGGGGATATTCGGGAAAACCCTGTTTTTCGTGCCTTTTTGAAAAATTTTTATATATAAAATTATATATATTAAAAATATATATATATATATATAAAAATTTTATATATATATTTATATCCAAGGACCTAACCCTCGTTTTTCCCCCCTCTTTTGAGTGAAACACATAAGTTCTAACCCCCGGACCCCGCAGTCCACAAAAAGGCACTTACTTTGGTGTGAGCACCCACACGCAAGGTGGCCAGCTAATCTGTGTGGGCACTTTCCCGTCCCAATGAAGGACTAGTGTGGGTTTACGACCAAAAAAGCATCCCAACAAACCGCCCAGGAAAACCCTCTAAGCAGTTCAAATGCCCCATTATGAGTTGCCACGAATTCTCGCTAGGACTTGCAAAGCATCTAAATGTTTTTCCACCATAAACCCACATCTATCAAAAACCCACACGAAACACGCCCCCCACCTCTAACTTTCCCCAGCAGCGTCTACCCCATCCCCTGTGGATAAAAAAAAAGGGACAAACCGTGACTGGGAAAGATAAAAAAATAAACCCTACATAAAAGAAGAAGCTTACGGTCTAAGCGGACCGAAACGTCGTCGTAAGCTTTTCTCTTTTTATGTGCGGGTTTTTTGTGATCCCCCGTGGGGTTCTATCCCAAAAAATATGTAGATAAACAGGGAAGACTTGCGGCAGCCCGAACGAGCATCGACGTGCCAAACAGGACGTTTTTGGGACGCCTGTGTCCCCACAGAGACTACACGGAGGATTTAATGAACAGGGATGAGGCACACCTCGTTCTCATCGAACCAGACCTAAGACACCGGCGATGAGTAGAAGCCTCGCTAATCGCCGTTACCGGCGCAATAGAACTTAACACTGGAAACCACAAAATTTCTAAAACATTAGCAACACAGGAGTCACATGATTACATCGTCTACCCGTCCTCATCCCAACATGACATTCTTCAGGTCACCATGCGTCACTCACACCTCACTCAGGTCACCATGCGTCACTCACACCTCACTCAGGTCACCATGCGTCACTCACACCTCACTCAGGTCACCATGCGTCACTCACATCTCACTCTCCGCCCATATATAATGTCTTTCAATCTCTGTATGTTAGAGCTGAATAAGGTCTATGGACAGAAACGTTGGTTTAGAAGAACACGTAAGAATTTGCTTACGTGTTTTTCTAAACCAACTTGTCGGTATTTATTACCAGGGTTTATACCATCCTGTCTGACACTACAATACACTATGGACATAACATACTGAAAATTACTTTCTCTTCTACTCAAAGCTAATAGTCTTCGCAACTGACACAATTTCCTAGAAGACTGTCGTAATGAGATGGTGGTACCACGGTCCACTCCTCGACAACTCACCACATCTAGACACCCTTCTCTCCTGCTGTTTACGCCTACCTTAGTGAAAGCCCCAATGAACTGCGATATGCTCAGGAGGCCTCATTACGTGCCGCTCAGATTCGTGCTTTACCTCCCACTCCTGACAGAAGAACTGCAGAATAAATACTCAGCCAAACTACCACTACCAACATCCAATAAAAACTGAAGCTATTACGAAAACCACGAGACCTGTGCTCCCCTAGCAAATGGAGCGAAATGGGACGACCAGAAATCATAAATAACTTATTTTCCTATACACTAACCGCCACCGAGACAGAAGCCCTCAGCCTAGGGCTCAAGTTTACTACTGGTATCAACAAGAAACTTCATCTGGTGGACATGGAAACCAAGAACCAACCTTTTGGGGACTACGAGTTTCATGAGAGTTTTGTTCAAGGAATTATCACTGCTGCAGCTACTGATCCTTCAAGACTGGTCATTCCCTGAATATACATCTAAGCAGGCAGGGACTCGGCTAACAACAATGATATCACATTTACCACCTCTGACAAAGGAGGAGGTGTTGTGTTACTCAGCACTGTCAACTACAACAATAAAGTTTTAAATCTCCTCAGTGATGCCAATACATACCAGCCTGTTTCAGAATCAGTGCTACTTCAAAGCATTCTTCGAAAGACTCGTACCATCTTACGAAAATCAGAACAAGGCAAGAAACTACTTAAACATTTACAAGGTCAACCAAAACCCAAGAACGCCTGTATGCCCTTACAAAGAAAACAAAACCCGGGCACCCCATACTTCTATCACTTCATGCATGGGGGAAATGCACCACACAGATTAGCTGGCTCCTTGCCAAATACCTTTCATTACTTCTGGGCCTATCACCCAAAGGGCCCCCCTCAAAAACTCAGGTGACCTCTCTCGAACCCCCAAACCGTTTGTTAAAAAAAAAAAAGAAAGGGTTACTTCGATCCCCACAGCCCTCTTTCCCAGCTTTTCCTACTGATGCTGCAATAATCTTTTCTGAGCAGAGGCTCACTGAAAACACGACCTTCCTTTACCTCTTTAAAATTTCATCGTTAGTGGATCTCTGTTAATTTAAAACCTCTTCGAGTATAAAGGACAACTGTTACAAACAAATTTTGGGATGGCAAGGGGGCCGCCCGCTCAGTGCTGTGGTTCCCAACCTTTCATGGAAAACCAAAGAGAAAGGGGGAAATTTAGCAGCCTCTTTCCCCAAAACCCGTTACCTGGTAAGTATTTTGATGATTTATTGGTTTTCTATCCGAGGGTCTAAATTTACCCGGGCCCTTTTAAAAAGTTTAAATACGGGCCAAAAAACCATCAATAAATTTTAAACGCTTGAACTCGAAAAGGATGGCAAATTTCCTTTCCTGGACTTTCCCCTGTGAGATCTCCCGACAGTGAAAAATTTTTCTTGAAAGTGTAGGGAAAAAACCCTACCAAAAAGGGACGTTTCTTATCCCATTCTATTACACCAAGAAACCCGACTAAATGAGGAGTCGTCCGGGCTTTTTTTTGGAGTCTTTGCATTCCAGCCCTTGTTTTCTTAAAAGAAAAATGTATTTACATAATACAAGCCTTTACTGTTTTTCATTTCCATCTTTCTTCACCCGAGATTGCAGACTCAAGGCACAAGCTACCCCTTCAAAAAAACCCGCTCATGGAACACCCTCTAAGCATTCTTTAGTGTCCCTTTGTGGGTGATGTTGCCACGAATATCGCCGACCCATTTGGGAAAGGAGTAACTTCTACGTTTCCACCATAAACACATCAACTATCAAAAACCTAAATTTAACGAAACGCGGGCCCAAAACCCCTTTAAAACTTCACAGCAGGCGTCTACACCATCCCTGTGGATTCTGTCCTAAGAAATATGTAGACGAAACAGGCCGGGAGACCTTGCTCTTCCCCTGAACGAGCTCGAATTTCCCAGTAAACAGAGATTTTTTAAAAGGGTACCCCTTTGTTTTCCTTCACAGAGCCTCCCCGGGGCTTTTGGGTGAATTGGGATGAGAAACAAAAACTCGTTCTCACTGAGCCGGACTTTGGGACCCCGCCCGTTTGAGTAGAAGCCTCACTAATCGCCGTCCCCGACAAAATAGAACGTAATACGGGAAACCACAAAATTTAAAAAACATTAGATACTTGATACTGGGCAGGAAAAACTACTACCAAACCAGCAACACAGGGGGGGTCACATGAAATCGTTACCCGTCCTCACCCCAAATGGCATTCTTCAGGTCACCTGCTTTCACTCACACCTCACTCGGGGTCCCCCATGCGTCACTCCACCCCCCACTCTCCGCCTATATATACTATCTTTCAAGCTCTGTATTTTAAAAAAGTGATAAAAGGCCCCCACGCCCGGAAACGTTTTCTAAAAAAATATGTCATAGTGTTTACCTACGTGTTTTTTAAACAACTTGTGGGAAATTTATTACCAAGTTTTAAATTCCCCAAAAGGCCAAACGAAATTCTCTTTTACTCAGGAAAAATTTAAATTGAACTTTGGTACTCGTTTTGAGGAATAAGGGGTTTTCTCAGTGGAAACACATTATTAAAGGAATGATGGTTCTTTCAGGGAAAAAAATTATTGGGAATGAGGGTTTCTTCTCGTGGAAAAAACATTTTTTGAGGAATGAGGGGTTCTTCCCCAGTGGCAAAAAATTATTGAGGAATGAGGTTCTTCTCAGTGGTAACACATTATTGAGGAATGAGGGTTTTCTTTCAGGGGGAAACCACATTATTGAGGAATGATGGTTCTTTCAGGGTAAAAATTTTTATTGGGGAAATTTGACGGTTTTTCTCATTTGGGTTAACACTTTAATTGGGGGAATGAGGTTCTTTCAGTGGAAACCCATTATTGGGGGAAATTGACGGTTCTTCTCAGTGGAAAACACATTATTGAGGAATGAGGGGTTCTTCTCAGTGGAAAACACATTATTGAGGAATGATGGTTCTTTTTTCAGGGGTTTTAAACACATTTTGAGGAATGATGGTTTTCTCATTTGGAAACCCACTTTAAATTGGGGAAATTGAGGGTTTCTTCTCAGTGGAAACCCACATTTTTGAGGAATGATGGTTCTTCTAAAGTGGAAAACACATTTTGGGGGAATGATGGTTCTTCTCAGTGGAAACCCACATTATTGAGGAATGTGGTTCTTCTCGGGGCAACTTTTATTGGGGGAATGATGGTTCTTCTCAGGGGGCAACCCCATTATTGGGGAAAATGTTTTTTTTCTTCTCAGTGGAAAACCCCATTATTGGGGAAATGATGGTTCTTTCATTTGGAAACCCACATTATTGAGGAATGAGGTTTTTCTCAGTGGTAACAAATTATTGGGAATGATGGTTTTCTCAGTGGTAACACATATTGAGGAATGATGGTTCTTCCCCAGGGGAAAACCAATTATTGGGGAATTTGATGGTTCTTCTCAGTGGAAACACATTTTTTGGAGGAATGACGGTTTTCCCAGGGGGTTAAACACTTTAAATTGGGGAATGAGGGTTTTTTCCAAAGTGGTAACACATTATTGGGGGAATTTGAGGTTTTCCAGTGGAACACATTATTGAGGAATGAGGGGTTCTTCTCAGTGGGCAACAACATTTTGGGAATGAGGGGTTTTAAATCATGGTAAAAAAATTTATTGGGGAAATGAGGGGTTCTTCCCCAGGGGTAAACATTTTTGAGGAATGGTTGGGTTTTACTCAGTGGTAACACATTATTGGGGAAGGGCGGTTCTTCTCAGGGGGTAACAAATTATTGGGGAAATTGTGGTTCTTCTCAGTGGTAACCCTTTTGAGGAATAAACGGTTCTTCCCCGTGGGAAAACACTTTAAATGAGGAAGGGATGGTTTTACTCGTGTAACACATTTTTGAAGAAGGGACGGTTCTTCTCAGGGGGTTTTAAACACATTTTTGAGGAATGAGGGTTTTCTTTCAGTGGTAACACATTATTTGAGGAATGACGGTTCTTCTCGGGGTTTTAAACACTTATTGAGGAATGATGGTTTTATTTCAGGGGGTAAAAACTTTAAATTGAGGAATGAAGGGTTCTTCTCAGTGGAAACCCAATTTTTGAGGAATGATGGTTTTACTCAGTGGTAACCATTTTTGAGGAATGAGGGGTTTTTCAGTGGTTTAGCACATTATTGGGGAAAATGATGGTTTTCCCTCAGGGGGTTTAAACACTTTTATTGAGGAATGAGGGTTTCTTTCGTGGTAACAATTATTGAGGAATGTTTGGTTTTACTCTGGAAAACACATTATTGAGGAATGATGGTTTTACTCATTTGGGTAAAAATTATTGGGAAGAGGGTTTTTTACTAAATGGAAAACACATTATTGGGGAAAATGATGGTTTTACTCAGTGGTAACCATTTTTGAGGAATGACGGTTCTTCCAGTTTTTAAACAATTATTGGGAATGATGGTTTTACCCCGGGTGGTAAACATTTTTTGAGGAATGATATTTTTTACTAGGGGGGAAAAACCCAAATTATTGAGGAATGAGGGTTCTTCTCAGTGGTAAAATTATTGGGGAAAAAGGGGTGGTTTTACTCATTTTGGTTTTAAAACCAAATTGAGGAATGAGGGTTTTTACTCAGTGGAAAAACACATTATTGAGGAATGAGGGTTTTTAAAACCAGTGGAAAACACTTATTCAGGAATGGGGTTTTCTTCTCAGTGGTAACCATTATTGGGGGGAATGATGGTTCTTTCAGGGGTTTAAACATTTATTAGGAAGGGATGGTTCTTCTCGGGGTTAACACATTATTGGGGGGAATGATGGTTTTTTCCCCAGTGGTAACATTTTATTGAGGAAGGGTGGTTCTTTCAGTGGTAACACATTTTTGAGGAATGATGGTTCTTCTCAGGGGGTTTAACATATTATTGGGGAAAAATGATGGTTCTTTCAGGGGTAACACATTATTGAGGAATGAGGGTTTCTTCTCATTTGGTAACACATTTTTTGGGAAAAGGGTTTGGTTCTTCTCATTTGGTAACCCCATTTTTGGGGAAAAGGGATGGTTCTTTCAGTGGTAACACATTTTTGAGGAATGACGGTTCTTTTCGGGGTTTAAACACATTTTGGGAAATTTGAGGGTTTTCTTCTCGGGTGGAAAAACCATTATTGAAGAATGAGGGTTTTCTTCTCAGTGGTAACACATATTGGGAATGATGGTTTTTTCTAAATGGTAACACTTTATTGGGGAAAGAGGGTTTCCCTTCCCCGGAAAACACTTTATTGGGGAAATTTTGAGGGTTTCTTCTCATTTGGTAAACACTTTATTGAGGAATGATGGTTTTCTCAGTGGTAAAACATTATTGAGGAATGATGGTTTTTTCTCGGGGTTTAACATATTTTTTGGGGAATGATGGTTCTTCTCATTTGGTTTAAACCATTATTGGGGGAATGATGGTTTTTTCTCAGGGGTTTAACACTTTTATTGTGGAATGGGGTTTTCTTCTCAGGGGTTTAAAACATTATTGGGGAATGGTGGTTCTTCTCAGTGGTAAAACATTATTGAGGAATGATGGTTCTTCTCGGGGGTAAAACATTATTGATTAATGGGGGTTTTTTCCCCATTTGGTAAAATTTTGAGGAATGATGGTTCTTCTCTTGGTAACCCATTATTGGGAAGATGGGTTTTCTCATGGTAACACATTATTGGGGAAGGGTTGGTTCTTTCGTGGTAACACATTATTGGGGAAAATGAGGGTTTTCTTCTCGTGGTAACACTTTAAATTGGGGAATGAGGGTTTTTTTCTCAGTGGTAAACCTTTATTGAGGAATGATGGTTCTTTCAGTGGAAAACACTTTAAATTGGGGAAAATGATGGTTCTTCTCAGTGGTAACACATTATTGGGGAAATTTGGTTTTTTTTCTTCTCAGTGGTAACAATTATTGAGGAATGATGGTTTTCTCATTGGAAAACACATTATTGAGGAATGAGGGGTTTTCTTTCATTTGGTAAACACATTTTTGAGGAATGATGGTTCTTCTCAGTGGAACCCATTATTGAGGAAGGGAGGGTTTTCTCAGTGGTAACAAAATTATTGAGGAAGGGATGGTTTTTCATTGGAAAACACATTATTGGGGGAATGATGGTTCTTCTCGGGGGTAACACATTTTTGAGGAATGATGGTTCTTCTCAGTGGTAAACATTATTGGGGAATGATGGTTCTTTTTCAGGGGGAAAAATTATTGAGGAATGTTGGTTCTTCTCAGTGGAAAAAACTTTTATTGGGGAAATTAAAGGTTTTTCTCGGGTGGTAACACATTATTCAGGAATGAGGGTTTTCTTTCAGGGGTAACCCCATTATTGGGAAAATGGGGTTTTCTTCTCAGTGGTTAACGGGGATTTTCGATTGATTTTAGCATGTTTTTTTTTATTGTTTTTTCCCCCAAAAAAATTCTTAAAAAATTATTATGCTGTCTTTTGACATTTCTTTTCAAAAACCTTTGACCCGGGAAAATTAAAACTAGACTTTTTTCTTTCATCTGACGTAAAGTAAAAAGTTGTATTTCTTCCCTTTTTTTGTAAAAGGGGTAGTTTTATCCCCTTTAAAAATTGGGGGAATATTTTTTATTATCTTTTCAGGCAAAATTTAAAATGTGCAAAAGGGACAAAAAAAAATTTCCCTAGAAATTGGAAAAAAAAAAAAGGGAAAAAAAAACATCTTCTCCCCTTTTAAATTTCAAAGGGTTTTTTTTGTTTTGAAATTTCGAAAAACTGCAAGCTTTCCCAACCACCTCAGTGATCCAGTTTTGGGGAAATTTAAGCCACCAACCCAAACCCCAGCGGGAAAAAAAGAAGCCAGCATGTTTTTTTAGGTGCCAGAGTCTACTCAACCCAGCCAGCTTTTATAGTAATATTAGTCAGGGGCCAAACCCCGGGAAAAAAATTTTTCCCCCTTTGTGGTTTAGTGTGGTTGTTGTGGCTTGGAAAACCCCTGGTAAGTTTTAGTGGACCACCTTGGTAAAAAAGAATGCCCTAAACAACAATGCTCCCGGGAAAACCCCCCACCTACCCTGCTCCCCACACTGCCAAAAGCCCCACTTATGACGGGGGAAACAGCAAAATATTACCTTTACCACCTCTGTCTACATCACCTTACAAAAACAGGTGAAGAAACCCACTGATCTATGCGCAAAAAAATAAGGCCCCTATTGTGGATCATCCCTTAAAACCCCCAAAATTTGTCTAGATTTTAAAAGAAATTGTCTGTTTTGGGAAAATTTCAAGGGTTTGCCCCCGTGACCGTGGCGCTGGGATGTCAAACCCTCACAGGTTTCCCCTTTGCTTCCCCCCCTTCAGTATTAAATTAATTTCCTTTAAAAAAACCCCCCCTGGGGGTTTAAGGGTTTTTTTAGGGAAAAGGGAAAATTTTTTTTAAAAGGGGGGAAAACAAGGAAAATTTTGGGCACCCTTTTCCCTTGCATTTTTCTTACCACAATTTTTTTTGTTTTTAAAAAATTTTTACTTTAAACTTAAAACCCCCCCCCTTTTTTAAACCCCAAAACCCAACAAACCCCCCCCCCCCCCCCCCCCCCCCCCCCCCCCCCCCCCCCCCCCCCCCCCCCCCCCCCTTTATTAAAAACCTGTGTTGACTTTTTAGGTAAATAATTTTTTGGGGGTTTTCCCCTGCTTTTTATTTTTTTGGGGACCTTTTTTTTCTTTTTTCCCCACTGTTATTACCCCTTTTGATCGTTAGTACTATGTGTTCCCCAGTGCTGTTATTACCTTTTTTGACTCGTTAGTACTAGTGTTCCCCCCCCGTTTCTGTTATTTTCCCCCTGTGATCGGGGTACTATGTGTTCCCCAATGTTTTTTATTTCCTGTGTGACTCGTTAGTATATGTGTTCCCCAGGTTTTTTTACCTGTGTGATCTTTTGTCTATGGGGTTCCCCCGTGTTTTTTTACCTGTGTGACTCGTTGGACTATGTGTTCCCCCCGGGGTTTTTAAATTTCCTGTGTTTATCTTGGGACTATGTGTTCCCCCGTGTTTTTTTTACCCCGGGGTGACTCGTTAGTTTCTATGGGTTTCCCCCGTCCCGTTATTACCTGGTGACTCGTTGTATATGTGTTCCCCCGTGTTTTTATTCCTGTGTGGGCTCGGTTTTTTTTCTATGGGTTCCCCAGGTGTTATTACCCGTGTTGGGCTCTTTTGTACTATGTGTTCCCCAGTGCTGTTAAATTTCCTTGTGATTTGTTAAATATATGTGTTCCCCCTGCTGTTATTACCTGTGTGACTCGTTAGTACTATGTGTTCCCCAGTGCTGTTATTACCTGTGTGACTCGTTAGTACTATGTGTTCCCCAGTGCTGTTATTACCTGTGTGACTCGTTAGTACTATGTGTTCCCCAGTGCTGTTATTACCTGTGTGGGTCGTTAGTTTCTATGTGTTTTCCCCGTGCTGTTTTTTTACCCGTGTGACTCGTTAGTACTATGTGTTCCCCAGTGCTGTTATTACCTGTGTGACTCGTTAGTACTATGTGTTCCCCAGTGCTGTTATTACCTGTGTGACTCGTTAGTACTATGTGTTCCCCAGTGCTGTTATTACCTGTGTGACTCGTTAGTATTATGTGTTCCCCCGTGCCCCTTTTTTTTTATTTTGTTATTTTTTTTTTTTTTTTATTTTTTTTTCTTTTTTTTTTTGCTTTATTTTTTTTTTTTTTTTTGTTTTTCTTTTTTTTTTTTTTTTTTTTATTTTTTTTTTTTTTCTTTTTTTTTTTTTTTTTGTTTTTTTTTTTTTTCCCTTTTCTTATTTTTTTTTTTTATTTTTTCTTTTTTTTTTCTTTTTTTTTGGGGGGGTGGGGGGTTTTTTAATTTTTTTTGTTTTTTTTTTTTTTTTATTTCCCGTTGGGGCTCGTTAGTACTATGTGTTCCCCAGTGGGTGTTATTACCTGTGTACTCGTTAGTACTAAGTTTTTCCCCCGTTTCTGTTATTACCCGGTGATCGTTAAATACTATGTGTTTCCCCCGTGCTGTTATTACCTGTGAGATCTTTTGTACATGTGTTCCCAGTGCTGGGTTTTTACCTGTGTGACCCCGTTAAATACTTTTTGTGTTCCCATGTGTTATTACTGTGTGACTCGTTAGTACTATGTGTTCCCCAGGCTGTTATTACCCGTGTACCCCGTTAATAAATAAGTGTTCCCCGGTGTTATTACCTGTGTGAATCGTTTTACTAAAAAGTTCCCAAATGGTGGGATTTTCTGTGTACTCTTTTGTACTAAGTGTTCCCCAATGCTGTTATTACCTGTGTGCCCCGTTAAACTAAAAAGTTCCCCAAAAGTTATTACCGGGGTGACTTTTTTTTTAAAATAAAAAGTTCCCCAGGCTGTTATTACCTGGGTGCTCGTTAATAAAAAGTGTTCCCCAGTGTTTTTATTAACCCGTGTGAACCCCGTTATTTCTAAGTGTTCCCGTTTTTATTACCTGTGTACCTTTTTTTTTTACTAAGTGTTCCTGGTGTTATTTACCTTTTTGACCTTTGTTAATACTTTTGTTCCCCCCGGGGTTTTTATTACCTTTTGTGACTCCGGGTTTAAAACTAAAAGGGGTTTCCCCTTTTTGTTATTACCTGTGGACTCTTGTTAATACTAAGTGTTCCTCCCCCGTTTTTATTCCTTTTTCCCCGTTTTTAATGTTTAGGAGTTTTTCCCAAGGTTGGTCCCCCGTGTTGTTAATTTCCTGGTTTTGACTCTCGTTAATACAAAATGTTCCAAAGTGTTATTACCTGTGTGATTTTTTGTTAATACTAAATTGGTTCCCCCGGTTTTTTATTACCTGTGTGTTCCTTTGTTTAAAAATAAGTGTTCCCCCAGTGTTGTTTTTACCTGTGTAACTCTCGTTTAATTTTTAAGTGTTCCCAGTGTCTTTATTACCTGTGTAACCCCTTGTTAATACCCAAATGTTCCCCAGTGTTGTTATTACTTGTTGACTCTCGTTAAAAACTGTGTTTCCCAGGGTTGTTATTACTTGTGTGAATTCGTTAATACTAAGTGTTCCACAGTGTTTTTTTACCTTTGGACTTCGTTAAATTTCTAAGGGGTTTTCCCCAGTGTTGTTATTACCCCATGTGGGCTTCGTTAAAATAAGTGTTCCCAGTTTGTTATTACCTTTTGGGGAATCTCGTTAATTAATGTTCCCCAGTGTTGTTAAATTTCCCGTGGATCCGTTAATACTAAGTGTTCCCAAAGGTTTTTATTACCCTTTTGATTTTCGTTTAAAAATAATGTTCCCCCGTTTGTTATTTACCTGTGTGGAAACCCCGTTAATTTTTGATCCTCAGTGTTGTTAATTTCCTGTTTAATCTCGTTAATATTTAAATGTTCCCCTGTTTTATTACTGTGGGAAAATCTCGTTAAAAATAAGGGGTTCCTCAGTGTTGTTATTACCTTTTGTGACTCTCGTTAATAAAAATTTTTTCCCAGTGTTGTTATTAAATGTTTTGGCTCTCGTTAATACTAATTTTCCCCAGTGTTGTTATTTCCTGTTTGGGCTCTCGTTTTAAAACTAAGTGTTTCAGTGTTGTTAAATTCCATGTTTACCCCTGTTTTTACTTTTTCCCCAGTGTTGTTATTATTTTGTTTACTCCGTTAATAATAAAATGTTCCCAGTGGTTTTTATTACCTGTGGGACTCTCGTTAATACTAAGTTTTCCCCCGTGTTGTTTTTACCTTGTGACTCTCGTTAAATAAGTGTTCCCAGTTTGTTTTTACCTGTTTGTTTTCGTTAAATTAATGTTTCCCAGGGGTTGTTATTTCCTTTTGTGATTTTCTTTATTAAGGTTTCCCCCGTGTTTTTATTACCTTGGGACTCTCGTTAATAAAAAGTGTTCCTAAATGTTGTTATTACCGTTTGACTCCCCCCCCGTTTTAAAACTTTTTCCCCAGTGTTTTTTACCTGTGTGGTCTCGTTTTAAAACTAATTTTTTTCAGTGTTGTTATTACCTGTTTGGGCTCTGTTAATACTTTAAATGTTTCCCCCGTGGGGTTTTTCCTGTGTTTACTCTGTTAATACTTTTTCCTTTGGGGTTGTTATTTTTCCTGTGTGACTCCGTTTTTAAAAATAAGTGTTTTCCCCGGGGTTGTTATTACCGTGTGCCTTTTCGTTAATACAAGTGTTCCCCAAGTGTTAAATTTCCCGTGTGACTTCGTTTTAAACAAGTGTTCCTCAGTGTTTTATTACCTTTTGGGGACTTTCGTTTTAAAACTAAGTGTTCCCCAGTTTTTGTTATTACCTTTTGGGGACTTCGTTAAATAAAGGGTTTCCCCCGGTTGTTTTTTTCCGTTTTGGGCCCCGTTAATACAAAATGTTCCCCAAATTTTTGTTATTACCTTTTATTATTTCGTTAATACTAAGTGTTCCCAAATGATTTTATTTCCTGTGTGACCCTGTTAATACTAAGTGTTTCCCCAGTTGTTGTTTTTTACCTGTGTGACTCTGTTAATACTAAGTGTTAAGTGTTTTTATTAAACCCGGTGAACCCCCTCGTTTAAAACTAAATGTTCTCGGGGTTGTTTTTACCTTTTGTTTATTTTCCCTTAATACTAAGTGTTCCCCGGGGTTGTTATTACCTGTGTGGGCTCTCGTTAATACAAGTGTTCCCAGTTTTTATTTTCCCTTTTGACTTCGTTAATAATAAGTGTTCCCGTGTTGTTATTACCTGGTTTATTTCGTTAATAATAATTTCCCCAGTGTTTTTTATTACCTTTTGGCTTTTCGTTTAAACCCAAGTGTTCCCCAGGTTTTTATTACCTGTGGGCTCTTCCCCCAATTTCTTGTGTTCCCCCCAGTGTTGTTATTACTTTTGGGGATTTTCGTTTAATTCTAATGTTCCTCAGTTTTTTAAAATTTTTCCTGTGTGACCCTGTTATTTCTAATTTCCCCAAATGTTGTTATTAACCCGGTGACTCTGTTAAATTTCTAAGTGTTTCCCCCGTGTTTTTTATTTCCTGTGAAACTTCGTTAAATTTTAAGGTTTTTTTTCCCGGGGGGGTTTTGTTTTATTTGTGAGTTTCCTTAATACTAAATGTTCCCCAGTGTTGTTTTTCCTGGGGGACTCTCGTTAAAACAAATGTTCTCGTGTTGGTTTTTAACCCTTGTGGGCTCCCGTTTTAATAAGGTTTGGGGTTAAAATGGGGGTTTTTTGTTTCCCCAGGGGTTGTTATTACCTGTGTGATTTTTCGTTTTAAATGTTTCCCGGGTTGTTAATTTTCCCCTGTGGCTTCGTTAATATTTTTTGTTCCCCCTGTTTTATTACCTGTGAAAACCCCGTTTTAAAACCCAAGTGGGTTTCCCAGTGTTGTTTTAAATTTTGGGGAAATTTCGTTAATTTCTAAAAGGGGGTTCCTCGTTTTGTTTTTACCTTTGTAAATCTCGTTAAACTAATTTTCCCCAGTGTTTTATTTCCTTGGGGAAATTCGTTAAACTAAGTGTTTTCCCCGTGTTGTTTTTCCTGTGTCTTCGTAATAAGGTTCCCAGTGTTGTTTTTTTCTTGTGATTTTCCTTAATTTCTAAGGTTCCCCAGTGTTGTTATTACCTGTAGACCCCTTTGTTAAAACAAGTGTTTTCCCCCCGTGTTTTTATTACCTGTGAACTCTCGTTAAAAACTAAGTGTTCCTTTTGTGTTGGGTTTTTACCTGTGTAAATTTTTTCCCCCGGTTTTAATTTTTCCAAAAAGTGTTCCCAGTGTTGTTATTTTTTTTGGTTTACTTCGTTAATATTTAAATGTTCCCCAGTGTTGTTATTACCTGTGTGATCTCGTTAAATAATGTTTTTTTCCCGTTTTGTTTTTACCCCTTTTGACCTCGTTAAAATTTTTTGTTCCCCTGGGTTTTTTACCTGTGTAAAATCTCGTTAAAATTAATGTTCCTCAGTGTTGTTTTAACCCGTGTGAATATCGTTTAAAAACTAAGTTTTCCCCAGTGTTTTATTACCCTTTTTAAATTCGTTAAAATAAGTTTCCTTTTTGTTTTATTACCTTGTAAATCTCGTTAAACTAAAGGGTTTCCCCCCAGTGTTGTTATTACCTGTGTTCTCTTTTTGTTAAGATTTTTTAAGGGGTTCCCCAGTGTTGTTATTTCCTTGTGATTCTCCTTAATTCTAAAATGTTCCTCGTGTTGTTTTACTTTTTATGATCTGTTAAAACAAAATGTTCCCCAGTGTTTTTTATTACCTTGGTGATTCCGTTAATATTTAAATGTTCTCAAAGTGTCTTGTTAAAATTAACCCCTGTTTTTAAACCATTCTAGTTAATACTAAGTGTTTCCCCCGTGTTGTTTTTACCTGTGTTTATCTTGTTAATTTAAGTGTTCCCCGTGTAGTTATTTTCTCTGTGATCTCGTTAATTTTTAATGTTCCCCAGTGTTGTTAAATTTCCTGGTGACTCTCTTTTTTAAATAAGTGTTCCCCAGTGTTGTTATTACCTATGTGGGCTCTCGTTTTAAAAGTAAATGTTCCCCGGTTGTTATTACTGGGTGGGCTCTCGTTAATAAATGTTTCCCCAGTGTTGTTATTACCCGGTTTTTTTCGTTAAAATAAATCTCAGTTGTTGTTATTGCCTGCGTTTCTCTCGTTAATACTAAGTGTTCCCCAGTGCTGTTATTGCCTGTGTGACTCTCGTTAATACTGTTCTCAGTGTTGTTATTACCTGTGTGACTCTCGTTAATACTAAGTGTTCCTCAGTGTTGTTATTACCTGTGTGACTCTCGTTAATACTAAGTGTTCCTCAGTGTTGTTATTACCTGTGTGACTCTCGTTAATACTAAGTGTTCCTCAGTGTTGTTATTACCTGTGTGACTCTCGTTAATACTAAGTGTTCCTCAGTGTTGTTATTACCTGTGTGACTCTCGTTAATACTAAGGGTTCCTCAGTGTTGTTATTACCTGTGTGACTCTCGTTAATTCTATTCCTCAGTGTTGTTATTACCTGTGTGACTCTCGTTAATACTAAGGGTTCCTCAGTGTTGTTATTACCTGTGTGACTCTCGTTAATTCTATTCCTCAGTGTTGTTATTACCTGTGTGACTCTCTTTAATACTAAGTGTTCCTCAGTGTTGTTATTACCTGTGTGACTCTCGTTAATACTAAGTGTTCCTCAGTGTTGTTATTACCTGTGTGACTCTCGTTAATACTAAGTGCTCCCCAGTGTTGTTACTACCTGTGTGATTCTCGTTAATACTAAGTGTTCCTCGGTGTTGTTATTACATGTGTGACTCTCGTTAATACTATGTGTTCCTCAGTGTTGTTATTACCTGTGTGACTCGTTAATACTAAGTGTTCCTCGGTGTTGTTATTGCCTGCGTTTCTCTCGTTAATACTAAGTGTTCCCCAGTTATGAAAGTTATTATTTGTACAAGGAAGATTATTTATCAGTATATCTCTGCCTCTTCAGTGTGAATTACCTTAAGTTGTATATTCTGTTATTTTTATACCCATTACATTTTACCTAGAATAAATTCACTCTTGCAGTTTTTTTTTCCAGTTCTCTAATTACAAAAGCTCTATTTGGAATAATTTATGTGTTCTGTGTTACGAGTAATTAGTTCTTATCTGTATTTCTCTGAAGTTTTATCATATTTTCTTATCTATATTTTCTTTGTGCAGTTTTTAATAAAATTATTTTCATTCTGCATATTATCAATGTGTATTTTAATTGTATCTCTTGTGATTATTTCAATTTTTATTCTAGTGTTTTGCTTCTCATTATCCAGTATTAATTTTTTTTTCATGTGTTTTTGTTATCAGTTCAAGAAAATTGATGGTTTATTTTGCTTAATGTTAAACTTACTACAGTTTCAGTCCAATAATTTTATTGCTTCGTCTTTCAATTTTTTTCGGCGATTTCTCTCCAGTAAATCTGCATTTTTTTTTTTTTACATTATTACCAAGATATTGATTTTTTTTTTCAAAATAGTTTGCTTTTATTCATAATTTTATTGCTAGAAATTTCGATTGAATTTGTGAGTAGAGATAACTCACCACTGAAATTGATTCAAGTTCCAGGAATCTTTCTTTGCATTTTTACGCAATTAAGTTTTAATTAAGGAAAGTTCTGTGAGTTTTCTTTTCTCATTCAGTGTGTTCTATAGTTTCTCTTTATACAGTGGACCCTCACCTAACGATATTAATTGGTAACCGAGAACGAATATCGTTAGGCGAGTTTTATCTTTAGCCGAGGCAAAATGTTAGCTATATGTAAAGTTAGTCAAGCATCAGTTATTTCTTTTAGGTAATTTCTTCTGTTGTGTCGTAATTTTAGATTCTTTGCTCGCTTGTGTAAATTTTCTGAAACAATTTCTGAATCACCTTTATCGGTGTTAATGTAAATATGAATATCGTGATTAATAACACCAATGAACCAGCTCGTAATGTTAGTGGTTCTTTATCAGCTGAAAAACAAATACCAATCCAAAGACCATGCATTTATTCTCGTGAATCTTTAGACACTGTGCCGCCCTTTGATGGCAATCTAAGCAATGTCAAAATTTGGCTCATAGCAACTCGCAATGTAGCGGCAATGCAGCTGGTGGTCAGTACCAAAATACACTATGATTACACCTGCGAAAGACAGTCTTTCCAGATCAACCTCGCCTGGAGAAGCCAGTCAGCTCATCACAGCCACGATGTCCATAACCGGTCAAATATGAAGATATGCTCTCAGCTTATTTCTTCCCAGCGACAATTTCTGGTCCATATTCATTACTTCGTGAATTAATGAATTCAACACCTATTGCAGGTGAGTTATTAAATAATTCCTCGACTCGTCTTTCTAAGCTGTTGTCTAAGTTTGAGACATCAGTGCAAGCTGCAACTTTTCGATCACTTTTCAACGTTTATCAATATTTGGGATGCCAAGCCCATGATGACACTCTTCAGGTCACTTGTTCTATCTAGGCTGGAATATTGCTGCACACTAACAGCACTTTTCAAGGCAGGTGAAATTGCTGACCTAGAAAATGTACAGAAAACCTTCACGGCGCACATAACGGAGATAAAACACCTCAATTACTGGGAGCGCTTGAAGTTCCTGAACCTGTACTCCCTGGAATGCAGGCGGGAGAGATACATGATTATATACACCTGGAAAATCATAGAGGGACTAGTACCAAACTTTCACACGAAAATCACTCACAACGAAAGCAAAAGACTTAGCAGACGATGCAACATCCCCCCAATGAAAAGCAGGGGTGTCACTAGCATGTTAAAAGACAATACAGTAAGTGTCAGGGGCCCGAGACTGTTCAACTGCCTCCCACCATACATAAGGGGGATTACTAATAGACCCCTGGCTGTCTTCAAGCTGGCACTGGACAAGCATCTAAAGTCGGTATCTAACCAGCCGGGCTGTGGCTCGTACGTTGAATTGCATGCAGCCAGCAATAAAAGCCTGGTTGATCAGGCTCTGATCCACCATGAGGCCTGGTCACAGATCGGTCCGCGGGGACGTTGACCCCCGGAACTCTCTCCAGGTAAACTCCAGGTAAACAACTTTCATACATAAAATCAGTAAACTCTATACTCGTCATTCTGGCAAACTAGCTGCCTTTGTCCCATGAATAATTAGAAACAGCGTTGTTTGTATACATAGTCTGCTATTACTCACTGTAACTCATCAAATGCCCATACAATTATCTGTTATTACCTTACTAATCTTTAGTTAACATTAAGTTTGCCTGAAATGCTCTGCGTACAAAGGGACTTTTCGCATGTACCCAACTATCATATTCCTTTGTATAACTATGTATCATGTCAAAATAAAGTTTTTATTCTTATTCTAACTGTAGACATGGAACCCTTTACAATCCTGTTGCAAGCACGTGCCATTTCTGCACCTTGCAGTTTCCTTTATATCAGTTATATCAACCTTACATTTAATATTTTGTAACTCCTGCACAACTTGTTGTCTGCATGGTAACACAAGATTCTGTAAATGTCTAGTCACGTCTGTCGTCTAGAGTTAGTGGAATGAGTAGTCACTCTGCTCATAGTGCAAGAAGTGTAGTTAGCAATTACAGTACCAGAACGCGTTATAACTGCGCCATACTCAAGGTAGCTCTCAAACTGATCTATAGAAATGTACTTTCCATAGGATACATCACACACCTGAGGGTATCGCTCGTAAAGCAGATATATGTTATAGATCCTTGCGTGGGTGTTCCAACCATAGCCATAGATGAGGTCGTAGGGGACGTGGTTCTTCCTGGAATAACGAGAATGCTCCTCAAGTGTTAAGTTCGAGCACCCAAGTCAATATATCCCGTTGTGATAATAAGTGATAGCGAGTACTCCTTCCTGTTAAGAATTCCGTCGACGCCTTATGCAGTCTAGAGGAAGAGTGCCTCACTGATCACATTGCTTAACAAGTTGTTGATGAA
>NC_069411.1:62196480-62215099 GCF_026875155.1 Cherax quadricarinatus
TGAGAAGAACCATCATTCCTCAATAATGTGTTACCACTGAGAAGAACCATCATTCCTCAATAATGTGTTACCACTGAGAAGAACCATCATTCCTCAATAATGTGTTACCACTGAGAAGAACCATCATTCCTCAATAACGAGTACCGAAAGTTCAATAACTTATTCCTGAGTAAAAGAGAATTACGTTGTCTGTGGTATAAATCTTGGTAATAAATACCGACAAGTTGTATTAGAAAAACACGTAGGTAAACACTATGACATATTTATTAGAAAACGTTTCGGTCGTGGGACCTTGATCACTTTTAACATACAGAGCTTGAGAGATAGTATATATAGGCGGAGAGTGAGGTGTGAGTGACGCATGGTGACCTGAGTGAGGTGTGAGTGACGCATGGTGACCTGAAGAATGCCATGTTGGGATGAGGACGGGTAGACGATTTCATGTGACTCCTGTGTTGCTGGGTAGGTAGTAGTTTGCCTGCTTGAGTATCAAGTATGCTAATGCTTTAGAAATTTTGTGGTTTCCAGTATTACGTTCTATTTTGTCGGTGACGGCGATTAGTGAGGCTTCTACTCATCGACGGCGTCTAAAGTCTGGCTCAGTGAGAACGAGTTGTGTCTCATCCCAATTCATCAAATGCCCCGTGGAGTCTCTGTGTAGGACACAGGCGTACCTTAAATCGTCTCTGTTACTGGCACTTCGATGCTCGTTCAGGCGAAGAGCAAGGTCTCTGCCTGTTTCGTCTACATATTTCTTAGGACAGAATCCACAGGGGATGGTGTAGACGCCTGCTGTGGAAGTTAGAGGTGTGGGGCTGCGTTTCGTATTGAGGTTTTTGATAGTTGATGTGTTTATGGTGGAAACGTAGATGTTACTCTTAGCAAGTGCTCGGCGAGTATTCGTGGCAACATCACCACATGGGAGCACTACGAGATGCTTAGAGGGCTGTTCCATGAGCGGTTTGTTGAGGATAGCTTGTGCCTTGAGTCTGCAATCTCGGATGAAGAAAGATGGAAATGAAGACATGTAAAGGCTTGTATTATGTAAATACATTCTTCTTCAAGAAAACAAGGGCTGGAGATGCAAAGAGCTCTCAAGAAGAAGCCAGTGACGACTCCTCATTTAGTGCGGGTGTCTTGGTGTGAATAGAAGTGTATAAGATCGTCCTTGTTGGTAGGTTTTCCATACACTTTCAAGAAAAATTTGTCACTGTCGGGAGATCTGCACAGGAGAACGTCCAGGAAAGGAAATTTGCCATCCTTTTCGAGTTCAAGCGTAAACTTTATTGATGGTTCGGCTGTATTGATCTTGTTAAGAAGGGCCTGGGTATTGAGACGCCTCGGATAGAAAACCAATATATCATCAAAGTATCTTAGCCAGGTAACGGTGTTGGGAATGAGGCTGCTAAATTTCTCTTTCTCTAGGTTTTCCATGAAGAGGTTGGCAACCACAGCACTGAGCGGGCTGCCCATTGCCATCCCAAAGCTTTGTTTGTAACAGTTGTCCTGATACTCGAAGAGGTTGAAATTAACAGAGATCCACTAGACTGATGAAATCTAGAAGAGGTAAAGGAAGGTCGTGGTTTTCAGTGAGCCTCTGTCTCAGAATGATTATTGCAGCATCAGTAGGAATGCTGGTAAAGAGGGCTGTGAGATCGAAGTAAGCCATGCTTTTGTTTTTAACAATCAGGTTGGAAATTCGAGAGAGGTCACCTGAGTGCTTGAGGTGGGCTTGGCTGATAGTGCCCAGAAGTAATGAAAGGTATTTGGCAAGGTAGCCAGCTAATCTGTGTGGTGCATTCCCTATGCATGAAGTGATAGGAAGTAGTGGGATGCCAGGCTTATGTATCTTCGTAAGGTCATACAGGCGTTCTGGTTTCGGTTGACCTTGTAAATGTTTAAGTAGTTTCTTGCCTTGTTCTGATTTTCGTAAGATGGTACGAGTCTTTCGAAGAATGCTTTGAAGTAGCACTGATTCTGAAACAGGCTGGTATGTATTGGCATCACTGAGGAGATTTAAAACTTTATTGTTGTAGTTGACAGTGCTGAGTAACACAACACCTCCTCCTTTGTCAGAGGTGGTAAATGTGATATCATTGTTGTTAGCCGAGTCCCTGCCTGCTTAGATGTATATTCAGGGAATGACAGTCTTGAAGGATCAGTAGCTGCAGCTAGTGATAATCCTTTGAACAAAACTCTCATGAAACCGTATCCTCCAAAAGTTGGTTCTTGGATTCCATGTCTCAACAGATGAAGTTTCTGTTGATACCATAGACAACTTGAGCCCTCTAGGCAGAGGCTTTGTCTCGGTGGCGTTAGTGATAAAGGAAAATAAGTTATTATGATTCTGGGTCGACCCATTTCGCTCCATTTGCTATGGGAGCACAGTCTCGTGGTTTTTTCGTAATAGCTTCAGTTTTTATGGATGTTGGTAGTGGTAGTTTGGTCTGATATTATTCTGCAGTTTCTTCCTGTCAGGAGTGGAGTAAAGCATCGAATCTTAGCGCGAACGTAATGAGGCCTTGGTTCCTGAGCATTATCGCAGTTCATTGGTGGCATTCATCTAAGGTAGGGCTAAACAGACAAGGAGAAAGGTGTCTAGATGTGTGAGTTGTCGAGTAGTTGGGAACTGTGGTACCACCATCTCATTACAACGTCTTCTAGGAAAATGATGGTCAGTTTGCGAAGACTATTAGCTTTGAGCTAGAAAGAAAGTAATTTCAGTATGTTTCTTGTCCATTAGTGTATTGTAGTGACAGACAGTGATGGTATAAACCCTGGTACTAAATTAAATACCGACAAGTGGTTCTTAGAAAAACACTGTAAGCAAATTCTTACGTGCTTCTTCAAAACCAACTTTCTTGTCCCTTAGACCTTACTCAGGCTCAAACATACAGAAGATTAAAGACAATTATATATGGGCGGAGAGTGAGGATGTGAGTGACGCATGGTGTCCTGAGTGGAGGTGTGATGACGCATGGTGACCTGAGTGAGGTGTGATGACGCATGTGACCTGAGTGAGGTGTGATTGAGACGCATGGTGACCTGAAGAATGTCAGTTGGGAGAGGACGGGGTAGACGATGTAATCCTGTCAACCTCCTGTGTTGCTAATGTTTTAAAATTTTTGTGGTTTCCATGTTAAGTCTATAGGCGCCGGTAATACGCGATTAGCGAGGCTTTACTACTCATCGCCGGAGTCTTAGGTCTGGTTCGATGATACGAGTGTGCCTCAACCCTGTTTCTCATTAAATCCTCCGTGAGGTCACTTGAGGACACGGCGTACCTTAAAATCGTCTCTGTTACTCTGGCACGTCGATGCTCGTTCTAGGCTGACGCGCAAGATCTCTGCCTGTTTCCATCTACATATTTCTTGGGAAGAATCCCACAGGGGATACACCAAATAACCCGCCACATAAAGAAGAGAAGCTTCTACGACTCGACGTTTCGTCCGACTTAGACCGTAAGCTTCTCTCTTATATGTACGTGGTTATTGTTTATGCGTTCCAGTCACGGTATTTGTGCCTTTTTTTGTTATCCACAGGTAGATGGTGTGGTACGCCCTGCTGGTGAAGTTAGAGGTGTGGTGGCTGTGTTTCGTATGAGTTCTTTGATACGATGATTGTTTTATGGTGGATACATTTATGATGCTCTTAGCAAGTGCCTAGCGAGAATTCCGTGACAACATCACTACAATGGAGCATTAGAACTGCTTAGAGGGCTGTTTCCATGGGAGGTTTGATATGAGGATAGCTTTTCCTTAGTCGTAATCCACACTATGGTCCTCTCACTTCGGGCACAGGAATGCACTCACACAGATTATAGCGTGGCCACCTTGCGTGTTGTGTGCTCACAACCGACGTAATTGCCTCATTACTTGAAGGACTGCGTGGTCCTTTGAGGTTAGAACTTCAGTGTGTTTTCAACACAACAATGAGGCGGGCCAAAAACAGCATGGTTTTAGAAGTCCTTGGATATATATATATAATAAAATATATATATATATATTAAAATATATAAAAGTATATATATATATATATATATATATATTCAATAAGAGCACAGTAAACATGTTGATTTCAGACTATGCAAACAACCACTGAGAAAGAATATTGAAAACCAAACACTTTCGTGACTTTCTTTTTCCTCACATCACAAGTCAAAAAGCTCTTGGAATTTTCACTATTCCTATCACAGTGTGTTTTGTAAATATATATATATATATATATATATATAATATATATATATATATCTTTATATTATATAATCTTTTATAGGGAAGTACCACCCTCTATAGCTGGAATGGGGACCTCATCCTCAGAGAAGACAATGACGTACCTCAAGCAAACTCAATGTTCTTCCCGGAGCATGTTTGAATAATTTTCTTCTCTTTTCTCAACCACCCCCTATATATTTTTTATTCTTATGTGAACATTTTTTTAATAAACAAAATACATTTACAGAAAAAACATAAACATGAATACAATGGCACATATCAGGGTATCAAAGATGAAGAATCTTTCCACCAGCCCCCGAGGCTGGGTCGTGAGTCCAGTATGCGCAAGCATTTCCCCTCTGAGTGTGCGATATTCTGAGGCGTTGGAACATGAAAGTGGCTGCCCTTGGGTCCCCGTTGGGTTCCGATGAGAGTTCTCTGGAACCCAATTCTTAAGAAACGTGTGGCATTATTTTCCCCATGATCCCAAGGTCTCTGATCCCACTGTGGACAAATTGATACTGTTTGCTATGTTCTCTGTACTTGTGATCTTGTACTTTCCTCCCTGTGGTCAGGCAGCTCCCTCCTGTCGCCCCACACTGTGATGGAATATAGGTGTCAGCCATCTGTGACACACAGGTGGTATATTCCCATGCTAAGACTAGCTCATACTTCCAAGGAGAGATGGTGAACCCGTCGGGGCGGTTTGCTGAGGTTAGGGTATTGTTTGCTTCAAGTGATCGTTGGCTCCCTCACGGTCAGGGCATCCAGCTGAGCAAGGTTCATCTTAATGATGTCGTTGACCTCATTTGGTCTTGGCCATGCCAGCCCTTGGTGTTGTAAAGTTGAAGACCATGTAGACCGTATTGTCTGCTTGCACTCACCTGCAAATACACAATATTCTAGGATTGGGGCAGCACGGCGCAAGACACTGCAATCATCGGAGGGACATTAGGGTCGAGTCTCGCGTTTCCATTGCCGCTATGGGATCATGTTTGATGAAGTCCCCGAGTGAGGTGCACTCACACCTGGATTATGGGCAATCTCCCAATCTGATTTGCAGCCCTGAGCATAGTTGGCAAGCACCTTTTCAGCAATTGGCTATTCCCCACTTGACTGTTTGTCTGAGTCTCAGTGCTGCACTAGGGTTTGGTGCTGGAGCAGCAAGATCTTCCATTTCAGTGATGGCACAGACATAGCTACTAGGGTCTTCATATTCCTGCTGAGTCACTGACGGGTGTCATGAAGAATTTTGTCTTATCCACTCGTTCTACTGATGAATGGAAGAGGAAAGGAAGCTGGTAGAAGCAAATCTGGTATAGGAATCTACGTACTCCTAGCCATCTCCAAGTCCTGACTGAACAGTGAGGCTGCACAACCACTGACCATCGTCAAGGGGAAAGAATCAATACACTCTCTAGCATGGCTACAGGAGAGAGTCATATTCCTTGAAGTTTTGACTGCTGAAGCTGGTGAGCATCTCAAAAATAGTAGTTTTTGGATGACCAGCACCTTGTGAGTAGTAAAGCCATCGTGTTTGTCAATGTCTTTCATCCTGCGTTCCGCGTCCGTAGTGTCTGAGACTTTTTTTCCTAGATCAGATCGATGCATAGGACCCCAAGAGGAGCACCGAGGAAGTGCTATTGGCTGGATCAATGGCTCGTGCTCCTGTAATCACGTTACTAATATCTGGATCAACTGTTGATTGGTATAAAACTATTTCACATTTGTGGGATTAAAAGAAAATAGGCCTAGCGTTCTCCCATGTCGATAAATTTTACAGATGTCCTCCAGAGAGATTATCAGTTTGTGCCAGCACGGGTAAACCGTCGTTTCCGAGAACCAGATATTGAGCTCTGCTGAGAGTGCCTCGTGACTTTCCTTGATGACCAAACAAAATAGAAGAGGGTGCGAGAGGGGCCCCCCTAGTTGCACGCCCTCCACACGAGTCAATTTCATGGTCCCCAAACAATAGTTTGGAGTCACACTATAACCCGATTCTATGAAGGGATAAAGGGAAGGAAGTTTCTAATAAAACGCTTATGGAGAGCACAATCCCTTCTGACTGAGGTCTGAAAGTCATTGGCAAAGTCCAATTTGACAAGGCTTTTTCATACAGGACATGTTTTGATTATACGTACTGCGTGCTGCATGGGCAGCTGCTTCACCAGCCCTGTTGAACGCCGAAAAAAACCGAGTCTGAGTTCTGGTTTCACATTGGCAAGCAGCCTCTGACTCACCCTTCTTACTGCAGCATTGGAGACTAGGCGCTCGAAGGGTGTTACCACATTGCAATGGGAGCTTAATTCCGCCATCCGTGTTCGGAGGACACACAATGGCACCAAAGAAAAAGGGTCTGATGGGCCATCTGGGAGCACCGCCAGCCAAGCACAGGTTTGGAAAATTTGGAGTGAGTTTCAGACCAAGCACCTCTCCTGAAACCTCACCAAGTGCTGATTGAGTATTTGTTTTAAGTTTGAGGGCTTAAACCGGTGAAACCTCCCTGCTGAACCCTGTGGAAATGACATAGTCAGCTTTATACACATCAACATCTGTAAGGTTAGATGTTCATCGCCTGCTGCATATGTCAGGGAGGTCAATGTTGGTACTGGGAGCCCTGGGTGGACGATTGTCCTTCACAGAGCTTTGCGCACTGTGTCTGACGTCCCTTGGGAGCGATTGTAAATCCTTACACTGGTTATAAGATCTCAAAAGCTCCAATAGAATTACCCTTCTTTCAAATAGGGGGGGAGTATTTGGGCTCTGATTTTTTGAGTGTCCGGTGTCCGTTGTTTCTGGCATTTGCCCGCGGGTGTTTGTCGCCCTAGGGGGGAGACGGACGAGATTGTCCATCCCTTGAGAATGTTGCATTTATTGCCCTCATACCATGTGTTGCTAGTGTCACTTGACCCCTCCTTGGTGGTAACCAGCCAACAGGCTAATGCCAAAAAGCAGCAAGTTTATCGTGCCAGGAGTCTGTTGTGTTGAAGGAGCATCGTTGACTTTCTTCAGACTAGGTCAGTGAATTGCTAGCAGCTTGAGTCGAGCTGCATTGGGATGTGGGTCAAGTCCTGGTGATGTTTAATTTGATTGCAGATTTGAGGTCGCTCTTAGAGTAAGTCACGGTAGCTGGTCCAGCCCTGTCTGCTGGGAGGTGTTGTTTTCTCATTTGGAGCTCTTCCAGGAAGCCTATACATCTAATTGTATGCACGGATGTTTGCCAGATGTGTGATTGAGTGCACATTCCCTGTTGGCATCACCCGTCAGACATGCCTTCAGTGATACGACAGCTTTGGCTCTGTCGTGAAGATCCTGGAACAACCGCGAACTACTTGTGACATGCTGATATACGTGGGGGGGGAGGGCTCCAGCTGTGGGGTGACAGTGAAGGGCATCATGGTATGCAGCATGGGGGATGAGGGTGGGGGAGTAGCGAGCGCGACACTTGTAATTGGTGGGGCACTAACGGCACACCCTTGGTCAGGAAGTTCAGTGGGCCTAGGCAGGATGAGGGGAGTGATCTTGGATGGGGGGAGGGGGGAGTGAGTGGCCATGTGTGTTCGCTCAAGACGCACATCTCACTGACTAACTGATTTGGCTAATATGATATAACCCTTACTGTTTCCATTTAAAAAAATCCCTCGCCATTTGGCACACTAATCACCATGCACACTATAACTATTAACCGATGGTGTTCTGTTCACCATCAAATGACCGTGTACGAGTGGGCGCCACTTCCTCCCCAACCCACGACCCCGCTCGATCACAGACGTAAACAAAACCCCTCCAGCACCTCCACTGCCAGGATCCCCTCACCACTCCCTACTAACCCAAATCCCAAGACATGCCCACTGCACTTACACTGATACAGAAGCAATGGACTGGTCCGATGTTGAGGTTTGTCAACAACTCTGTGATCTCCGTTCGATACTCACGATGAGTCTTCCCGAAACAGGAGCCCGCGTAAACCTGTTGGTTCCTGGATTCTACACACAGAATGTATGTAGAGCATCCACACACTTGTCTCCCTCCCCCACGCCGGCCAAGCGCGTATATAATTTATATATATATTCATTATATATGTCGTGCCGAATATGTAAAACTGGTCAATTAGCAAGAACTCATTCAAAATTAAGTCCTTTTTAAAATTTTCTCTTATACGTTTAAAGATATATTTTTTTTCACTAAGGTTAATGTAAAAATTTTTAATTTTGCACCAAAAGAATCTTAGAAAACTTACCTAACCTTATATAACAAAGCAATTTATTTAGCCTAACTCAACTAAATATATTTTAGATTTGTTTACAATAATTTAATAATAAACAAACATAGTGAAATATATTTTTTTCGTTAGGTTCAGAATGATTCTGGCGAAATTATTGCATACTCAAATTTTCGCTTGTCCTATATGGCAAGATGAGCGTTGCTATTTAAGCCAAGATCGCAAGTTCTGCCTATTCGGCACGACACATATATATATTATATATATATATATATATATATATATTATATATATATATATATATATATATACATAATATATAAATATATATAATATTCTTTCAACAAACCGGCCATATCCCAACGAGGCTGGGTGGCTCAAATAGAAAAACAAAAGTTTCTCTTTTTAACTTTAGTAAAGTATAGAGGAGAGGGAATTACTAGCACCTTGCTCCCGGCATTTAGTCGCCTCTTACGATACACATGGCTTACAGAAAAAGAATTCCGTTCCACTTCCCCATGGAGATTAATAGGAACAAAAACTAGAATGAAAATAGAAGAAAACCCAGAGTGGTGAGTATATATATATGCTTCTCCATGCATGTGTATGTGACCTAAGTGTAAGTAGAAGTAGCAAGACGTACCTGAAATCTTGCATGTTTATAAGACAGAAAACAAACACCAGCAATCCTACCATCATGTCATGTAAAACAATTACAGGCTTTCGTTTTACACTCACTTGGCAGGACGGTAGTACTTCCATCGGCGTTTGCTCTCTACCAACCTACTACATATATATATATATATATATATATATATATATATATATATATATATATATATATATATATTATCACACTGGCCGATTCCCACCAAGGAAGGGTGGCCCGAAAAAGAAAAACTTTCACCATCATTCACTCCATCACTGTCTTGCCAGAAGGGTGCTTTACACTACAGTTTTTAAACTGCAACATTAATTAACAGCCCTCCTTCAGAGTGCAGACACTGTACTTCCCATCTCCAGGACTCAAGTCCGGCCTGCCGGTTTCCCTGAATCCTTCATAAATGTTACTTTGCTCACACTCCAACAGCACGTCAAGTATTAAAAACCATTTGTCTCCATTCACTCGTATCAAACACGCTCACGGATGCCTGCTGGAAGTCTAAGCCCCTCGCACACAAAACCTCCTTTACCCCCTCCCTCCAACCTTTCCTAGGCCGACCCTACCCGCCTTCCTTCCACTACAGACTGATACACTCTTGAAGTCATTCTGTTTCGCTCCATTCTCTCTACATGTCCGAACCACCTCAACAACCCTTCCTCAGCCCTCTGGACAACAGTTTTGGTAATCCCCACCTCCTCCTAACTTCCAAACTACGAATTCTCTGCATTATATTCACACCACACATTGCCCTCAGACATGACATCTCCACTGCCTCCAGCCTTCTCCTCGCTGCAACATTCATCACCCATGCTTCACACCCATATAAGAGCGTTGGTTAAAACTATACTCTCATACATTCCCCTCTTTGCCTCCAAGGACAAAGTTCTTTGTCTCCACAGACTCCTAAGTGCACCACTCACTCTTTTTCCCTCATCAATTCTATGATTTCACCTCATCCTTCATAGACCCATCCGCTGACACGTCCACTCCCAATATCTGAATACATTCACCTCCTCCATACTTCTCATTATATATATATATATTAATATATAAATTATATATATATATATATATATATACATATATATATATATATATATATATATATATATATATATATATATATATATATATATATAGTTAATTCATTTGTATAAAGGCAAAGGGGATAAAAGAGAGTGCAAAAATTACAGGGGAAAAGTCTGTTGAGTATACCTAGTAAAGTGTATGGTAGAGTTATTATTGAAAGAGTAGGATAGCAGGTGAAGGCGGCGGCTTCAGGAAAGGTAGGTGTGTAGACCAAGTGTTTACAGTAAAACATTCAGGTAAACAGTATTTAGATAGGCTAAAGAGGTTTTGTGGCATTTATAGATTTGGAAAAGGCGTATGACAGGGTGGATACCGGGCAATGTGGTAGATGTTGCAGGTGTATGGTGTAGGAGGTAGGTTACTGAAAGCAGTGAAGAGTTTTTACGAGGTAGTGAGGCTCAAGTTAGAGTATGTAGGATAGAGGGAAATTATTCCCAGTAAAAGTAGGCCTTAGACAAGGATGTGTGATGTCACCGTGGTTGTTTAATATATTTATAGATGGGGTTGTAAGAGAAGTAAATGCGAGGGTCTTGGCAAGAGGCGTGGAGTTAAAAGATAAAGAATCAAACATAAAGTGGGAGTTGTTACAGTTGCTGTTTGCTGATGACACTGTGCTCTTGGGAGATTCTAAAGAGGAGTTGCACAGGTTGGTGGATGAATTTGGTAGGGTATGTAAAAGAGGAAAATTAAAAGTGAATATAGGAAAGAGTAAGGTTACGAGGATAACAAAAAGATTAGGTGATGAAAGATTGGATATCAGATTGGAGGGAGAGAGTATGGAGGAGGTGAATGTATTCAGATATTGGGAGTGCCAGCGGATGGGTCTATGAAAGATGAGGTGATCATAGAATTGATGAGGGAAAAGGGTGAGTGGTGCACTTAGAGTCTGTGGAGACAAAGAACTTTGTCCTTGGAAGCAAAGAGGGGAATGTATGAGAGCGTAATTTTACCAACGCTCTTATATGGGTGTGGAGCATGGGTGATGAATGATGCAGCGTGGAGAAGACTGGAGGACAGGATGATAACAGATGCAAAATTTCCACCTGGATATCACTTCCTGAGGAAAGACTGAGGAAGCGTAGGGGAAGGAGGAGTAGCACTGCTCATTAAAAACTTGTGGGATTTGACGAAATTGAAGGAATGGATGGAATGGGTGAAAGGGACTACATAGTAGGAACAATCCAGTCTGCAGGCCATGAAGGGGTAATTGCAGTGATGTTCAACCTGCCACAGAGCTGCAGGAGGCCAAGAGAAGAATACGGAAAGAGCAACAGAGCAATGGTCGACACACTAGCCGAGGTGGCCAGAAGAGCTCACATGGGTAGAGCAAAGTCACTAGATATGGGTGATTTCAATCACAAGGATATTTTTTGGGGAAAAACTGGAGCCACATGGGAGCCCCGAAACATGGAGAGCCAAGATGATGGATTTGATATTAGAAAACCTCATGTATCAACATGTTAGAGACATTACCAGAGAGAGATGAAAATGGACCAGCAAGACTATACCTAGTATTCACCTTGAGTAGTTTAGACATCGAGGATATTACGTACGATAGGCCCTTGGAGCTAGTGGTCATGTGGTTCTGTGCTTTGAATGCACTCTTGAGCGTCAAGTGGATTGGGTAGCAGGAATAGGACAGGAGAAGCCAAACTACAAAAGGGGTGACTAGACAGGCATTAGGAACTTCATGCAAGACGTTCAGTGGGAAAAGAGAAATGGCAGGAAAGTCAATAAAAGAAATAATGGACTACATGACAATGAAATGCAAGGAGGCAGAGGTGAGGTTAGTTCCCCAAGCAAAGAGAAATATTCGGAAGACAAGAACGAGTCCTTGTTTCGCACAAAGGCGTAGGGAGGCAAAATTAAGTGTGCTAGAGAATGGAAAAAGTACAGAAGACAAAGAACCCCAGAAAATAAAGAGATCAGCCAAGGAGCCAGAAACGAATATGCACAGATAACAAGGAAGGCTCAGCGACAATGCGAAAATGACATAACATCGAAAGTCAAATCTGACCCTTGTATAGCCACATCAGGAGGAAAACAACAGTCAATGAGCAGGTAAACAGGCTGAGGAAGGAAGGTGGGGAGTTCACAAGAAACGACCAAGAAGGATCTGAGAAGCTCAACATGAGAGTTTAAGAAGTATTTACAGTGGAGACAGGAAGCCAGAATAGGGAGGTACCCCAACAAGGGATACCCAACAAGTGCTGGATGAAATATACACAACCGAGGAGGAGGTGAAGAAGCTATGTGAACTTGATACATCAAAGGTGGTGGGACTGGACAACATCTCTCCATGGGTCCTTAAAGAGGGAGCAGAGTATGCTGTGTGTGCCACTTACAAATATCTTCAATACATCCACTGAAACTGAGCAACTACCTGAGGTATGGGAGCTAGCAAATATAGTCCCAATTTATAAGAAAGGAGACAGACACGCATTATTAAACTACAGACCTATGTCACTGACGTGTTTAGTATGCAAAGTCATAGAAATTATCATGAGGAGAGTGGTGGGGCACCTAGAAAGACAAACTTATAAACGACAACCAGCACAGTTTCAAGGAAGGAAAATCCTGTGTCACAAACCTACTGGAGTTTTATGACAATGTAACGGAAGTAAAACATGAGAGAGAGGGGTGGATAGATTGCATTTTCTTAGACTGCAAAAAGGCCATCGACAGAGTTTCTCACAAAACCGAATATAGAATATAGTTTAGGTGTCCAAAGACTAAAAACCTCTCTCAAGGAAAAAGATCATGGTGTGAGTATAATTCCGAGCACATCTCCTGAGGCGCACATCAACCAAATAACTGCTGCAGCATATGGGCGCCTGGCAAACCTAAGAATAGCATTTCGGTACCGCAATAAGGAATCATTCAAGACTATACACCGTGTACGTCAGGCCCATATTGGAGTATGCAGCACCAGTTTGAAATCCACACCTGGTCAAGCACATCAAGAAATTAGAGAAAGGGCAAAGGTTTGCAACGAGACTAGTCCCAGAGCTAAGGTTATTTTCCTACAAAGAAAGGTTAAGAGAAATCAGTCTGGCGACACATATAAAATACCGCGAGGAATTGGCTAGGTGGAAAAAGACAGGATGTTCCAGAGATAGGACACAGAAGCAAGGGGTCACAATTGGAAGTTGAAGACTCCGATGAGTCAAAGGGATGTTAGGAAGTATTTTTCCAGTCATAGAGTTATCAGGAAGCGGGAAAGCCTAGAAAGTGATGTAGTGGAGGCAGGAACCAAAGCAGTGAGAGAGAGGACCTAGTAGCAAACAGTGATGAGGGAGAGCCAGGAGCTATGAGTCGACCCCTGCAACCACAAATAGGTGAGTACACATAGTTGAGTACACTCACATTCACAAACACGCACACACACAAACACACACGCAAACGCACACACACGCAAACGCGCGCACACACACACACACACACACACACTGGCACATAGGCCAATTGACACCACACAGTGACTCGATAGCTCTTACCTACTCGTTTCCCTACACCTCTTCTCTCTCTCTCTCTCTCTCTCTCTTTTCCTCTCTCCCTTTTGTCTTCCTCTCCCTCCCTACCTTCCTCCCTTTCTCTCCCTTTAACTCCCTTACCACTCTTTCTCACCCTCATCACTCTCCCTCTCCCCATCTCTCTCCCCCTCAACTCCCCACCCCCACCTCTTTTATCCCTCTATCTTTTTTTTTTTTGTTACACAGAGTTTGACTAGTTTAGGTTAAGGATCCCTAACTTTAATGACAAGCTCTGTTGTCTACGCCATCTCATTTGAAAGCATTTTTGATATGAGCATGCAAGTAAGGAACTGGATGAAGATGGAGCTATCTGTGGCCAGCATTTTCATTTGATCAACTGACTATCTCGCTGACATCATTATTCTGTGCGAATGTGTTCCAGATTCAAGTCATCCTGGCGATAAATGATCTCAGATGAAGTGATGTTCTGGAGAAGGGTACAGCTAGAGTGAAGTTGGTGCTTTTTGCCCGTTTTGTGGTTTAGAAGCTTGCTTCACGCTGTCCTCGAAGTGGATCCAAGTGTGGTACCTTGACAATGTTGGCCTTGTACATAACAGTAAGGCCATCCACATCCCTACAATGTTGAAGGCTCTGCTGAAATGACAGATCTATCCAGGATGGGTCCAGGAGAGAGATGACGTCTTACTCTGTTCTCTGTCAAGCAGTTTGCAGATGAGAGGGGGGTGGGGTAGACAAACCAAGAAAGTGGAGCATACTCGGAGTATCCTCTCTCTTTTTCTCTCCACTCTCATTCTCTTCCTCTACCCCTCTTTCTCTCCATCTCTCTCTCTCTCTTTATCAATCTCCACCCACACCTCCTTTATTCCTCTTTCTCTCCAGCTATCTCTCTCCCTCTCTACCACTCTCTTCCTACTTGTTTAACACACACACACACACACCTACACACACACACACACACACACACATCTACACACACACACACACTCACACACATCTACACACACACACACACACACACATCTACACACACACACACACACACACACACACACACACACACCACACACACACACACACACACACACAGCACGCACACACGCACTACAACACCTAATTCATTAAAATATGGTGGCTCAGAAGGGAAGTTGAAGGCTCAGGGGATCAGAGGAAAATGGTTCTTCTCGTAAGGAAGAATAGATGGAAGACCAATGTAGAAGGATGGAACAAGGGTAGGAGAGCAAACTTGGAGAAGAAATGGGCGTTATAAACCGAAGCCGAAGAAGCCAGGATATGGGCCATAGAATTGAAGTAAATAAGCTGAAGCGAGTTACAAGGCTATTGCCCAAAGAAGACATAGCAATTGAAGTAGGTACACCCGTACTGAACGAAGAGCCCAATGGAGAGGAAAGAGACAAGACTTTCATTAAGGCCCTATCAGGTTACCAAGTAGTGCTGAGGAAGGAAGGAGGATAGCAGTAAGGTAGTTGGGAGATGGTGGAGAGGGGGATAGGTCCCATGCAGAGGCACGACCATGCCACCATGTGTTACAGGAAAAAATAAGGGAGACAATGGTCATGTACAAATGGGACCCAGAGACAGAGGAAAAGTCAATGGGAGGGGAGGACACACAATGAAAAAAGGAGGAAGAAAAACAGGAGTTTGAAAATGCCATCAAAGAAATAGGTGAGGAGGACATGACTAAGTAAATTTTCAGAGAATAGGAGGGTACTTGAAAGGGAGAAATCGACCGGTCAAACTGATTTTCAAGACAGAAATGGTGCGAAACAGGATCCTGCAAGAGACCACGGTTGATGGAATCGTCAACATAAAAGAGGGTATTCATAGACAGAAACAGAACAAGAAGAGAGTAACAGCCGCTGAAATAGAGGACACACAAGTGAAAGGGGCTAGGAAGAGAGAGAAGGGCGGGGTCAGCAGAGGACTACCAAAGCAGGGAAGAGCACAAGTGCAAGCACACACAGAATCACCCCCAGAATCCCACAACCAAACATGTTATCCTAACACAAACCACAATCCTTCCTTACAGCCCCCACCACACACTATGCTGTAGAATCCCACAGCACACTGCCAGGTCCCCACCCATAAAACTCATGGAGCAGGAAGAGTGACCTAGTAGCGACCAGTGAAGAGGCTGGGCCAGGAGCTGTGAATCGACCTCTGCAACCACAGCTAGGTGAGTAAAACTAGGTGAGTACACACACACACACAAACAGACATACACACACATATATGCACACACATACACACACGTGTACTCTAGGAGAGCTTTCTGCAAAAAGGGAGACAGAGCTTCCTGTGAAATTTGAAAAGAGGTTGGAGGAGGAGAAGAAGAACTGGGAGTCTCAAGTCAGAGTTGCAGTAGCCAGGATGAGGGTCCTAGAATATGAGGTAAATAGGCTGAAGCAAGCCACAGGGATATTGACCGGAGGAGGCACAACAACTGAAGCTAGTACACCCCTACCGAACGAGGGGCCCAACATAACTTATGCTTCGCCTCACCTGACTACAGTAAATAAGCCACGTCTACGGCCCTATGCCGTACATTCTACAAGATTGATAGACTGAACAATCGACTCTAGGCTGAGGGACTGATTACCTCAAACTCCACCTCTCCTTACACCTTTCTGCTTTCTATTGAACTGATGAAGCCACTGTGTGACGAAACATTTCCTCAATAAAGATTCCCATATGTTGCGTGTCTCAATCTTCAATCTGGTGATAGTAATACAGGAAACTACACAACAATTATTGTTCTAAAATGCTTCTTGATACTGCAAAGACAATTTAAATTTTATTTTCTTGCTGCTAAGGGTAGTAAAGATAGCCACAATGTCAGAGAAGTTATTTCAGAACTTCCTACACAATCCTGTCATCCCTAAAATTCGTTAGAGATTTATTTGTTTTTAAGAACATAAGAATGGAGGAACACTGCAGAATGCCTCCTGGCCCATACAAGATAGATCCTTATCAAAACCACCCCTACCCTAAACTACCCAAGAATTTACTCCCGTACTACCTAGGTAGTAGGTTGGTAGACAGCAGCCACCCAGGGAAGTACTACCGTCCTGCCAGATGACTGTGAAACAGAAACCTGTAACTGTTTTGCATGATGGTAGGATTGCTGGTGTCTTTTTCTGTCTCATAAACACGCTAGATAACAGGGATATCTTGTTACTCCTACTTACACTTTGGTCACACTTCACAGACACGCACATGCATATATATATACATACATCTAGGTTTTCCCCTTTTTCTACATAGCTCTTGTTCTTCTTTATTTCTATTGTCCATGGCGAAGTGGAAAAGAATCTTTCCTCCGTAAGCCATGCGTGTCGTATGAGGCGACTAAAATGCCGGGAGCAATGGGCTAGTAACCCCTTCTCCTGTAGACATTTACTAAAAAAGAGAAGAAGAAAAACTTTATAAAACTGGGATGCTTGAATGTGCGTGGATGTAGTGCAGATGACAAGAAACAGATGATTGCTGATGTTATGAATGAAAAGAAGTTGGATGTCCTGGCCCTAAGCGAAACAAAGCTGAAGGGGGTAGGGGAGTTTCGGTGGGGGAAATAAATGGGATTAAATCTGGAGTATCTGAGAGAGTTAGAGCAAAGGAAGGGTAGCAGTAATGTTGAATGATCAGTTATGGAAGGAGAAAAGAGAATATAAATGTGTAAATGCAAGAATTATGTGGATTAAAGTAAAGGTTGGATTCGAGAAGTGGGTCATAATAAGCGTGTATGCACCTGGAGAAGAGAGGAATGCAGAGGAGAGAGAGAGATTTTGGGGAGATGTTAAGTGAGAGAGTAATTGTGGTAGGGGACTGAATGCTAAAGTAGAGAAACTTTAGAGAGGATGTGGTAGGTAAGTTTGGGGTGCCAGGTGTAAATGATAATGGGAGCCCTTGATTGAACTTTGTATAGAAAGGGGTTTAGTTATAGGTAATACATATTTTAAAGGAAAAGAGGATAAATAAGTATACAAGATATAATGTAGGGCGAAATGACAGTAGTTTTTTGGATTTTTATTGGTAGATAAAAGACTGTTGAGTTGACTTCAGGATGTACATAATTTACAGAGGGGCCACAGATATATCAGATCACTTTCTAGTTGTAGCTACAGAGTAAAAGATAGATGGGATACAAGGAGAATAGAAGCATCAAAAGAGAGAGGTGAAGGTTTATAAACTAAAAGAGGGGGCAGTTGGGGGAAAGATATAAACAGCTATTGGAGGATTTGATGGGCTAATAAGAGCATAGGCAATGGGGTCGAAGAGGAATGGGGTAGGTTTAAAAATGTAAATGTTCGAGTGTTCAGCAGATGTTTGTTGTTACAGGAAAGTGGGTGCGGGAGGGAAGAGGAAACGATTGGTGGAATGATGATTTTAAAGAGAGTAGTAAGGGAAAAAAGTTTGCATATGAGAAGTTTTTTTCAAAGCAGAAGTGATGCAAGGAGGGAAGAGTATAAAGGAGAAAAAAGAGAGAGGTTAAGAGAGTGGTGAAGCCCAAAGTAAAAAGAGAGCAAAAGAGAGAGTGGGTGAGATGTTATCAACAAATTTTGTTGAAAAATAAGAAAAAGTTTTGGAAATGAGATTAACAAGTTAAGGAAACCTAGAGAACAAATGGATTTGTCAGTTAAAATAGGAGAGGAAGTTATTAAATGGAGAGTTAGAGGTATTGGAAGATGGAGGGAATATTTTGAGGAAATTTTTAAATGTGATGAAGATAGGGAAGCTGGGGATTTCGTGTATAGGGCAAGGAGGAATAACATCTTGTGGAGTGAGGAGAGCCAGTTGTGAGTGTGGGGGAAGTTCGTGAGGCAGTAGGTAAAATGAAAGGGGGTAAAGGCAGCCGGGATTGATGGGATAAAGATAGAAATGTTTTAAAAGCAGTGGGGATAAGTTTTGGAGTGGTTGG
>NC_069411.1:62215599-62269585 GCF_026875155.1 Cherax quadricarinatus
TGTGTGTGTTGTGTGTGTGTGTGTGTGTGTGTGTGTCAGTGAATGTGTGTGTGTGTGTATACTCACCTATATGTGGTTGCAGGGGTCGAGTCATCGCTTCTGGCCCTGCCTCTTCACTGGTCGATAGTAATTCACCCTCTCCCTGCTCCATGATCTTTGTCAAACCTCTTCTTAAAGCTATTTATGGAACTTGCCTCCACTGCTTTACTCTCCAGATTATTCCAATTCCTGACAACTCTAAAACTAAAGAAATATTTCCTAACATCCCTATGACTCATCTGGGTTTTCAGCTTCCAATTGTGTCCCCTTGTTTCTGTATCCCATCTCTGCAACATTCGATCCTTGTCCACCTTGTCAATGCCTCTCAATATTTTATACGTTGTTATCATGTCCCCCCTATCCCTCCTATCCTTTAGTGTCATCAGGTTGAGTTCTCTTAACCTCTCCTCATAAGACATACCCCTCAGTTTCGGGACTACTCGTGTTGCAAATTTTTGCACTTTCTCCAATTTCGTGACGTGTTTGAATAAGTGAGGGTTCCATACCGGCGCTGCATATTCCAGTATAGGCCGTCCGTACACGGTGTATAATGTCGTGAATGACTCCTTACTCAGATGTCTAAACGCCAATCTCAGGTTTGCCAATCTCCCATATGCTGCAGCAGTTATTTGATTGATGTGTGCCTCATTGGACATGTTCGTTATAATGCTTACCCAAAGATCCTTTTCTTTAATTGACGTTTGCAGCTGTTGGTTTCCTAACCTGTACTCCGTCTGCGGTCTTCTGTGTCCTTCCCCCATCTTCATGACCCTACACTTACTGGGGTTAAACTCCAGGAACCATTTGTCGGACCATACTTGAAGTTTGTCCAGATTCCCTTGTAATCTTAACTGATCCTCGCCCACTTGTATTCTCCTCATCAGTTTCACATAATCAGAAAACAGTGACACTTCTGAATCTATTCCTTCCACCATGTCATTCACGTATACAAGAAACAGAACGGGCCTAGAACTTAACCTTGTGGAACCCCACTCGACACCTGCGCCCACTCCGACACTTCAGCACGTACCAACACTCGTTGTTTCCTTACTGTCAGGTATTCCCTGATCCATTGCAGTACTTTCCCCGTTATTCCTCTGTGTGTGTGTGTGTGTGTGTCAGTGAAAGTGTGTACTCACCTCACCTAGTTGCGGTTGCCGGGGTCGAGTCACAGCTCCTGGTCCCGCCTCTTCACATGGCCACTACCCGGTCACTCATCCCCGCTCCGTGAGCTTTATCGTACTTCTTCTTAAAGCCATATATGGATCCTGCCTCCACTACATCACTACCCAGGCTGTGCGAGTGTGTGTGTGTGTGTGTGTGTGTGTGTGTGTGTGTGTGTGTGTGTGTGTGTGTGTGTGTGTGTATGTGTGTGTGTGTAGTGTGTGTGTATTTCCCTCAGGAAAAAGTGATATCACATATGAAAATTCCTGCAACTCACACACAAAAAAGTTTTCTATCCATCTTTTTTTTGAGGACGGACTAAACGTTTTATTACTGAGGGGATGACACCGATTTTACATTTTATATTGTATTGATAGATATTTCACTTTTACATTTTTGTTTCACTATACCTGAGCATCTTTCCTACTGATGAATTTTATGGAATATTTGTCATGATAAAACTCTTCAGTGTGTTTGTATCAAACTACAAAGTTGGAAGAGAAACTAAATAGACAAACAGAAAATACATACACTAATATATATATATATATATATATATATATATATATATATATATATATATATATATATATATAGCTGGAATGGGGACCCTCATCTCAGAGAAGATATAAACGTACCTCAGGGAAAACTCAAGGTTCTCCCCGGAGCTGTTTGAATATTTCCTTCTCTTACCACCCCCTATATATTTTTTATTCTATGTGAACATTTATTAATAAACAAAATACATTTACAGAAAAAAACATAAACATGAATACAATGGCACAATGTATCAAAGATCATGAATTTCCTCCAGCTCCTCCGAGGCTGGACGTGAGCCAAGTATACAGCAAGCATTTCCCCTCTGGATGGCGATGCTGAGGCGCTGGAACATGAAAGTGGCTGCCCTTGGGTCCCTGGTGGTGTCGATGAGTCTGGAACCCAATTCTTTAAGGAAACGTGTGGCATTTTTTCCCCATGATCCCAAGGTTTCTGATCCCACTGCGACAAATTGATACTGTTGGCTAATGTCCCTGTACTTGCTGATCTTGTACTCCTCCCTGTGGTCAGCACCTCCTCCCTGTCGCCCCACACTGTGATGGATTTAGGTGTCAGCCAGTGTGGACACACAGGTATAGTCCCATGCTAAGAGCTTGCCATTCTTCCAAGGATAGATGGTGATCCCGTCGGGGCGGTTTGCTGGGTTGTGGGTATTGTTTGCTGCAAGTGATCGTGGCTCCCTCTCGGCAGGGCATCCAGCTGTAGCAAGGGTTCTCTTAATGATGTCGTTGACCTCATTGTGTCTTGCATGCCAGCCCTTGGTTTTGGAACAGTTAAGACCATGTAGACCGTATTGGTCTGCTTGCACTTTGCCGCAAATACACATATATCCTGTGTGAATTGGGGCAGCAAGGCGCAGAGCCACTTAGGGTCGAGTCGCGTTCCCATTGCCGATATGGGAACTGTTTGGAGGAAGTCCCCGGAGTGAGGTGCACTCACAGCCTGGAGACGGGCAATCTCCCTATCTGATGTTGCAGCCCTGAGCATGTTGGCAAGCACCTTTTCAGCAATTGGGCCATCCCAGCTTGACTGTTTGTGAGCCAGTGCTGCACTAGGCTTTGGTGCTGGAGCATTATTATTATTATTATAATCAAGGGGAAGCGCTAAACCCATAGGATTATACAGCGCCTGGGGGGGGAGATGTGGAAGGCATTCAGGCTTAATTCGGGGAACTGGAGCGCAGATCCAATTCCCTAAATCAAGAGCCCCTCACCAACATCAAGGAACCTTCCCTGAGGGGGGTGCTGGAGCAGCAAGAGTCTCCCATTCGGTGATGGCACTGGCATAGCTAGGGTCTTCTATTCCTGCTGAGTCACTGAGGGTGTCAGGAAGAATTTGTCTTATCAACTCGTTTGATGCAATGGAAGAGGATAGGAAAGCTGGTAGAGCAATCTGGGAGGATCTGCGTACTCCTAGGCCTCCAAGCCTGACCGGAAGTGAGGTTTGCAACCACTGTCCATTATTACAAAAAAAGTAATTTTTAAAAGATGGTAAGATTTACTCCTTTTGTAATAAAGAGTTCGGGATACATAAATACACACATTAAAATAAATTAATCTTTAATCAACTATCTTTGGCCTAGAGGTATTTGAACTATGATATATAATAATATGTACATGTTACTATAATAAATTATAAATAGCATTTTATTAAAATAAATAATTCATAACCCTACACAGGGTACAACTTTCTTTACACTACTGTGTCACTATATATATATATCTCTATGCTAAAATAATAAATTAAGTAACATTTAAAATATATTACAGTCAACTGTTTCTCACGACACTATTCAGTGTACACTACAACCAGGCCATCTTCAGTGTCCCACGACACCCTTTTCATCACAGTGTTCCACTACGGTCCTGTGCATATCTCAGTGTTCCACTCCATCATAAGTTCCTAAGTGTCACACTACGGTCCTGGCCCAGTTCAGTGTAACACTCCAACCTATTCTTCATGTAATGTCCCACTAAACAGCATCTGATGATTCCAGCCCACAGTTGATCAGCGTAGACGGTGAGTCCACAGACATCACCAGTAGTCCAGTAAATCCTCTCCAAAGCCGGTTGACACACCGCTAGCCGAGCACCATGCTGCAAGCTCACTGAATGCGGCCGTCAGTAACTGAGGCCAACAGACTCCAGTGAGCTGCGGTGAGCGTTCTTCTAACGCCAGTAGATAGGTACGATTAGGTGGTCAGGTACCTACTGCGTAGATATGTACCCTGAGGAGTTCAGGTACTTAATGTTGCTAAAGCCAGTAGACGTGTACCCTTAGGTGTTCAGGTACCTACTGCTTAGGTGCGTATCCTGAGGCGCTCAGGTACATACTGTTACTAAAGCCAGTAGACTGTACCCTTAGGTGGTCAGGTACCTACTGCTTAGATGTGCACCGTGAGGCACTCAGGAACTTACTGCTCTAAGGCCGGCTCAGCAGTCCCCACATTGGGTTTGATGACGTACCCAGTGGTACTGCCGGCCGGCAGGTTAACTATTTAACCGCTAGTTTGGCAGGGGGCCGCAACATCCATCGTCAAGGGAAAGATTCAATACACTCTCTAGCATGGCCTTCAGGAGAGAGTCATATTTCTTGAGTTTTGGACTGCTGAAGGCTGGGGAGCATCTCAGAAAATAGGTAAGTTTTGGGATTGACAGGCACCTGGTGAGTAGGTAGAAGGCATCGTGTGTGTCAATGTCTTTCATCCTGCTTTCCATCGTCCGGAGGTCTGAGACTTTTTTTTCCTAGGATCAGATCGATGGCATTGGACCCAAGAGGAGCACCGAGGAGAGTGCTATTGGCTGGATCAATGGCTCGTGCTCCTGGTAAAACGGCACTAATATTCTGGATCATCTGTTGATTGGTAGAAACTATTTCACATTTGGTGGGGTTTAAAGAAAGGCCCAGGCTTTCTCCCATGTCTTTAATTTTGCTGATGTCCTCTAGGAGCGATTCTGTTGTGCCAGCTTGGGTACCGTCGTCCAGGAACCAGATATTGAGCTCACTGGAGAATGCCTCCGTGACTTCCTTGATGACCAAACAAAATAGAAAGGGGGCGAGAGGGTTCCCCTGTTGTACGCCCTCACACGAGTCAATTTCATGGACCCCAAACAATAGTTTGGAAGTCACACTATAACACGATTCTATGAAGGGATAAAGAGAAGGGAAGTTTCTATAAACTGCTTGGAGAGCAGCATCCCTTCTGACTGAGTTGAAAGCATTGGCAAAGTCCAATTTGACCAAGGCTTTTTCATAGGACATGTTTTTGATATATACTCGTGCTGCGTGGGCAGCTGCTTCACAGCCCTGTTGAACGCCGAAACCGAGCTGAGTTGGTTTCAGCATTGCAGCAGCCTCTTGATCTCACCTTCTTACTGCAGCCTTGGCGACTAGGCGCCGAAGGGTGTTACCCACTGCAATGGGCCTGATTCCGCCATCCTTTTTCCGGAGGGCACACAATGAGGCACCAAAAAAAAAAGGGTCTGATGGCCTCTGGGACACCGCCAGCCAGGCACAGGTTGGAAAATTTAGTGAGTTAAGACAGCAGCCTCTCTGAAACCTCACCAAGTGCTGGATTGAGTATTTGTTTTAAGTGTTGAGGCATTAAACCGGTGAAACCTCCTGCTGAACCCTGTGGAAATGTCATAGCAGCTTTATACACATCAGCATCCTGTAAGGTTAGATGTTCTACGCCTGCTGCAATGTCAGGGAGGTCAATGTTGGTACTGGGAGCCCTGGGTGGATGTTTGTCCTTCAGAGCTTGCGCCGTGCTGACGTCCTTGGGAGCGATGGTATCCTCACTGGTTATAAGTCTCAAAGCTCCAATAGTATTACCCTCTTCTATTTTTTTTGCTATTTGGGCTCTGATTTTTGAGGTGTCGGGTGTCCTGTTGTTGCATTTGCCCGGCTGTGTTTGTCGCCCTAGGGGGGAGACGGACGAGGTTGTCATCCCTTGGGAATGCATTTATTGCCTTAATAACATGTGTTGCTAGTGACTTGTCCCTCCTTGGTGGGACAGCCAAACAGGCATTGCCAAAAAGTAGCAAGTTGTGCCAGGATCTGTTGTTTGAAGGAGCATCGTTGACTTTCTTCAGAAGGTCAGTGAATTTGCTAGCAGCTTGAGGGCGAGCTGCTTTGGGGATGTGTGTCAGAGTCCTGGTGGATGTTAATTTGATTGCAGATTTGAGGTCCTCTGTAGAGGTGAAGTCACGGTAGCTGTCAGCCCTGTCTGCTGGGGAAGGCTGTTGGTTGTTCTCATTTGGAGCTCTCCTGGAGCCTAGACATCCATTGTGTGCACGGATGTTGCCAGATGTGGGATTGAGTGCACATTCCCTGTGGCACACCCGGCAGATGCCTCGTGAACGACAGCTTTGGCTCTGTCGTGAAGATTCCTGGGAACCCGCGACTACTTGTGACATTGCTGATATCGTGGGGGTGGGAGGGCGCCAGCTGTGGGGTGACGGGTGAAGGGCAGCATGGATGCATGGGGATGAGGGTGGGGGAGTAGCGAGCGGCGGAACTTGTAATTGGTGGGGCACTAAACGGCAACACCCTTGGTCAGGAAGTCAGTGGGCCTAGGCTGGGATGAGGGGAGGGGATCTGGGATGGGGGAGGGGGGAGGGAGTGGCCCTGTGTGTTCGTGCCGAATATGTAAAACTGGTCAATTAGCAAGAACTCATTTAAAATTAAGTCCTTTCTAAAATTTTCTCTTATACGTATAAAGATATATTTTTTTCATTAATGTTGATGTAAAAATTTATAATTTTGCACCAAAAGGAACTTAGAAAACTTACCTAACCTTATTATAACAAGAACAATTTATTTTAGCCTAACCCAACTAAATATATTTTAGACTTGTTTACAATAATTTAATATTAAACAAACACAGTGAAATATATTTTTTTCGTTAGGTTCAGAATGATTTTGTCGAAATTATTGCATACACAAATTTTCACTTGTCCTATATGGCAAAATGAGCGTTGCTATTTAAGCCAAGATCGCAAGCTCTGCCTATTCGGCACGACATTATATATATATATATATATATATAATATATATATTATATATATATATATAATATATATATATATGTATATATATAATGTCGTGCCGATATGTAAAACTGGTCAATTAGCAAGAACTCATTCAAAATTAAGTCCTTTTTAAAATTTTCTCTTATACGTTTAAAGATATATTTTTTTCACTAATGTTAATGTAAAAATTTTTAATTTTGCACCAAAAGAATCTTAGAAAACTTACCTAACCTTATTGTAACTAGAACAATTTATTTTAGCCTAACTCAACTAAATATATTTTAGATTTGTTTACAATAATTTAATAAACAAACATAGTGAAATATATTTTTTTCGTTAGGTTCAGAACGATTTTGGCGAAATTATTGCATACACAAATTTTCGCTTGTCCTATATGGCAAGATGAGCGTTGCTATTTAAGCCAAGATCGCAAGTTCTGCCTATTCGGCACGACACATATATATATTATATATATATATATATATATATATATATATATATATATATATATATATATATACATATATATATAAATATATATAATATTCTTTCAACAAAACCGGCCATATCCCAACGAGGCTGGGTGGCTCAAATAGAAAAACAAAAGTTTCTCTTTTTAACTTTAGTAAAGTATAGAGGAGAGGGAATTACTAGCACCTTGCTCCCGGCATTTTAGTCGCCTCTTACGATACACATGGCTTACAGAAAAATAATTCCGTTCCACTTCCCCATGGAGATTAATAGGAACAAAAACTAGAATGAAAATAGAAGAAAACCCAGAGTGGTGAGTATATATATATGCTTCTCCATGCATGTGTAGTGTGACCTAAGTGTAAGTAGAAGTAGCAAGACGTACCTGAAATCTTGCATGTTTATAAGACAGAAAACAAACACCAGCAATCCTACCATCATGTCATGTAAAACAATTACAGGCTTTCGTTTTACACTCACTTGGCAGGACGGTAGTACTTCCATCGGCGTTTGCTCTCTACCAACCTACTACATATATATATATATATATATTATATATTTTATAAATATAAAATATATATTATATATATATATATATATATAAAATCACACGGGCCCGATTCCCACCAAGGAAGGGTGGCCCGAAAAGAAAAACTTTCACCATCATTCACTCCATAAACGGGTCTTGCCAAAAGGGGTGCTTTACACTACATTTTTAAAAAACTGCAACATTAATTAACAGCTCCCCCTCAGAGTGCAGACACTGTACTTCCCATCTCCAGGACTCAAGTCCGGCCTGCGGTTTCCCCCTGAATCCCTTCATAAATGTTACTTTTGCTCACACTCCAACAGCACGTCAAGTATTAAAAACCATTTGTCTCCATTCACTCGTATCAAACACGCTCAAGGATGCCTGCTGGAAGTCCAAGCCCTCGCACACAAAAACCTCCTTTACCCCCTCCCTCCAACCTTTCCTAGGCCGACCCCTACCCGCCTTCCTTCCACTACAGACTGATACACTCTTGAAGTCATTTTGTTTCGCTCCATTCTCTCTACATGTCCGAACCACCTCAACAACCCTTCCTCAGCCCTCTGGACAACAGTTTTGGTAATCCCCGCACCTCCTCCTAACTTCCAAACTACGAATTCTCTGCATTATATTCACACCACACATTGCCCTCAGACATGACATCTCCACTGCCTCCAGCCCTTCTCCTCGCTGCAACATTCATCACCCATGCTTCACACCCATATAAGAAACGTTGGTAAAACTATACTCTCATACATTCCCCTCTTTGCCTCCAAGGACAAAGTTCTTTGTCTCCACAGACTCCTAAGTGCACCACTCACCTCTTTTCCCTCATCAATTCTATGATTTTACCTCATCCTTCATAGACCATCCGCTGACACGTCCACTCCCAAATATCTGAATACATTCACCTCCTCCATACTCTCTCATATAATATATATATATATAATATAATATTTATAAATATATATATATTATATATAATAAAAATATATATTATATAAATTTATTATATATAAATTATATATATAATATATATATATATATATATATATATATATATATTATAATATATATATATATATATATATATAATATATATATATATATATATATATATATATATAGTTAATTCATTTGTATAAAGGCAAAGGGGATAAAAGAGAGTGCAAAAATTACAGGGGGAAAAAGTCTGTTGAGTATACCTTGTAAAGTGTATGGTAGAGTTATTATTGAAAGAGTAGGATAGCAGGTGAAGGCGGCGGCTTCAGGAAAGGTAGGTGTGTAGACCAAGTGTTTACAGTAAAACATTCAGGTAAACAGTATTTAGATAAGGCTAAAGAGGTTTTTGTGGCATTTATAGATTTGGAAAAGGCGTATGACAGGGTGGATACCGGGCAATGTGGTAGATGTTGCAGGTGTATGGTGTAGGAGGTAGGTTACTGAAAGCAGTGAAGAGTTTTTACGAGGATAGTGAGGCTCAAGTTAGAGTATGTAGGATAGAGGGAAATTATTTCCCAGTAAAAGTAGGCCTTAGACAAGGATGTGTGATGTCACCGTGTTGTTTAATTATTATAGATGGGGTTGTAAGAGAAGTAAATGCGAGGGTCTTGGCAAGAAGCGTGGAGTTAAAAGATAAAGAATCAAACATAAAGTGGGAGTTGTTACAGTTGCTGTTTGCTGATGACACTGTGCTCTTGGGAGATTCTAAAGAGGAGTTGCACAGGTTGGTGGATGAATTTGGTAGGGTATGTAAAAGAGGAAAATTAAAAGTGAATATAGGAAAGAGTAAGGTTACGAGGATAACAAAAAGATTAGGTGATGAAAGATTGGATATCAGATTGGAGGGAGAGAGTATGGAGGAGGTGAATGTATTCAGATATTTGGGAGTGCCAGCGGATGGGTCTATGAAAGATGAGGTGAATCATAGAATTGATGAGGGGAAAAGGGTGAGTGGTGCACTGGGGAGTCTGTGGAGACATAGAACTTTGCCCTTTGGGGAAGCAAAGGGGGGAATGTATGGGCGAAATTTTTAAACCAACGCTCTTTATGGGGTGAAGCATGGGTGAATATGAGCAGCGTGGAAAGACTGGAGGAAGGGATGAAACAATGAAAATTTTTCCACCTGGTATCATTTCCTGGGAAAATGAGGAAAGCATGGGGAAAGGGAGGAGAAGCCGCCATTAAAAATTTGTGGGGATTTGACGAAATTAAAGGAAAGGGATGGAAGGGGGGGAAAGGGACACATAGTGGGAAAACCCAGTCGCAGGCAAAAGGGGGTAATTGCAGTGTTTTCAACCTGCCACAGACTGCAGGGGGCCAAAAGAAAAAGGGAAAAAGAGCAAACAGAGCAATGGTCGACACATAGCCCAGTGGCCAGAAGACTCCATGGGGAAGCAAAGTCAAGAAAAGGGGATTTCAATCACAGGGAAATTTTTTTGGGGAAAACTGGGGCCCATGGGGCCCCAAACTGGAGACCAAGTGAGGTTTTGATATTAGAAAAACCCCATGTATCAACATGTTAGAGAATTTTCCCCGAGAGGATAAAAAGGGCCAGCAAACTATACCAGTTTCACCTTTGGGAGTTTTTGACTCGAGATATTACTAGAAGGGCCCCCTTTGGAGCAGGGTCTGTGGTTTGTGCTTTTAAGCACTCTTGACTCAAAGGGTTGGGTAGCAGGAAAAGGCAGGAGAAGCCAAACACAAAAGGGGGACTAACAGGCCATTTGGGAATTCGCCCCCCCAAGACGTTCAGTGGGAAGAGAAAGGCAGGGAAAACAATAAAAAAAATAAGACTACAACAAAAAAATAAGGGGCAGAGGTGAGGTTTTTGTTCCCCAAACAAAGAGAAATTCGGAAAAAAACGAGTCCCTTGTTTCGCACAAAGGCGTAGGGAGGCAAAAATTAAGTGTGCTGGGAGAATGGAAAAAGTACAGAAGACAAAGAACCCCAGAAATAAAGAGATCAGCCAAGGAGCCAGAAACAAATTTTGCACAGATAACAAGGAAGGCTCAGCGACAAGGGCGAAAATGACATAACATCGAAAGTCAAATCTGACCCTTGTATAGCCACATCAGGAGGAAAACAACAGTCAATGAGCGGGTAAACAGGCTGGGGAAAGGAAGGTGGGGTTCACAAGAAACAACCAAGAAGGATTGAGAAGCTCAACATGAAGTTTAAGAAGTTTTTACATTGGAGACAGGAAGCCAAAATTTAGGGAGGTACTCCAACAAGGGATACCCAACAAGTGCTGGATGAAATATCCCCAACCGAGGAGGAGGTGAAGAACGCTATGTGAACTTGATACATCAAAGGTGGTGGGACTGGACAACATCTCTCCAGGGGTCCTTAAAGAGGGAGCAGAGATGCTGTGTGTGCCACTTACAATATCTTCAATACATCCACTGAAACTGAGCAAACTACCTGAGGTAAAGGTAGCTAGCAAATATAGTCCCAATTTATAAGAAAGGAGACAGACACGCGTTATTAAACTACAGACCTATGTCACTGACGTGTTTAGTATGCAAAAATCATAGAAAATTTTCATGAGGAGAGTGGTGGGGCACCTAAAAGACAAAATTATAAACGACAACCAGCACAGTTTCAAGGAAGGAAAAACCTGTGTCACAAACCTACTGGAGTTTTATGACAATGTAACGGAAGTAAAACATGAGAGAGAGGGGTGGATAGATTGCATTTTCTTAGACTGCAAAAAGGCCACGACAGAGTTTCTCACAAAACCGAATATAGAAAATAGTTTAGGTGTCCAAAGACTAAAAACCTCTCTCAAGGAAAAAGATCATGGTGTGAGTATAATTCCCGAGCACATCTCCTGAGGCGCACATCAACCAAATAACCTAAGAATAGAAATTTCGGTACCGCAATAAGGAATCATTAAAGACTATACACCGTTGTACGTCAGGCCCCATATTGGAGTATGCAGCACCAGTTTGAAATCCACACTGGTCAAGCACATCAAGAAATTAGAGAAAGGGCAAAGTTTGCAACGAGACTAGTCCCAGAGCTAAGGTTTTTCCCTACAAAAAAAGGTTAAGAGAAATCAGTCTGGCGAACTTAGACGGAGGGTATGAAGACATGATAACACATATAAAATACGCGAGGATTGGCTAGGTGGAAAAAAGACAGGATGTTCCAGAGATAGGACACAGAAGAAAGGGGGTCACAATTGGAAGTTGAAGATCCGATGAGTCAAAGGGTGTTAGGAAGTTTTTTTCCAGTCATAGAGTTATCAGGAAGCGGAAAAGCCTAGAAAGTGACGTAGTGGAGGCAGGAACCAAAGCAGTGAGAGAGAGGACCTAGTAGCAAACAGTGATGAGGGAGACCCAGGAGCTATGAGTCGACCCCTGCAACCACAAATAGGTGAGTACACATAGTTGAGTACACTCACATTCACAACACGCCACACACAAACACACACGCAAACGCACACACACCAAACGCGCACAACACACACACACACCACACACACGCACACACTGGCACATAGGCCAATTGACACCACACAGTGACTCGATAGCTCTTACCTACTCTTTTCCCCTACACCTCTCTCTCTCTCTCTCTCTCTCTCTCTTTCCTCTCTCCCTTTTTGTTTTCCCTCTCCCTCCCTACCTTCCCTCTTTCTCTCCCTTTAACTCCCTTACCACTCTTTCTCACCCTCATCACTCTCCTCTCCCCATCTCTCTCCCTCTCAACTCCCCACCCCCACCTCTTTTATCCCTCTATCTTTTTTTTTTTTTGTTACACAGGTTTGACTAGTTTTAGGTTAAGGATCCCTAACTTTAATGACAAGCTCTGTTTGTCTACGCCATCTCAGTTGAAAGCATTTTTGATATGAGCATGCAAGTAAGGAACTGGATGAAGATGGAGCTATCTGTGGCCAGCATTTTCATTTGATCAACTGACTATCTCGCTGACATCATTATTCTGTGCGAATGTGTTCAGATTAAAGTCATCCTGGCGATAAATGATCTCAGATGAAGTGATGTTCTGGAGAAGGGTACAGCTAGAGTGAAGTTGGTGCTTTTTGGCCGTTTTGTGGTTCAGAAGCTTGCTTCACGCTGTCCTCGAAGTGGATCCAAGTGTGGTACCTTGACAATATGGCCTTGTACATAACAGTAAGCCATCCACATCCCTACAATGTTGAAGGCTCTGCTGAAATACAGATTATCCAGGATGGGTCCAGGAGAGAGATGAGACGTCTTACTCTGTTCTCTGTCAAGCAGTTGCAGATGAGAGGGGGGTGGGGTAGACAAACCAAGAAAGTGGAGCATACTGGGAGTATCCTCTCTCTTTTTCTCTCCACTCTCATTCTCTTCCCCCTACCCCCCTTTCTCTCCACTCCTCTCTCTTTTTTATCAATCTCCACCCACACCTCCTTTATTCCTCTTTCTCTCCAGCTATCTCTCTCCCTCTCTACCACTCTCTTCCTACTTTTTAACACACACACACACACACCACACACCACACACACACACACACACACATTAACACACACACACACTCCACACACAACCACACAACACACACACAAAAACAATCTACACAACACACAACTCACCACTCTACACACCACACACACACACACACACACATCTACACACACACACACACACACACACACCACACAACACACACACACCCCACACACACCAGCCACACACGCACTACAACACCTAATTCATTAAAATATGGTGGCTCAGAAGGGGAAATTGAAGGCTCAGGGGATCAGAGGGAAAAAGGTTCTTCTCGTAAGGAAGAATAGATGGAAGACCAATGTAGAAGGATGGAACAAGGGTAGGAGAGCAAAATTGGAGAAGAAATGGGCGTTATTAAACCGAAGCCGAAGAAGCCGGATATGGCCATAGAATTGAAGAAATAAGCTGAAGCAGTTACAAGGCTATTGCCCCAAAAAAGACATAGCAATTGAAGTAGGTACAAACCCCACGAACGAAGAGCCCAATGGAGAGGAAAGAGACAAGACTTTCATTAAGGCCTATCAGGTTACCAAGTAGTGCGAGGAAGGAAGGAGATAGCAGTAAGGTAGTTGGGAGATGGTGGGAGAGGGGGATAGGTCCCATGCAGAGGGACGACCATGCCCCCATGTGTTTACAGGAAAAAATAAGGGAGACAATGGTCATGTACAAATGGGACCCCGAGACAGAGGAAAAGTAATGGGGGGGGAGGACACACAAAGAAAAAAGGAGGAAGAAAAACAGGAGTTTGAAAAATGCCATCAAAGAAATAGGTGAGGAGGACAAAGACTAAGTAAATTTTCAGAGAATAGGAGGGTACTTGAAAGGGAGAAAAACGACGGTCAAACTGATTTTCAAGACAGAAATGGTGCGAAACAGGATCCTGCAAGAGACCACGGTTGATGGAATCGTCAACATAAAAGAGGGTATTCATAGACAGAAACAGAACAAGAAGAGAGTAACGCCGCTGAATAGAGGACACACAAGCAAAGGGCTAGGAAGAGAGAGAAGGGGGGGTCAGCAGAGGACTACAGAGCAGGAAGAGCACAAGTGCAAGCACACACAGAATCACCCCCAGAATCCCACAACCAAACATGTTATCCTAACACAAACCACAATCTTCCTTACAGCCCCACCACACACTATGCTGTAGAATCCCACAGCACACTGCCAGGTCCCCCACCCATAAAACTCATGGAGCAGGAAGAGTGACCTAGTAGCGACCAGTGAAGAGGCTGGGCCAGGAGCTGTGAATCGACCTCTGCAACCACAGCTAGGTGAGTAAAACTAGGTGAGTACACACACACACACACAAACACACATACACACACATATATGCACACACATACACACACGTGTACTCTAGGAGAGCTTTCTGCAAAAAGGGAGACAGAGCTTCCTGTGAAATTTGAAAAGAGGTTGGAGGAGGAGAAGAAGAACTGGGAGTCTCAAGTCAGAGTTGCAGTAGCCAGGATAAGGGTCCTAGAATATGAGGTAAATAGGCTGAAGCAAGCCACAGGGATATTGACCGGAGGAGGCACAACAACTGAAGCTAGTACACCCCTACCGAACGAGGGGCCCAACATAACTTATGCTTCGCCTCACCTGACTACAGTAAATAAGCCACGTCTACGGCCCTATGCCGTACATTCTACAAGATTGATAGACTGAACAATCGACTCCAGGCTGAGGGACTGATTACCTCAAACTCCACCTCTCCTTACACCTTTCTGCTTTCTATTGAACTGATGAAGCCACTGTGTGACGAAACGTTTCCTCAATAAAGATTCCCATATGTTGCGTGTCTCAATCTTCAATCTGGTGATAGTAATACAGGAACTACACAACAATTATTTGTTCTAAAATGCTTCTTGATACTGCAAAGACAATTTAAATTTTATTTTCTTGCTGCTAAGGGTAGTAAAGATGGCCACAATGTCAGAGAAGTTATTTCAGAACTTCCTACACAATCCTGTCATCCCTAAAATTCGTTAGAGATTTATTTGTTTTTAAGAACATAAGAATGGAGGAACACTGCAGAATGCCTCCTGGCCCATACAAGATAGATGCTTATCAAAACCACCCCTACCCTAAACTACCCAAGAATTTACTCCCGTACTACCTAGGTAGTAGGTTGGTAGACAGCAACCACCCAGGGAAGTACTACCGTCCTGCCAGATGACTGTGAAACAGAAACCTGTAACTGTTTTACATGATGGTAGGATTGCTGGTGTCTTTTTCTGTCTCATAAACACGCTAGATAACAGGGATATCTTGCTACTCCAACTTACACTTTGGTCACACTTCACAGACACGCACATGCATATATATATATATATATATATATATATATATATATATATATACATACATCTAGGTTTTTCCCCTTTTTCTACATAGCTCTTGTTCTTCTTTATTTCTTCTATTGTCCATGGGGAAGTGGAAAAGAATCTTTCCTCCGTAAGCCATGCGTGTCGTATGAGGCGACTAAAATGCCGGGAGCAATGGGCTAGTAACCCCTTCTCCTGTAGACATTTACTAAAAAAGAGAAGAAAAACTTTATAAAACTGGGATGCTTAAATGTGCGTGGATGTAGTGCGGATGACAAGAAACAGATGATTGCTGATGTTATGAATGAAAAGAAGTTGGATGTCCTGGCCCTAAGCGAAACAAAGCTGAAGGGGGTAGGGGAGTTTCGGTGGGGGTAAATAAATGGGATTAAATCTGGAGTATCTGAGAGAGTTAGAGCAAAGGAAGGGGTAGCAGTAATGTTGAATGATCAGTTTATGGAAGGAGAAAAGAGAATATAAATGTGTAAATGCAAGAATTAGTGGATTAAAGTAAAGGTTGGATGCGAGAAGTGGGTCATAATAAGCGTGTATGCACCTGGAGAAGAGAGGAATGCAGAGGAGAGAGAGAGATTTTGGGAGATGTTAAGTGAATGTATAGGAGCCTTTGAACCAAGTGAGAGAGTAATTGTGTGTAGGGGACCTGAATGTTAAAGTAGGAGAAACTTTTAGAGAGGATGTGGTAGGTAAGTTTGGGGTGCCAGGTGTAAATGATAATGGGAGCCCTTTGATTGAACTTTGTATAGAAAGGGGTTTAGTTATAGGTAATACATATTTTAAGAAAAAGAGGATAAATAAGTATACAAGATATAATGTAGGGCGAAATGACAGTAGTTTGTTGGATTATGTATTGGTAGATAAAAGACTGTTGAGTAGACTTCAGGATGTACATGTTTACAGACGGGCCACAGATATATCAGATTACTTTCTAGTTGTAGCTACACTGAGAGTAAAAGGTAGATGGATACAAGGAGAATAGAAGCATCAGGGAAAGAGAGGTGAAGGTTTATAAACTAAAAGAGGAGGCAGTTAGGGAAAGATATAAACAGCTATTGGGATAGATGGCTAATAAGAGCATAGGCAATGGGTCGAAGAGGTATGGGGTAGTTTAAAAATGTAAGTGTTAGAGTGTTCAGCAGAAGTTTGTGGTTACAGGAAAGTGGGTGCGGGAGGGAAGAGGAGCGATGGTGGAATGATGATGTAAAGAGAGTAGTAAGGGAGAAAAAGTTAGCATATGAGAAGTTTTTACAAAGCAGAAGTGATGCAAGGAGGGAAGAGTATATGGAGGAAAAGAGAGAGGTTAGAGAGTGGTGAAGCAATGTAAAAAGAGAGCAAATGAGAGAGTGGGTGAGATATTTTCAACAAAATTTGTTGATAACAAGAAAAAGTTTTGGAGTGAGATTAACAAGTTAAGGAAGCCTAGAGAACAAATGGATTTGTCAGTTAAAAATAGGAGAGGAGAGTTATTAATGGAGAGTTAGAGGTATTGGGAAGATGGAGGAATATTTTGAGGAATTGTTAAATGTTGATGAAGATAGGGAAGCTGTGATTCGTGTATAGGGCAAGGAGGAATAACATCTTGTAGGAGTGAGGAAGAGCCAGTTGTGAGTGTGGGGGAAGTTCGTGAGGCAGTAGGTAAAATGAAAGGGGGTAAGGCAGCCGGATTGATGGGATAAAGATAGAAATGTTAAAAGCAGGTGGGATATAGTTTTGGAGTGGTTGGTGCAATATTTAATAAATGTATGGAAGAGGGTAAGGTACCTAGGGATTGGCAGAGAGCATGCATAGTTCCTTTGTAATAAAGGCAAAGGGGACAAAAGAGAGTGCAAAAATTATAGGGGGATAAGTCTGTTGAGTATAGCTGGTAAAGTGTATGGTAGAGTTATTATTGAAAGAATTAAAAGTAAACGGAGAATAGGATAGCAGATGAACAAGGAGGCTTTAGGAAAGGGAGGGGTGTGTGGACCAGTGTTTTACAGTGAAACATATAAGAGAACAGTATTTAGATAAGGCTAAAGAGGTCTTTGTGGCATTTATGATTTGGAAAAGGCGTATGACAGGGTGGATAGGGGGGCAATGTGGCAGATGTTGCAGGTGTATGGTGTAGGAGGTAGGTTACTGAAAGCAGTGAAGAGTTTTTACGAGGATAGTAGGCTCAAGTTAGAGTATGTAGGAAAGAGGGAAATTATTAACCAGTAAAAGTAGGCCTTAGACAAGGATGTGTGATGTCTCCAGGGTTGTTTAATATATTTATAGATGGGGTTGTAAGAGAAGTAAATGCGAGTGTCTTGGTAAAAGGCGTGGAGTTAAAAGATAAAGAATCACACAAAGTGGGAGTTGTCACAGTTGCTCTTTGCTGATGACACTGTGCTCTTGGGAGATTCTGAAGAGAAGTTGCAGAGATTGGTGGATGAATTTGGTAGGGTGTGCAAAAGAAGAAAATTAAAAGTGAATACAGGAAAGAGTAAGGTTATGAGGATAACAAAAATATTAGGTGATGAAAGATTGATATCAGATTGGAGGGAGAGAGTATGGAGGAGGTGAATGTATTCAGATATTTGAGAGTGGACGTGTCAGCGGATGGGTCTATGAAAGATGAGGTGAATCATAGAATTGATGAGGGGAAAAGGGTGAGTGGTGCACTTAGGAGTCTGTGGAGACAAAGAACTTTGTCCTTGAGGCAAAGAGGGGAATGTATGAGAGTATAGTTTACCAACACTCTTATATGCGTGTGAAGCATGGGTGATGGATGTTGCAGCGAGGAGAAGGCTGGAGGCAGTGGAGATGTCATGTCTTAGGGCAATGTGTGGTGTGAATATAATGCAGAGAATTCGTAGTTTGGAAGTTAGGAGGAGGTGCGGGATTACCAAAACTGATGTCCAGAGGGCTGAGGAAGGGTTGTTGAGGTGGTTGGGACATGTAGAGAGAATGGAGCGAAACAGAATGACTTCAAGAGTGTATCAGTCAGTAGTGGAAGGAAGGCGGGTAGGGGTCGGCCTAGGAAAGGTTGGAGGAGGGGGTAAAGGGGTTTTGTGTGCGAGGGGCTTGGACTTCCAGCAGCGTGCGTGAGTGTGTTTGATAGGAGTGAATGGAGATGAATGGTTTTTAATACTTGACGTGCTGTTGGAGTGTGAGCAAAGTAACATTTATGAAGGGGTTCAGGGAAACCGGCAGGCCGGACTTGAGTCCTGGAGATGGGAAGTACAGTGCCTGCACTCTGAAGGAGGGGTGTTAATGTTGCAGTTTAAAAACTGTAGTGTAAAGCACCCTTCTGGCAAGACAGTGATGGAGTGAATGATGGTGAAAGTTTTTCTTTTTCGGGCCACCCTGCCTTGGTGGGAATCGGCCAGTGTGATAATAAAATAATAATAACCCAAGACACCAATCAAACCTAGCTCCTCCCACTCATACATTTGTCCAGTCTGTTTTTAAAGCTGCCCAAGGTCCTAGCCTCTATCACCCTACTAGGAAGGCCGTTCCACACATCCACAACTCTCTTTGAAAACCAGTCCTTACTTATATCTTTCTAAATCTAAATTTATCTTACCTGGTTCGACACCCTCAATACTTTATTAATATCATCTTTGTATATCCCCATCATTCACTTATACACTTCGACGATATCTCCTCTCATTCAGAGAGTGGAGATTTAAGGCTCTGTCTTCATACAGGAGGTTCCTTATACAGTAAATCATTTCAGTCATTCTTCTCTGTTCTCCAATGAGTCTATATCCATCCTGTAGTAAGGAGACCAAAACTGAGCGGCATAATCTGAATGAGGTCTCATTTAGATTATGCCGCTCAATTTTGCGGGCTGGATAATGTTGGGTGTCCAAAAATGTTAACTGCCTTTTGCGATCCCTTTCCATTCCCGACTTCGTGACCTAAAAAGGTGACTAAAGACTGGCCAAAGGAAGATTTACTGTGGTTCACCTTTAACTTAAATTTTCTAAACCAGTTGAAAAGATCTTATAAGTGCGGAATTATGTTCGTCGCAGGTGTTAGAAACCACATTTAAATCGTCCGGTTAAGCCTCAGTGCTTACTATCTCTTCTATAGCATGATGGACAAGTTTTTGGAATGTGACTGGGGAGTTTCTCATGCTGAAAAGAATCATAGTATACTGGCAATAGTCTCCTGGAATCAAAGGCAGAGAATTCCTGCCCCTGTCAGTTAAAGGAAATTGATGGAAACCATTCAGGTCAAATTTGGAGACAAATTTGAAGTCCATGACATCGTCCAATCCAGAAGTAGGTAAGCGTCTCGCACTGGCATCTCATACACCTTTCGGTAATTAGTACACATCGGAACTCCTCCATCACGTTTCTTCATGATGATGAAAGGTGAGGCTCATATACTTCAGAAATTTTCTATTAACCCATATTCTAGAAAGAAATTTACCTCTTCTTGTATAGTAGTCTCTGTTTCTCTGGGTTAATTCTGTAGGGAGACAGAGTTTAAGAGGTTAAGCTCAGCCCATGTACACACACACACACACACACACACACACACACACACACACAACACACACACACACACACACACACACACACATACACGTCATGAAAACCAAGACTGCACATTTCGGAATGTTCGTGAGAGGACTGCCATTTATAGTTCCGTGATTCCCAACATGAAAGGAGACGTTTCCTAAGTAGATCTGAACTATGCAGTCTAATTTGGACCTCCGGAATTTTTTAGGAGTCAGAATCGTCATCGAAGTCTGTAGGTATAGAAGACAATCTCATTATCTAGGCCTGAAGTGCTTAAAATTGTTTTCTAATGTGATTTATATAGTAAACTTGACTCATTTCGGGTTAGTCAGAAGGCACCACCATACAACTAGGATCTGAATTTTTCTCCACCAACTGCATAGGACCAGTAAACCTTGCCTTTAAGGTGTGACTAGGTATATAATTTTTCTCCCATGCATAACGAATGTGGTGTCGATGTTTTTTTCATTCTTGTTTCATGTTTTCCATGGGCTTTGTTAATGTTGTCTTTACCCATCTTTACCCATCCTTGAGTTCGTACGGAACCTTCGACGGGTTTTCTCCCAGCCAACCGTCTTTGAGCACTTACAGAGGTCACCCAGTGCCTAATGCCCTTTGGGATTGAGGATAATAAGTTGAAGAAAGGCACTATTTAATGCCTAAACAACTGAAAAGCTCTCTAAAGGCGTTTTCAGTAAAATTGATACTCTGATCATTTTGAATATTCCATGAGATTTTTACATGTGATATAAATCTTATGAGGGCTAAGGAATAAAGAGGCATAATACCGTGACGGGAACAATACACAAATAACCCGCACTTAGGAGAGAGGAGCTTAAGACGACGTTTCGGTCCGACTTAGACCTGGTAATTTTATCTAAGATAGTAAAAGATATATTGGTTTCGTAACTTGGTTTTAGTAGAGGCCCTACACAGTCTATGATAAGGTCTGCGAAGGATTCTCCATAAGCTGGTATGGGACGTAGTGGAGCAAGTTTGATGTAATGTCCAGGTTTTTGCCTCTGCTGGCACTCTGGGGAGGACCTGATGTTGCTCTCGATATCCTGTTTTAAACATGACCAATCAAACAATTTACTAATATTGTAAAGGTTTTGGTAATTCCTATATGTCCTCTATAGATGAATTTTGGGCCACCCTCAAAATCTGGTACCTAAACTTCGTACGAACATCAAACTTAACCTTTGTGGTGTGGACCTTCCTATTACCTCCTTATGAGTTTTTTTTTTTCATTAAGACTTTTTCCTAGAATGGCATCGGGAGAAGACACTACATCAGGTTTAACAACTGCTGACATTAAGGCAGAAGCAAGAGTAGGGTCACTGTGTTGTTCTTCTCTGAAGGTCGGACTGTCAGTCATGGAGTCAGGAGTATTTGGTCTCCAAAGATAATGTCAGCATATTTCCAAGACTTTCCCTTGGTCATTGCCCGAGTTACAACCATTGCCCGATTTACAACAGGTTCAGAACAGGGGTTTCAAGAATGACTACAGAATCAGGACGCCAGTCGGGAAGGGGGGACGGCATTACTTACCTTTCAGTAGCGCCTCTTTCAGGGGAAAATTTTCCACCTAACACACCCACCTGCTAATAACCCTATAAAATATTTGCTCTAAGAAATGTTCTGTGTAGAGTAACTGAAAAATATAGCCCTTCTATAACGCTTTTAGTAAAACTAAGCTAATAAAAAAATGTTATTAGAGATTGATAATACTACGGGTTTAGATGGTAGTAGCAGATGTAGTATACATTCTACAAGATTGATGGACTGAACACATCGACCCCAGGCTGGGGGCTGATTATTTTCAAACTCCTCCTCTCCTTTTCACCTTTTCTATTTTGTTTTGGGACTAGAACCCACTGTGGGGGCGAAACGTTTCCTGAATAAAGATTCCAATTTCAAAAGTTTCTCAATCTTCAATTTGGGGTTTTTTTTAAAAACCTTTAACACAGAAAACAAATGCATGAAAAAGGAATAACAGAAAATTTATCGGGTCTAAATTTCCTCCAAATAGAACACAGAGAATAAACAGATAAAGTCATAGACACCCGGTGAAAACCTTTTCCCACAAGGCACAGTACTCACTCCCTTTCTATTCCCATCCTCATTTCCGGACATAGGATTAAGCACGCCCCGTTCCCCTTTTGCAATATCCGGATGACATGCAGTGACCTCCATCGAAACACTGCAAGACTCCAAGCGGACATCAACCAAATTTTTAAAGGGGCCCTTTAAACAATATGAAGTTTAACGGGGAGAAATTTAAACTACTTAGATAGGGAAAATTTAGGAAATTAAAAAAATGTATCGGGGGATCGACAAATTCTAAACCATAAAAAAGAGCGAAAAAGAATGTAAAGGGACCGGGGAGTGATGATTTTAAAGGGGATCTCCCTTCAAACCCCACAACAATGTTTTGCCCCATCAAGGAAAATGATGGGATGGATAAGGGAAACCTTCAAATCTGGGACACAAGCCCATGATGTTTCTCTTCAAATCGTTTTTTCCCTGGCTGGAAACGCTGTACACTAACGGCCTCCTTTCAAGACTGAAGACATTGCAGACCGGAAGCGAAAAAAGAACTTTCACGGGGACAATAATAAGATAAAGCACCTAAATTACTGGGAACGGTTTAAGGGCCTTGATCGTATTCCCTGAAAGCAGGAGAGAGATACATGAAAATACCTAGACGTCCTGGGAAAGGGTTGGGACCCCAAAACTGCACACGAAATCCACCCCTATGGAAGCAAAAGACCGCAGTGTAACAATCCCCCCCGATGAAAACAAGGTGCCACAGTAAATTGAGAGACAAAACAATTAGTGTCCAGGGCCCAAGACTTATCAACTGCCTCCCACATACATAAGGGGTTTTCCAATAAGCCCTGGCTGCTTCAAGAAGGGACTGGACGGCACCTAAATCAGTACCTGACCAATTGGCTGTGGTTCGCTTCATTTTCCCGGGGGCCAGCAATAAGACCGGTTTACAACCCTGATCCACCATGAGGCCAGGTCCAACCGGCCGCAGGGGCTTGACCCCGAAACCATCTCCAGGGAAACTCCAGGGAAACCCCTTTTAAAAGGATCAATTTTAAACTCCTTTAATAATTTTAACTATAGTGGAGAAACAAACTATCATATGACACCTGGGGTAACAACAGAAATGGACATGCAGGCCTCACTTTTTTCTTTGCAAGGGAAATACTTTAAATTTTTAAAAAAATTGTCCATAGATTTCTGTGAACCGGACTTTTTCCGATTTCCGGCATTTGGAAACCGTCTTTGATTTTAAAAAGTCTGAGATAATGTGGGTGAGCTTATAAAAGTGTAGCATGACACAGGATTAGGAAACTTTCTTTGGGGCCTGCAGTAGTTTATTGGTCGATCTAGGAACACTGCCGGATAATGACCATGAAAATGCGATAATAGGGGGGTTTCCAGTCAGAATTTGGTATCAGTTTTTTGATTTTATATCGCTGTAATTGGAAGAGGAACGGATCACACCGCTTCAAACTTCCTAAGCGGTGTCATTGTTGATGTATAGCTGGAAACGCAAACATAGGCTTCCTCAGAAAGGGGTATGTCTTTTCTAATTTCCCGTCCTTTGGTAGATTAGAGACGAGTCCCACTCCTTTATTTAAAGTATAATAGTTCTCTTATGACTTACAGCCCCTTGTTGGAAGATGGGATCATTCATCTGATATAGAGGGCCTAAGAAGAAAGAACCAATCTCGAACAACGATGAAACGCAGAGTCCTTTTCCCTCATTGTCATCCGATGACCTTCGTGTGTGGTACCTCTCGACACTCTCACTGCTCATCTATGACTCGGTTGATGTCACTGCCGCAGCAGGTGCTGAACAAACGGGCGAACACTTGATCGCATCACCTGACTGGTCAGTCCGGGAAGGAGGAAAACCCCCGACGTGAGAGTAACTGCTGAGACGCAGTAAAGCCAGCAAGAAGGGGTAAATGAGTCCGGCATGAAGGGTAAAGACGGCAGATGATGATGATGTACCTGAAAAGGAATCATTTCGAGCGGGAGGTTATCAATCTACAGAAAGTAACAGGAGGACGCAGTCATTCGAAGTCTAACCAAGTAAAACTCCCGCCATCAGTTACGCCCATTTTGCTGCGCGCCTAAAAAACTTGCACAGCTTTTTGCCCTTTTGTATTGAATTAATAAAAATGATTGACAAACCCTGATTTTTATTTACATATACTATATATTACTATCTTCTCGTATCCTACACATATAAATCTATATATAGTATATATATATAAACAATATCGCACCACTTTAAGCCTCCTCCCCTTCTGAGAGGAAATGTATAGTGTCAAAGTTCCTATCAGAGCTCTATCAGCAACAAAGTTTCCTAGATGGCCTCTCTCACTGCTTTAAGCCTCCCCCCACCCTGAAAGATCTAGCACTGTCAAGAATAAACACTACCGAGTACCCGAAGAACCTTTTTTTTTTTTTGCTGAGGTACGGACGGGCGAGCAACACTCCCTCCGGGACCAGCTAGCCATCATTAACCGCGTTTCTTTAAACCCAGCAGTGTGGTTGTGTGAGTAGCAACATCGCGTCCCAGTGAGTCGCAGGCCCGGGAAAGGGGGGGGACTCCCTCGAGATGGTAAGCATGTACCCCATTCCAACAGCTGAATCTTTGTACTGTCTCTCCCATCTATCAGAGTGATTGAGTTTGGGAGTCAAAAGTGATCAATTACCCTATCCTTCTTATAAATAGTCAATTACACAGAAATAAGCCTCTCTCTCTCTATCCCCTTGGAGGATTTAAACAAATTACATCTTGTACCCCTGACAGCACCTGAGCTTATGAAGACCAGACGCCCATTATCATCATGTTCTTTTTCCACTCTCATTATCCTGGGAATCTGCCCACCTGCACACCTGAATCCTTTTTTGTACTGCCTCTCCATCTATCAGAGTGATTGAGTATGGGTGTCAGAAGTGATCATTACCCTACCTTCCTAAACCTTAATAATTACACAGAAATAAATCTCATCTATCCCTGGGGGATGATTAAACATAGTAAACATTACCCCCTGGAAAGCACCTTTGCTTATGCAGACCACCCATTATCTACATTCTTTTCCACTCTCATTTCCCGGAATCTGCCACCTACATGACCCGAATACCTTTGTTCTACTTTATGTACTGACTTATTAATGCATAGGAATAAGTCTCTCTATCCCCTGGCCATGAATTAATCAATTAAACAATTACCTGTCATTCAAACCCCATCATTATCTCATTATCCATGTCATTATCCGGAGTGTTCCTAGATCGACCAATATATACTACTCCTGTCTGGCTCTTCAGAGGTGCGTCGTGGCTCGCTCATGAGGCTAGTCTTCGCCTACCTAAAGAAGTCTTTATCTCTAATCCTTTAATCAACACAATGCTGATGGGACAAATATTTAGGGGCTCTTTTCACTCGGGCATCAGCTTGCCTCAAAATTATCTGCTAATATTTCTGCCTCTAGACAGTAGTTAGCATATAGTCTCTAGGAAGGGCTCTCACCTCCTGACCAACTGACTCATATTATCTAACAAATAGTTGTATCATGTTACAAAAGTCTAAGACGCCAGCTGTTTGTACCACATTGAAACGTCCTTTGGAGCCAATACTTCTACGACAAAGATTCAACGCCTTTGGTATTTCACCGGGTAAACTCTCGTTGTATCTGACAGGATACACTGATAACACAGAAAACTGTGCTTGACCCTGGAAAAAATCCTCTACGGTTTTCTTTCTTCTCCCCCCAAATGATTGCAACTGTCCCGTCTCATCTCAAGTTCCTCTTCTTCTTCGTACTCCCTTCTTCAGTACTGGCTTATTAGCTTCTCGACTTCCTCCCCCCCACCCCTTTGTCCATCTGTTTTATCTTTGAAAATTAGTTAAACTTTGTTTCTCTGCATCTGGATGACCATAGGATCAGAGTGATAGGCATCTAATAAAAGCGCGTATCATCAAAAATGACTAAGACCTCGTTTTCCTAGTGGAGTTCTGGTCACTACCTTTTAATTTCTAATTTGACTATATTGATGGTTATGTTTTAGAAACCGTCTTCCAGCACACATTCTAAAGTTATATAGGTAATAATTGTTGTTCAGACTGAGAACTCCTTTTCAGCGATATTTGTTATTATCCTTCTACAATGCATACTTTTTTGGTTAATGCAGACGATTTCTGAATTAGGCGGTCCCACCACCTCGACTTTAATTAACGCTAGAGATCCGCTTCCATTGAGTCATGAGGAGATGATCTGTGGGGAAATTAGATGTGTCTATCCTTTTCCTCAATGGTTCCTTACCGATTTCATCAGTAAGTGGTTTTGATGCACTCTAAACAAGGCGATGACACTATCGGTATCTGAATAGATTAGTTGTATTTTGTCTGGTATAGTTTTTCTTAAGAATCATATACCCAGAAAAAGTACAAGCTTAAATTTGGCAAGTTCTAGTATCTGGTAACCAATGAAATTAGGTAAGTGAGTTTATGGCTGGCGTCCCGTCGTAACCAAATACTTGTTTTTCTGAAAGCGTATGCTTTCTTAAATAGTGGCTTACTCACAACGCTCGCCAAATGCGCCCCGCTGATGTTATGAGATTCGTTTTGTTGCATATGTGATGATTAAACAATTCTTGCCGAATACAGAATTGGTCAACAATTTAAATAACGCTGACAGTCTTTACTATGCTACTATTGTCTTGCCTCACTACGTTTCAAACAAAGCCCGCCAATATTTTCCTTGGAAATTCATATATGCTATGAATTTTCTCATTTGTAGACCTATCTCCAAGAACAACTGCAATAAAGGCAATGAAGTAAGGTATTTCGTTTGGAGATGGACCCCCCACTAATTGTAGTATTTTGACGGGGTAGTTTTGATTACTGATAGCCAATACTTGTTTGTTGTACTCCAGATAGACTCATCTAATGATATCTGTTGTGATAGAGACATAGTGGTAAGTCATTCCGTGTATCGAGCTAATTCTGTGGCTATTCCTATATTGTCTATAAGAAGGCCAGTAACCTTTTATAGAGTCATGAGATTCTTCTGAGAAGAACTGCCATTTGCAGAAAACTCGCCATTTCCTGCGGGTGAGAGTTTTCGAATTTTGCGTAGGGCACGCCTCAGTCATGACAAGAACCATAAAGAGAATTAAAATCCCATAATAGCAAAAATTTACTTACTAAGTTTTTTCTCATCAAAATTGGATTAATGAACTGGTTATGAGCCTGAGCAAATCGTCCTAACAGCAGTAGTTGAAGCCGCCTCTTATATTAAGACTGTATATGTTATAAAGCTCCTATCATAAATTAATTCCTAATTCCACTCCACTGGTTCTAAGAAGGCATCATAGCAAAGCCGGGAGAGAAACATAGTGAACAACAATCTGATTATAGATGTTGTATAATAATCTCCTATGCAAGGTGAATATGTCACCAGAAGTCCTACATCACAGCTGAATATACTAGGAGATAAGTCTTACCCTAGAGTTTGACAAGCTGTGTTCTCCCAAACCAGATTACATGATCGAATTCTTTCCTTCTTGCTAATATCTCTTTAGACAGAGAACTGTAGAAAGCTTCTTTTTGGGGTAAAGTCCTTTCTCTCTTCGAGCCTTTCTGGGGACTGCAATATCATTAAGGAAACATCTTGTTTCCGGTTTAATAACTTCTCCCAACTTTCGGGTAGATGAATATCATCGCCTCTGTGAATTTCAAGTGATTTTTGAAGCTATGTGCGCCTGAGCCAAACTAGCCAAACCAGCGGACAAGAAGGCTAGACTATCCAGGAAACTTTAGTGCTCCTATGTCTACCTTAGGAATTTATATCCCTGGTTCATAAAACATTGGTTGGGGGCTGTAACACTTAGTTTCTTTATTATCAAAGCCATACATATGATAGGTTTTAGAATAATAACAGGGCAAAATATTTACCTTGATTTTTTCTGCTTAAATTGCAATTATTCTGAGTCTCCTAATTAATTAGCCTTAGGCATTAGATGTCATGATGCTCTCCCCCCACCCACTTTGTTTGGTAAGAGTAAAGTCCTGAAGACAGAATTGCACTTCTTCTGTATGGCAAAATGTTTAGCTGCTCCCTGGTCATATAAGCTGATAACATGGAGTGTTCCATCTTTACCAATCCTCATAAAGACCGAAAGTCTATCATACATTGATCAATACACTGACCCCCCGAAGACATATCTATCTATTTATTGTGCTATTTCTGTCTATCACTATATAGCCATAAGCTAATTGCTACGTGTCTAGTCCTGTTATTACCCCCTCGGCTTACGATTATCGAGATAAGCTTCTAAATCCACAAAGCAGTAGAGAGGCAAGTAGCCCTTTGAGTATTTTTGAATTTACAAACCTTCCAGCTGGGGAAAAATCAACTATTTGTTTTGGTTGTCGCATGATTTGAAGTGAGTTTTTTAAGTTGCAAATGTCACCTTATTCTCTTAAACAATTCAAGCAAAAGTGCTTATTGCGTGAATGTTTTTCTGGAGAAAATCTCATAAATTTCTGGACGTGTTTTTGATAAAGCTACAAGAGTCTTTCCCAACAATACAGGGCTCTACCATGAATATTTATTACTACCCCCCGACGACATAAAAGTAGCATGATAAGGGCCCGTCATGAGAAGTTAAGCAATAAATAAATATATGATAATTTTATTGTCAGACCGAGAGTTTGTGATGTCCACACCCACTTGGACAGGGAGAGTCCACACCTGCGGATAAATTGACAAATTTCCTGAAGGCTATCACATCTAGATAAAGATCGTCTGCGTTTATACCAGCCCCACAAGTCTACGACAGAAAAAGAGGCGCCAAGACATTGAAGTAAAACAGCTATTTTTTACTCCTCTCGGGTCAAAATATCTGATTTTTCTCCCTCGTAAAGGATGTGGAGATTCTATATAGTCTCCTAGGTATCCACTCACTCCATTCATGCATATTACAATCATGAAAAACCCTTTATTAATCTAGTATGAAAGCCTGAGCCCTCGCCCGATGAAATGTCATTTCTAATCGCATTCTAAGGTACTCCCACTCCCTCCATGACCGTAAGACCGAGATAAGCTTCTCGTTTAACTAGTTGCGCGGGAAAAGTTATATAATGCTCACTACCGACTGTCATCCTCTCCCTGTATCGACTGTCGGCGCAAAATAAGGCTCAGTTCGGCATAAATCCTAAGAAGCATTTTCATAAAGTGCTCGTCCTGATAGAACAGTGAAAAACTGTAATATGTGCCTCATAAATGTTGTTGGCGAAGGACGGAAGAAATAATGTATGGGGGTCGTGTTTATGAAGGCAGGAAATGAATATTTTATTCGACAGAAGTGACCTTGAAAACATTCCGTCCGACGCCTATGTGTGGTTCCTCCTGAAATGGAATCGTCCTCCTTTCACTCTCTTCCTCATCTTTCTGAACAAAAATTTTTTACGTGAAGTGAACTTCGATTAACAGAGAGGGGGAACCCAAGAAAGAGTAGTAATGACCTTGAGAAGAGGAGCATGTCACTTGTGGCGGCTGGTTCTCCATCCACTGGACCGGCAATCGGCTCAACTTGCTCTTTGTGAGGGTTTACGGTCGAAGATTCATTCGGAGGACACAGATCTGATCTGCATAATATAATTAGAGAAAGTTATTTATTATTATTTTGTTTTAGAGCGCATACTAGACTAATTATAACCTCTGCAATTCGTTAAAAAAAAATGTTGGGTTACTTGTAAAGTATAAAACTGGGAGATGCTAAGACATCTAATGAATATATGCGTTCTCAAAATGATTTTTAATTCTTGTTAGTGAGATACTTTATAAACATAATCTTAAAATATTTTGACTGTTAATAAAAATAATTGATTAGAGAAAAGAGCGCTGACTCTCTTTCTTCCTGGCCCGCCCCCCCGGATCATCTGCTTGAGTAATGCCCCGCCCCAACTGTTGGAACAAATTATTATTACTCAAAGACTTATTTTCATTATCTGAAAATAGCAGTTTTTAAGAAAACATCAATTCAAGCAATAACCCTGGGTATCTCACCGTCGCTCGCATCTCCTGCATGAGCTGTGACTATTCGCCACACACACTTATAGCCCTCAGAAACCTACAGGAAGAAAGTGTGGTGAGCTCATCCTGAGGGTATAATCGCTACCCGCATAGTGGCATCTGCGAGCTGGGTGACGAGTCAGTATCTGTAAAATACCACACTCTCACTCTATATTCACATAAAGTTATTAAATTATAGATAATATTTTAATCTCCCAGATATTGAGAAGTTTTTACAGCTCTAATCTAAGCTGGTAACTTTCCTTGAGTGAGCGGGAAGAGCACCTTTTCCGCCCTAGAACGAAAAGGGAGCGTATTAATAGCACGCTTTTAGGAATAGCGGCTCATAAGATGCTTAATTTCCCCAAAGTAGAGGTACAGTTTTTCACATCATACCTCTCTATTTCGACGAGAAATCCTATTAAACAAAATCCCGCAAGTCTATAATTATAAATATAAATCTAGAAAAGATTTCTTATTGTCAATAAAGTAAGAGGATAAAATCTTGAAGAACTCTTTTCCCGAACGAAAAATAAAATTTAGACCGGCAAGTAGGGAGGATTACGTAAAATGCCATAGTCAAGTGATTTTCCCATTGTATAAACCGAGGCGAGGGAAAGATAATTAATTAATTTATAGATACTGAACATCGCCAAAACTAAAATATTCTTAAAATAAAATAATAATATAATTTTTCCACCAATAATAAAAATAAATAGGCATCAGCTGGCAGAAAAGTGGCGGGCCTGCTTCTCTGTCTGTGTCCTCCAATTCGACCGGCACCACCAACCTGGCTTGAAGGGTAGTATGATATACTGCGTAATAACCCAGACGACCTTCACTGTCGTCGGGCTTTTTTTTCTATGGTCGTTCTGCGGAGAAGGCCATGCCGCATTGTTATCTTCATCTCTGGTAAACTCCCCCCTCCCTCCTCTCTGTCTTTGAACTATAAAAAAAATGTTTATATTTTTATATAGATAGATTCTCCACAAAAAGGGCTCATTTGAAAGGGAAGTATGGACAAGGTCTGTACTTTAACCAGAGGAAGAGTTGAATAGTTTCAGAGAGCCAGCAAGTAACTTGTAGCTGGGTTTTAGCGGGCATGCAAGATCAGTCTAGTGAACGTGTTATGTAAAAAATTATTGGCCGGTTCTTTCCGAGAATAATCCATTTCCCTGTCTGGATGATAAAAACTCACCCTTTGAAACAATCACCTCTCTTAGTGAGAAAATCATTTTAAGTGAAAGGTCTCATTAACCCGACGGATTACCAAAATCCCCTTGAGACAGACAATAGCTCTCTGTATATAATGATGACCCTTTTTAATAAGCAGTTGAAGAGTGATTTGAATAGCCAATATTTTACTAGAGGAAGACACGAGCAAATATCCGTAATACTCATATCTCCAAAATTATTTCCACAAGAAAATATGCTCGCACGATCACCTTAATTGTAGTCAAGATATTTTATAAGAACAACCGAGACTGTCTCAGTTGGAATGTCTCGGTCGACAAATTATTGGAAAAAATCTAGCCCCGAAATTGTTGAGATATATCCGTCAAACGTCACTGCGGGATAAATACGGCTATCCTTCTGGTGAATTTAACCGCTCCAGAGAATTCAATTACAAGCTCATTACCGGAGAGCAACTGTGAAACTGTATACGCGCTGTAGAAACAAAATGGCTTAAATTCACATAAAAAGAAAATTCTAAAAATGTATATAGAGACGTCAATAGCCCCCGGGGGCTTTAACTGGAATGGTAACAAACTTTTTAGAGCAGCTAGGGAGAAAAACGCCTCTATTACTTATAAAGACGTATAGATTAACTCTCTTCTCAGAGGCCTATACTTTGCATAAAGGCAGCCTCTCGATTTCCAGAACGGAAAATCAGAGCCCTGCCCCTCGCCTTATACTCACCTCTACTTGGCGGACATGTCTTTATTTACATTCCTTGTCCCACAATGGTGGCATAAATATATTTTTGTTATGCATAATTCTTTCGAAGTTTATGAAGGCGGTAGGACTAGTCAGAAAAAACTCAAAAAGCGTCTTGTCAGCCTTACGAAATATTATAGAAAGCCCACCCTTCCGTGGAATTCGAGATACACACGACAGAGGGGTCCGAGTTTTATAACCGTCCCTCTTCTGAATTACCTAAAAAAAGAAAATTTAAATCAACATACCGTCTCGGACACTAAGGCCAATAGCGACGAGCTATTCGCAACGCCTTAAGCAAGAATCTACCGCTATAGACGTTAACAAAATTCTAAAATATATAGAGGTATTACAGCCATAGTAGAAACCTTACAACTCAACTCCTCTCTCCTCTCTCAAGACAGGTCAAACTCCACAACAATGGAATCGTCTGAGTCTTCCTCGAGATCATCGTCGGCAGGTTGCTATTGTATTAAAATCCCGTCCTCATCAGCCTCGTACTAGTCCACGACTGACTCCTGGATCCTGAGCGCATGTGCGGATAACTACGCCACCGGGGATATTTACACGGAGAGTTATGGCCTCAAAACACCGAGAAATTTTTAGAAAAATCCAATCGGTTGATAATTCGCTAAGTAATCCCCTCATATTCTCATTATCGACCCTGAGCGGGGAAAAAATAACTGCAATTATACGCTCAGGAATTAAATATAGAAACATCTCTACCTGCATTTTTTCCCATTTAAAATATTGAACTGAGAAGAAAACTGAAGGCAGTAGAGGAATATCAGTGAGCTGGGTGGTTATCCCCGAAGTGCAGATAGCTGGGTGCACGAGAAGACATGCAAAATGTCAGACAGGTTAGCCCCGTATGTCAAGTGCCACACAGAGACTTATTACTTATAAACAAACTTCCAGCTAAAGCTCGCAATCGTATTATTAGGAATTAAAAAAAAAAAGAAACTTAATTGCTATCTGCATATTTTACTAATTTTCTTAAGAAAAATCTAACAGTAAACCGACTAGTGTTTTGGAGCAAATTAAAGAAGTTTAGAGGAGACCATTCTCACCGTTGCCTCGTAAACGAAACTCCACTTTATAAAAAAAAAAAATATTCTTCTTTCCGAAGCGTGGAGGACCATCTTAACTACACATCTTACCTTCTGGTCATCTCGCTGATTAGTAGTTTTTATAAAGTAAAAAATAATCGAAATGGTGGGTAAAGGAATTTTGTCTCATCCCTCGGCTAACCGCCGAAAAATATATGTTTATAAAATGGAACAAATATCTTACCCACTCCTAAGCTAAGCGCGAATCTCCTTTTCCCCGCTCGCAGAAGCACTGCCAAACACCGACTATGGCGCGTAGGCAGGAATCTTCAGCCTCTCGGAGAGTGAAAAGTGAAACAGCCCAAAGCAAGGATGAGAATTTCAGCTCCATGCCCCAGCATAGCAACATCAGCCCTCATAAGGTAATTACCGCTTCGGCTACCCACCTCCCCACGAGCGGGCCAACCACCCGCTCTTTTTTGAGACTGAGCGAGTCCCCCATAAAAAAAAAAAAAAAAAACATAAAGCACGCTCGCGTGTAATGCCGCCCCCGCGGCGGTGGCGCAGTGTGGCGGCTTCGGCGGCTGCGGTGGCGAGGGGCGCGCCCCGCGTAGTTGCCGCGAGAGTCTAAAGTAAAAAAAAAAAAAAATCCGAAACAGAAAATAATAGCCAATAATAATTAATCTCCCGCCGGAAAATACTTTTATCTTTCATTATCAAGAAAAAACTCACAGTCTTTCTCTCTCGCCCTGAGATCTTCCCCAAATTTAAATGAAATATTGAATCTGTTTTCACAGAGAGAAAAATCCAATACGCAAATCTATGCTAAATCTATTCAAGAATAATAAGTCTTTCATTCGGTGGGATTAAAAGGTATTTTATTCCTCCATACCATAAGTATAAACATCTTACAAATCATTACATCTTTGACCACAGTCGATCGTACCATTCGATAAAAAACTTTTTGACCCGTTGTAGGGGAAGTAGTGGAGCCTTATTAGATTAGAGCCAAGATTTATAAAAAATCACCAAGGCCGGAAAACCTATTATTAGCGGTTTTTATGTTAAAAAGCGTGAACCGCGGAAAAAAAGCCGCTCTGGCTACCTATGAAATTTAAGCTTTCATAAAGTCGAGAGAAGAGCTTTGCCAGCTTTAGTAATACCGGGACAGATAGAGACAAGATCCTCACGCAGTGCTATTCATAAAAAAAAAAAAAAAAAAAAGGACCAGCCATCATTTGATTATCCCGAGAGAATTACTCTCCCCGTTGAATGAAGGAAGGGAAAAGGACCAGGTTTCGATACTATTACAGCAATTAACGTCATAACGAAAGAAATTATCAGTAAGTGTGTTAGACAAACTTCGTGTTGATGACAAAGTGTATGGCAAACCTAACGAATCCTTCAAAGGGTCAATTGCCCCATGACCCAGATTTACTAATACTTTTGAATGAATTGAAAAATTATATGAACAATTTTAAATCATAAAGAACTGACGGCTGAAATCAGACGCTTAGAATATCAACGCATGAGTTCCGGGATATGATAGACTTTTGAAGGGGCCCCAAAGCTTTTATAAGCACCTTAGGCGAATGTCGACCCTAAGAGGTCCCCCTAAACCCCTACCAAACCCACCCACAGGAGTGGAGGCTACTGCATCGCGGTATTTAAACCTGCCGCCGACGCCGATAAACATTATCCGTCCTCTCTCCCTCAGCGAGGACCTAAGGACCCCAACGTTGACGAAAATGCGAATAGTAAATTTTTCCAGTAGATTAGTCGGGGGGCATAACGGGTGAAAGAGAATTCCTGGAATTTGGGTGATTGTATCGTGTATCCCCCCGAACGCTACTTCTGCTTCGGCCCCCCTACGAGCCGGCTCTTTCACTCTGGAAAAATATCCTTTTTCCAAAATTTAGCGAAAAATCGCTAAGTCCTGGAGTTGAACCGTGCCATACCGAAGATCGGCACACCCGGGAAATTGTCCTAAAATTCACCCCCACAGCACCAACACCCGTTGCGATGACAGGCCCAAGGAATGTTTTAAGACCCCACCTTTGCGCACAGCACTAATAGTCATTTCTCAGCGGTCCTTGTCTATGAAAAGAATGAGAAATTGCGCAACAGCAATTAGAGCGTAGTCTCGCCTAAGAACGCATTATGTCGCGGTTTGAGCAAGGACAACGCAACAGAATCGAATCGAACGAATTTGAGTTTTATTATGTCTGGTGCCCTGGGTCGGGCAGGATAGCCAATGCAACACAAACGGGTAATTTTACCGCCAGTACATTGCATGAGCAGATAAACAGGAGGTCCGATGATGGCACACTGAAATCTCCCTCTCATTAACATAATTCTAAGACCATATTACGGAAACTGGAATTCCCAGACATGCTTGCTCGTACCGTCAGTTGGCCCATACTTGGCAGTACCTAAAATCATCGAGAATGAAGGTTGGAAAGTGAACGCGGCGCCTCCCCCGAAGCTCAGAACGTAAATACTACATGCGGTCTGTGGAGAAGCAAGGCACTGGCAGCATCACGGTGGCAGCATTGCCGGTGGCGGCAGCGCAACAGCAATCCAAGCTGCAGCACGGCGGCGGCGGTGCCAGACGTCGGACCCGTTGGATTGGAACTAAACGAGACAGTGCATGTCGTGAAAATGGACATGCCTGATGGAGTTCGAGTCCACTTCACGCGGAAAAACGCAAACGACCAGCACGATTGATGTGGATATTTTATTCCTAAATGCTGTAACTAATAAAAAAATAAAAATGTAAACTCCCTTCAAACTAAAGTTTTTTTAAGCCTTTAAAAAAAGATATATAATGGTCAAGTATTTTGTATTTGCCTCTACTGTCTCAGTCCCTCAACATGGACAAGGGGTCCGGGGAAATAAATCTATTTTGAGCAGTTTAGAATATTGACATTTCGACAATACAGCTACGGCCTTTCAAAACTTATAATTACTGCAACGCCTTTGAAATCCATGCCTTTAACTACCGAAATACCTTGCTTAATGTTTTGTATCCCAAAAAATTCAATGTTTCTAACAAGAGACGATGCCGAAAGCGGTATTGACATTATACAAAATCACATTACTGAAACAGGAATAGGACAGAAGAATAGTCCATCACTTTACTAACTACCAAAAAATGATTGTGTTATCGACAGATGCCAGCCTTAATTAGTTGAAGAAATTTAATCGACAGCTAACTGCAATTTAAAAAAAGCCTTATTAGAGATATTATTCGGCACATTTCCCGAAAGAAAATACTTCAATTTATGATGTCGAATCGGGAGGGTTTTTAGTTTCGACAGATCGCGAACCTTTACGGGAAAAAACAATGCTGCCACTTCATTTAAAAGCTCAATTTAAACCGAAATAGCTCGGTGCTTGTCTAGCTCGCTGAAAAAATATTATTTATTTCGTAGTGACGCCCCGAGGACCTCCCTTCCCCAAGCAGATTGCCCCATTCAAGCCTGGAATCCCACTGCGGATTGATTAGTTTTAATATATAGTGAATTGTTGTACCCAAATATATCGGTAGTCAGTTTATCATCATTCTGGATGCTTTCGCCTTTCTAGGAGAGTTATTCAAAAGGTGATTCTCTATTATGTACAAGACCTCTATGCGTAACTAAATTAGATAAAAAAGCTATCAAATGACAGATCAGTTTTGGTCGTAAATCTGTCTTTGTTGAAAGCGGTCATTCCCACAACGTAGTGTTTTACATTAAGAACCGATAATAGAACCAACTCACTAAAAATGGTATTGTTTCTCTAACCGCCAAACATGCGTGACCCCTTTTTCAGTGCCCTCTGAGCAGGGAATTGTCGGAGTTTATTCTCCCTAAACCCTCCAGTGGGGTGGCTGGAGATATACAAACATTTCACGCAGCCATATACAGAGTCTCGAGGTGGGGGATTTTTTCGTCCGCTTTAGCGGGCCTAGCGAAAGAGCTTGATCCTTTTCTTTTTCTTTTCAGAGTGGCTGCGCCAAGTGCAGTAGATAATATTTGAATAAAATGCCTCGATGATTATCAGTCTGGAAAAACAGAGCATGAAAGCTTGCTCTAAATCTCACGGGATAGATCTTAAAAAGGTGTTGCAAAGAAGGTTATTACGTTACGGGCGAAGCAGAAGTGAGCAGGGTGACTAAGCGACGGTAAATAATAATAAATGCAAGATAAATAAACGAGGCCGACGAAGCCGAGTTGCTTAAAAACGGATGTATTCTCACTCGTATAAACAGTCGCTTATTAAGCCATCGCGGTTGTCGGGGCTGAAAACAGTGGACTCAAAGTCCCCGTATAAATATTATTCATCCAGCGAGTCATTATCATTCCCGCGACCGGCATAGACTGAGACAAGTGAGAGTTCCATACTCGCGAACAAAAGAAAAACAGAGTTTTGATACTCACCCAGTAAACCTTCCTCTCTCAGCAAAAACTAAAAGATAGATTTGACGAGAAGGAAGGAAGGGTGATTTGATCGGGAGTTTCCAGGCATGTCTAGAAGTGTGTAGGGCAAAGATAGTGTAAAATTTAGAGTGACTCGTAACAGAGGCCGATGGGCAAAGTCCACTAGGGGAAACAAGCAACATTGCACTCAGCAAAAGGATTTTCCAACTGGTGATGAATGCTTTGAGGACGATTGGTGAGTGCTGTGGTTGGAAGAGTGGCTGTTTTATTTGTATCAGCAAATAACGGAAATCAAATTCAAGTTTTTAATTACTGGTCATTCCAATAAAACTCTGCACTCAGGTATAAACGAAGCCAGTGCCGAGTATCGCCCGACTGGGGGTATCTCTTGCCCGAAACTTTAAAGGAGGAGAAGTATAACCAGCAAAAGTTGTTCGAGTTACTGCCTATTTCGCCCGCTCATCGGCAAAAGAACCACAGAATACTGACAAAGAATGAAAAGAACAGGCATAACTCTGTGTTTTCCCCTTGGCTCTGGACAAAGCCACTCTGGACCAATATCTGCTTGACATATCGATTTAAAAAATAGGCTGGAATTATCCCTCAGCGTGGACTCTGAAAACAGACGTGATGCCAGCACATACCACTCCATATTAATTACGCTAAACGTTGCTTCTAATAGGTAGCCCATATACACCATCTATATGGCCTTGAACAGTCTCTAGCCTTAACGCAAAGCCGATAAATATATACTTTTAATCGCACTCTAAGTGAAAATTATGTGCTAGGTCACAATCAAACGATCTCCTATAATCACCATGGGGTCATTAATTTCCCGCCAAATTTTCATGGTAATTTTGCCGCATGACACCTATGCAGGAAAACATGAATGAGAAAGGACTATATTTTTGAGCATGGGATCTAGCCAGTTATCTTAATGTATTAATAATAATACTGTTTATCGCATAAGCATGATTCCCCCGATCATGTATAGTAAATTATATTATGAGGCAGTTAAGCTCTCTGGGCATTGAGGAGGGAGAAAATTTAATTCTCTATGAACATTCGCCTCCGGCGAACCATCAATAATTCAATTTAACCGAGCAGCCAGTGGAAGAACGCTCTCCTCCCGATTGAAAAATCTGTAACATGAGAATTGAATTACAGTTCTCTCAGGCCCGCCCTCATAATAAGGTGTTTTATTATTTGCTCAGACAACTGTGTTTATCTCATCGACCAAATAGATCTGTTCATTGTGATGTGGCGACATAAATAAAAATGAGAATTGCGCAAAAATAAATAATAATTTTAATACCCGCCCTAGAAAATAATGTCACATATATTGGCTTGTTTCACCAACTATATACGCTCTACAGCAAATAAGGATTAGATGACTATCCCTCAGACAGGCCCATATGCTTGTAAGTAATAGTTCTCCTTCGTACAGCTCTAAAAGTAAGGTCATTTTTTTTTCCTCTTCTCTTGGACAAGATAAATAGTCTATCCTTCTTCTTTGACAGTTACGGGAAAAAAACAGAGAATTATGGCTAAATTAAAAAATTGTTTTAAAACTAAATAAAATTAAATATTTATATCGTTTATATTCCGACAGAACACAAAGTGATTTTTCACTCACTTTCGGTCTATATGATTGTGTTTTGTTTTATATGATGTTTATTCATAAAGCAACCTTGTGGGATTAGAAAGAGCTTTATATTCTGTTTAAAAAAAATTTCTCGAAAAATCGCTTTTTATATCAATGACAGATTAGTGATTAGCCTATGCCTAGAGAGAATTTTAAAACGTTTACCGTTTCCTTGTGGAAAACAACATTTTGCCTAAGTCAATTGTAACTTTGTGCTTCCCTCTGGAGGAAGGTCACCTCTGACGAGAATATTCCCCCAAATACCCCTCCTTGGCTGGAAAGGCGCCTCTCAGAGTTTTTATATAAGAGCCCGCGAAGCGTCTTCCCGCAAAAGATAGAGGCTGACTCTCCTATCCTTTTACTTCTCATCATGCGAAGAAGCTAGGCATTCTCGATTCTGTAGCGAGACATTTTATTTTGCTAAAACTTCTCTAGGAATATTAACGAAACAAACGAGAGCATGAGACTTTCTAAATAATTTTTAAAGTTTAGTCTCTTTTTTCAACAGTTTTTTCACAGCACACGCCCAGTCAGAATTTGTAACGTTTTTGATTTTATCTGCTGTAATGGATACTTCTCTTTGAATATTAACGAAACAAAACGAGGCGCTAAAGACTTTATAATAATTTTAAAGTTGAGTCTCTTTTTTATCTTCAACTAGTTTTCCACTGCCAGTCAGAATTTGGTATCAGTTTTTTGATTTTATATCGCTGTAATTGGAAGAGGAACGGATCACACCGCTTCAAACTTCCTAAGCGGTGTCATTGTTGATGTATAGCTGGAAACGCAAACATAGGCTTCCTCAGAAAGGGGTATGTCTTTTCTAATTTCCCGTCCTTTGGTAGATTAGAGACGAGTCCCACTCCTTTATTTAAAGTATAATAGTTCTCTTATGACTTACAGCCCCTTGTTGGAAGATGGGATCATTCATCTGATATAGAGGGCCTAAGAAGAAAGAACCAATCTCGAACAACGATGAAACGCAGAGTCCTTTTCCCTCATTGTCATCCGATGACCTTCGTGTGTGGTACCTCTCGACACTCTCACTGCTCATCTATGACTCGGTTGATGTCACTGCCGCAGCAGGTGCTGAACAAACGGGCGAACACTTGATCGCATCACCTGACTGGTCAGTCCGGGAAGGAGGAAAACCCCCGACGTGAGAGTAACTGCTGAGACGCAGTAAAGCCAGCAAGAAGGGGTAAATGAGTCCGGCATGAAGGGTAAAGACGGCAGATGATGATGATGTACCTGAAAAGGAATCATTTCGAGCGGGAGGTTATCAATCTACAGAAAGTAACAGGAGGACGCAGTCATTCGAAGTCTAACCAAGTAAAACTCCCGCCATCAGTTACGCCCATTTTGCTGCGCGCCTAAAAAACTTGCACAGCTTTTTGCCCTTTTGTATTGAATTAATAAAAATGATTGACAAACCCTGATTTTTATTTACATATACTATATATTACTATCTTCTCGTATCCTACACATATAAATCTATATATAGTATATATATATAAACAATATCGCACCACTTTAAGCCTCCTCCCCTTCTGAGAGGAAATGTATAGTGTCAAAGTTCCTATCAGAGCTCTATCAGCAACAAAGTTTCCTAGATGGCCTCTCTCACTGCTTTAAGCCTCCCCCCACCCTGAAAGATCTAGCACTGTCAAGAATAAACACTACCGAGTACCCGAAGAACCTTTTTTTTTTTTTGCTGAGGTACGGACGGGCGAGCAACACTCCCTCCGGGACCAGCTAGCCATCATTAACCGCGTTTCTTTAAACCCAGCAGTGTGGTTGTGTGAGTAGCAACATCGCGTCCCAGTGAGTCGCAGGCCCGGGAAAGGGGGGGGACTCCCTCGAGATGGTAAGCATGTACCCCATTCCAACAGCTGAATCTTTGTACTGTCTCTCCCATCTATCAGAGTGATTGAGTTTGGGAGTCAAAAGTGATCAATTACCCTATCCTTCTTATAAATAGTCAATTACACAGAAATAAGCCTCTCTCTCTCTATCCCCTTGGAGGATTTAAACAAATTACATCTTGTACCCCTGACAGCACCTGAGCTTATGAAGACCAGACGCCCATTATCATCATGTTCTTTTTCCACTCTCATTATCCTGGGAATCTGCCCACCTGCACACCTGAATCCTTTTTTGTACTGCCTCTCCCATCTATCAGAGTGATTGATTTTGGGGGTGTCAGAAGTGATCATTACCTACCTTCCTATACTTAGTAATTACACAGAAATAAATCTCTCTATCCCTGGGGGATGATTAAACATATTAAACTTGTACCCCCTGACAGCACCTTGCTTATGCAGACCACCCATTATCACATTCTTTTCCACACTCATTATCCCGGAATCTGCCACCTGCACACCCGAATCCCCTTTGTTCTACTTTATGTACTACTTATTAATGCATAGGAATAAGTCTCTCTATCCCCTTGGGCCATGATTAATCATATTAAACAATTACCCTGTCATGCAAACCCCATCATTATCTCATTTTCCATGGTCATTATCCGGCAGTGTTCCTAGATCGACCAATATATACTACTCCTGTCTGCTCTTCAGAGGTGCGTCGTGGTTTCGCTCATGGCTAGTCTTCTGGCCACCTAAAGAAGTCTTTATCTCTATATCCTTTATCAACACAATTGTTTGATGGGAAAATATTTTAGGGGGCTTTTTTCACTCGGGCATCAGTTTTGCCTAAAAATTATCTGCAAATTATTTCTCCCTCTAAGCATAGTTAGCATATAGTCCTCTAGGAAGGCTCTCACCTCCTAAACCAACTGACTCATAGTTATCTAACGAAATTAGTTGTATCATGTTACAAAAGTCAAAGACGCCAGCTGTGTTGTACCACATTTGAAACGTCCTTTGGAGCCAAATACTGTCTACACAAGATTCAACGCTGGTTCCCCGTAAACTCTCGTTGGTATTTGACATGGATACACTGATATACACAGAAAACTGTAGCCTTCACAACAAAGTAATTTCAGAAGTCATCTTTTACACAAACCAGAAATTCTTGTGGGTTTATCAGTGCTGGCCAATGCAGAGCTGATTTTCGAATGTCTTGAAAATCTGTTTAGGTACCTACTCAAAAAACGAAGTATAGAGAACACAGACCTTTTGGGAAAATCAAAGTATTTATCACAGATGTATACACTGGTATTGTCTCTTCTATCACGATCTTTTCCTTTTCAAAGCACGGTGTTTCCTCGTTTGGGTCAAGCATACGTTTCGCCAGTTCAAGCGCCAACAAAACAGAGTGACCCTGAGATAAACCAGGTCTACTTGCTTCTTCGACTGGTGAAGTATCAGACAGTCGTTCAGGAATATCATAATCACCATCACGAGCAAGGAACCGGATTGGGGAGCAGAGCCTAAAACGAGCTCTCTGAGTAGCCGACATACCAGACTGAAATGCCATACTACATGATTACGGCCTTAATTAAATAAGAATTAGCTCACGAAACTGTGCAACAGTTACAGTAAACTGATAATCAATGCCAACTTACCTACCAACACAGTAGAGATAGTTTGGGCAAGGACTGCAAAACATATGCCGTCAACAAACGCTCAACACCTTCACGAGCCATCACCTAGACAGCACTGTTAAAAAGCACAATCCTTTAATAATACATGCCTTGTATAATAGCTGTAACATTAAAACATTTATGTAAGCAAGCAGAACAATGCCCTTGGTTTAACAGAACAATGTACAGTAGCAGAGCAGTGTAAGGCAGTGAAGACAGAAAATAAAAGCTTCAGGACATTCACATTACATTATGAATGCAGGCATGCGATTCCAATGCTTGTTGTTCCTGGCCATAATTTAGTCTCAAGACAAGGATCAACCCAAGCACTTACAGGAAAAGGCAAACACAAGGGGGTAGTTTTTTTTTTTAACTGTATATTCCATTCATCAAGATATGTACAATATTTACAAAGTTAAATAATCATCAGTACATCAATATTGAGCAAGAGGGGAAAAAAACACTCGTAACAATTGGTTTTGCACCTCAGAATAGATTACAATTTGCGAGTGTATATGTCCAGTGTTGGTGAGCATCGGTTCCTCGGCCAGGTGGTAAAGAATAACCTCAACTTGCCTGGGGACAAGAAATCAGACTTTTCGTTGACTGAACTGGACAATCGACAGAGGCAATTGGGCCACCCCTAAATAACTTGTTCGACTCTAATTACCAACTGGAGGGTTGAGAGAGCATGCTAATGGGTGTGTGCACTCTGCATAAATTGTAACATGTGGTACATGTCATATTTACAGTTACACATGTGATGAATATTGTGGACTTCGTCGGTAGAGCTAGGTGTGTCTACAAACTGGACTTGCTTAAGGAATACTCTCACTACCCTTAGGTGATAGGGTGAAGAAGATTTTAGCCTTTGTAGTTTAAAAGATCCATTATCATCCTTATGTAACTTCTTTTGGCATGCATAATACACCTGCCACATTTCAAAAACTATTCATGAAGTCATTAATGGGTTAGTAGGAATTAGAATGTACTAAGACGACTTAAGGGCATAGGAAGGTTTAATAAGACAAAAAAAAATAAAAAAATAGGTAAAATAAAGACAATTTTTTTCTTATTGAAAAATATATAAATTTGGCACCTTTTGGTGCCATCATATCATTTCTAAATTTTCTAAGTATATTTATAGCAATTCTAAATTGTGTTTGATGACATCAAAATGACAAAATGCTTATTGTATTATATTTTTTTCGATTAATAGTTTTGTGTCAGATTTTAGAAAATACACTACATGGCATTTTTTTTAAGCTCCTATGAGATGGAGTCTGCTGCACGGCTGCCAAAGTTGGTACGTTTGCCTAAAATTGGTTATATTTAACATCTGTTGTACATTTGATATGATGCCCAATATTTTTTGTACATTTTAGGAATTTTGTTTAAAATTTTTAAATTTTGTCCAGAAGCCTCTAAGTTGTAATTGCTTAGAGGAATTGTTTAACAATACTGAAATCCCTTTTCAAAATCTACTAGGATTTGCCAGCAATAATGCTAGTGCTATGAAGTAAAGCAAAGGAGGAATCTAGCAGAGATGTATCGGATGTAAAAATTTAGATATCCATGGATGTGGATGTGTATGAGGATGTCTTACTTATTTTGCAGATGAAGATGTGGATGTAAGAAATTGTGTGGATGTTACGCAGATGTTGATGCAGATGTAAGAAATTTTGCAGATATCTGTTTACAATGAAATGTAGATGCGGATGTAAGAAACTGTGCGGATGTGGATATCTGATACATCACTAGACTCTAGTATCTGAAAACAAAAATTCTCATATCTTCATACCACCTTGTGTTTGTCATTCATTGCACTTACGTGCTTCTAAAGCATGTACTGAACTGCCACGTTATTTATAAGAGTAAGCCAGAAATATTTTTTTTTTCATATTTGAGTAACAGTCCTAAGCATTCAAATGAATATAAAGAATTTCAAACATTTACAAATACCAATCCTCAAAAATATCTAAACATTAGCTGCACAAGATTGCTTTTCCTTGAGCAAGTGTTGAAAAGAATTTTAGAGCAATGACTTGCATTTTTATAGTTCCTCACATCTGCTGCATTAAAAGATGGCCTTCCTACTGCTTCAAAAATTATATATGAATTACAAAATACCATTACAAAAATGTATTATGTTTTCTTAGCTTATATTTTGCCTGACATCAATAAGTTCAATTTGGAGTATCAAGCAGAAACATTAAAATTAATAAATTAAGTAATTTTATTAATAGTGTTAAAGGAATTATCGGTCATTTCATCGAGAATTTCTGAGTCCTAATGATATAAGTAAAATCAATATTAATGTTCCTTCAATATATCTCAGGACAGATGACATTTATTGTGGTGTCATTGTAGAATGTATTTTCCCGGAAAATTCAACAAAAATTCCCATGAAAGAATTGCAAGAATTTCGAGTAAAAAGGAGATAATTCAGTACTTTTTATCTCGTGAAGTGTTTGCAAAATTAGAGTCGCTTGAGGCCCTGGGCCCAGCTAAAGTTATTGAGGAAAGACCTACATCAATTATCCCATTAGTTATGAAATTGTCTTACCTACTTGATGAAGAATATTATGAACAAATAAAGAATGATAGGAGCTGGCAATGCAAGATCAACCTTTAAATGCTGAATTTAAAAAAGTGCCGTGAGAAACTTTTTCTTCAAGAAAAATGCAGAGTTTTAGGAATATCGCTTCTTTCTGTTGTCAAAATTTATGATGAGTCTTCCTCCATTGCCTGAGTCTTCAGTATCTGCTGAAAGAATTTTCTCCTTACCAACCTGTCGGTATTGTATACCATTTTGATGTTCAACATTAAAGTAAGAAGCTGCATATCTCTGAAAATGTCCACCTAAAATGCGGTAATAAGATCTAAATCTTTACGTCAAGATATTAACTGCACGACTTGGAATCTACCAAAAGAGCTTTGTGATAGAGAGCAGCAAAAAAGATGGTATAGAACATAGGAACATAAGAACATAAGAAAGAAGGAACACTGCAACAAGCCTACTGACCCATGTGGAGCAGGTCCAGGTTCCCCCCCCCCCGGATTAGTCCAATGACCCACCCAGTCTGGTCACCACCACCAAAACTACACAACGTTTTAGCCTCAATAACTATACTCGGGACTTTGTTCCACTCATCCACAACTCTACCAAACCAGTACTTTCCTATATCCTTCCTGAATCTGAATTTTTCCAACTTGAAAGATTGCGGCGAGTCCTCTCTTGGCTGGAAATTTTCAGCACACTATTTACATCCTCTTTATTCATTCCTGTTTTCCATTTATACACCTCGATCATATCCCCCCTAATTCTACGCCTTTCGAAAGAGTGCAGATTCAGGGCCCTCAGTCTATCCTCACTGGGAAGATTTCTAATACAAGGGATCATCTTTGTCATCCCCCTCTGTACGTTTTCCAGAGCATTTATATCCATTCTGTAATATGGTGACCAGAACTGAGCAGCATAGTCTAAATGAGGCCTAACCAAGGATATATAGAGTTGAAGAACAACCTGAGGACTTCTATTATTTATACTTCTAGATTTGAAGCCAAGAATTCTGTTAGTTTTATTCCGAGCACTAATGCACTGTTGTCTTGGTTTTAGATTACTGCTAACCAGAACTCACAAATCCTTTTCGCAATCGGTAGTATTAAGATCTACATTTAGTTTATAAGTCGCATGGTTATTTTCCTGTCCAACATTTAGAACTTTGCATTTGTCTATATTAAACTGCATCTGCCACTTCTCCGACCATTGCTTCAGTCTATTCAAATCATCCTGGAGTGCTCTAGTGTCCTCATTAGAATGAATTGGACGGCCTATTTTGGTCTCATCAGCAAATTTGGTAATGTCCCTATTTATTCCCTCATCTATGACGTTTATGTAAATTGTGAACAACAACGGGCCCAACACTGACCACATTTATGCAAACTCTCTGCTGCCTATTTGTCAGCCATGCCTCTACCCAGAAAAAAATTTCTCCTCCTATTCCATGTGCCTTAAGTTTCCTTAATAGCCTCTGACGTGGAACTCTATCGAAAGCCTTACTGAAGTCCATATACACAATATCATATTCATTACCATTATCTACCTCCTCAAAAACCATAGTGAAAAATGTTAGTAAATTCGTAAGACAGGAACGCCCCTTTGTAAAACCGTGTTGAGATTCATTGATCAATCTGTGCCTATGAAGATGGCTACGAATTGCTTCGGCAATTATTGATTCCATAAATTTTCCCACTATGGAGGGTAGGCTTATTGGTCTATAGTTCGAAGCCAAGGACCTGTCACCTGCCTTGTAAATAGGTATTACATTTGCCATTTTCCACTTATCAGGCACTATGCCAGTTTGTAGTGATATGTTAAAAAGAATAGCCAAAGGTATACTAAGTTCCTCTTTACATTCCTTTAACACCCTTGCAAACAGTTCATCAGGACCTGGGGATTTGTTAGGTTTTAGTTTCTCTATTTGTCTGAGGACCATGTCACTAGTTACCGCAATCGTACATAGTTTATCATCATCCAGTTCTACATAATCTATTATTTCAGGAATATTGCTAGTATTTTCCTGGTGAAAACTGAGAGGAAGTAGGTATTAAGAATCACACACATACTCTTATCACTGTCAGTTATCTGACCAGAGTTACTCATAAGTGGGCCAATCGCGTCCCTAATCTTACTTCTGTATATCTGAAAGAACCCTTTTGGGTTGGTCTTTGAATCCCTTGCAACCTTAGCCTAATAATCCCTTTTTGCTTTTCTTATTCCTTTCTTTATTTCTCTCTTTAATTAAATATATTGATTTTTTAACTGCCCATCCCCTCTTTTGATACGCCTATATATGCTTCTCTTTTGACCATTGAGATGTTTCAATCTATTGTTCATCCATTTGGGATCGTTTTTGTTAGATCTAATTTCCCTACTAGAAACAAAAAATGTCTGGGCAGCTAGAACTATGCTCTGAAAAACGTCATATTGGCAACCAAGATCACCTAACTGACCCATAGTCAGGACATCCCAATTTAGCCAACCCAGGTAATTTTTCAGTCCCATGAAGTCGGCCAAACGACAATCTGGGACAGATATTCAATTGCAGTTTCTGGGCGATTCCATGACATTGAAACTAAGTGATTTGTGATCACTTTCCCAAGTTCATCATTAACCTCAAGATTATTAATTAGTGACTCTTTGTTGGCAAGAACCAAGTCAAACAGACTGTTTTCTCTAGTTAGTTCCATCACAACCTGTTCTAAATGCAATCCTGAACCGCATCAAGAAAGGCACTAGACTCAAGATTTCCTGTCATATTGTTCCAATCAATTTGTCTAAAGTTAAAATCTCCCATTATCACAACATTTTCATATCTAGATGCCTTATGAATTTCGTCCCATAACAGCTTACTGCACTCCCTATCAAGGTTTAGGGGCCTATAAATCACACCCAGAATTAATTTGTCACGAACCTCGAGAAAACTGTACCCAAAACAGATTCTGTGTTCGATGTTTCTAATCTTATATCATGTCTAAGACAACAATTTAAATTTTCTCTGACTTACATCGCCACTCAAGCACCCTTCCTGTTGACCCTATCAGTGTGGAATAGTTTCTAACCCTGCATGCTGCATTCAGAAGGCATTTCTCTATCTTTCAGGTTGAACCAGGCCTCTGTTATACCAGTATCTATATTACCTACACTTGCAAGTAATCTTAGCTCATCTATCTTACTTCTTAGACTCCTACTATTTTATAGTAAACCTTAAGGGAGGTAGTCATTCGTTGCCCTCTGCTATCTTTCTTTGTTTGTTGATGAATTGATTTGCCATTACTAGAAAATTTTATTTTAATATTGTCTTTTGAACATATTCTTGAGGCATTCTGGTACTAACTGTTGTTTTTAACCCTAATGCTGCAGCCCTGATTGTTTCCCACCAACACCCATACCTCTATAATCTATCAGTTTAAATTCCTAGACAAGTCATCAATTACCCTCTCAATCGAATTGGCTAATGCAACCACTCCATCCCCAGAGAGAGAGATGAACCCCATCCCTTGCATACGTATCACGTTTGCCAAGACATGGGTCCTAGTTATCAATGAATGGGATTGCAAGTTCCTTGCAGTACCTGTCTAGCCAGCAATTTATACCAATTGCCCTAGACATCCATTCATTAACCACTCCCTTTCTAGTCAAGATGCTACATATGACTGGGATCCCTCCCTTAGACCTAACGACAGGAGACAGGAGCTGCTGCAGCTCCTGCTCCTGCTCTTCCCAATGTCATTACCCTCAGCACTAAGACAGATAATGGGCTTGTTCCCATTACCTGACATAATATTATCCAACCTGCTGACTGTGTCACCAACACCAGCTCCTGGAATGCACAATCTCTGTCTGACCTTTCTGTCTCTGTTACAAAAAGCATGGTCCATATATCTTACCTGAGAATCTTGTACTATTAAAATATTCTTACCTTGATTAGCAGGGGGATCAGTGGTACCTTTAACCTCACTAACCACTGAAGTACACTCATCATGGAGAACAGAGAATCGATTTCCTACCTTTACATTTTCTCTGTTAGCCATCTTTATCTTCCTTCTTCCCGAACTGTGAACCACTTGCCACTTAAAGCGGCTGCAGCCATCACTGCTGGTGATCATTTCCTCCTTTAAACCCGCTAAATCCTTCTCGACTCACTCCCAGACTCATCTAGGCGAAGCTTCAGCCTCCTATTTTCCTCCTGAAGAAGTAGTACCTCCTTCTTCAACACTTTAACCTGATGTGTAAAACACTACAAGAAGCCATGGTGCTTGGTAACACCCGATGCTAACTCCCAGAGCTTAGGACAGGTATAACCGCAGGTGACCACTGACCTCAGCGTTCTGCGTAGTGATGAAGTTAAATGTATTTTTTTTCCAGTTTCAGATGTTTCATAGTGTTTATATACTGATGTTTAAAATTTGTCACGGTTATGTATTTTCGGTATCTTTTCGTGAAAAGTTTGGTATTACAAAATAAATTTCGGCAACCCTGGTCCATCCAAAGTTCTCGCTTTTCTGACTAATGATGCTTCTCATCCGTAGATTTTTAAAAATATTTTTTTTTTACTTTTCTTATATGTAAGTTATTCCAATTCTGGAAGCTTCTTTTCATTTTTTTGTGAATGTGTCACGATTTTTGCACACAGTAATGACCAATCGTGGTTTTACAATCCTGCAACTATTAGTTGTAGTAGCCTTTAACGTTCATGTATTTTTTTTTATTTTCCCCAAAAAATTCTTCTTTAAAAAAAATCAAACCTTTTTTTTAAATACAAGATATTGAGATTTCGGTCATATTTAGTTACTCGGTCGTTCTTCAACCTGTTAGCTTTCATGTATAGCCAACCATAACATTTTACATCTTATCGATATTACGAAAAATGTTCCAGAGTGATGCCATATCAAAAATAGATTTATTTTCTCCCCCTCTTTTTATTTTTAAGTAAACTTTGGGTAGAATTTCCAGTATAGACGTTTGAACAGCTTCTTAATTTATAATAATTTTTTTTGATATCGGAGGAATTTTAATAAAGTTGAACCTCAGTTTGCCTACGTCCCTAGTGGCCATTTCTGACATCTGTGGTGAAAAAACCCATCAATTTTCGAAACTTTCTGAAAGCTTTAGGATATGTAATTTAACTGTAAACAAGAAAAAATCAACCTTTGAGAGGTAATAAAGGTCTTTCAATAGGTCAAGGTAAAATAACACTTAAACATGCGAATTTTTATATCTGGAGGGATTTATAGTTTTTTTTAAATTTCAGATATATTGCTACCTGACTTAACCCCATTTATTTCTCCTCACTGAAACTCACCTACCCTCTTCAGCTTTGTTTCACTTAGAGCTATGACATTCAGCTTCTTTTCATTGATAACATTGACAAATATCTGTTTCTTATATGCACTACATCCACGCACATTCAAACATCCCAGTTTTATAAAAAAATTCTCATTATTTTTAGTAATTTATACAGGAGATGGGGTTACTATCCCCTTGCTCCCGGCATTTTAGTCGCCTCTTATGATACGCATGACTTACAGAAGAATAATTATGTTCCACGTCCCCCATGGAGATGTAAAGAACTAAAAAGAACAAGAAATATCTAGATAAACAAAAAAATTTTGATCGGTGTGTTTACAAATACGTGTACATGTAGTGTACCTATGTGTAAGTATAAGAAGCAGGACGTACCTGTTTTCTTGTGTGTTGAGACAGGAAGAAAAAACACCAGCATTCCTATCAATGTGTAAAACATTTACAGGTTTCCGTTTCACACGCATGTGGCAGGACGGTAGTACTTCCTGGGTGGTTGCTGTCAAACAACCTACTTCCACAGGACAGTAGTACCTCCCTGGGTGGTTGCTGTCAAACAACCTACTTCCAGAGGACAATAGTATCTCCCTGGGTGGTTGCTGTCAAACAACCTACTTCCAGAGGACAGTAGTACCTCCCTGGGTGGTTGCTGACAAGCAACCTACTTCCAGAGGACAGTAGTACCTCCCTGGGTAGTTGCTGTCAAACAAATACTTCCACAGGACAGTAGTACCTCCCTGGGTGGCTGCTGTCAAACAACCTACCTCCAAAGGACAGTAGTATCTCCCTGGGTGGTTGCTGTCAAACAACCTACTTCCAGAGGACAGTAGTACCTCCCTGGGTGGTTGCTGACAAGCAACCTACTTCCTACGTGCAGCCAGCAATTCTAGCAAAATATTTTGGAGTCCTGTCATCCAAAATTATGACAAAGACGATCATGTCGGGACATTGAGTGTTCACGAAAATGTGCGTGACCTTCCCAACATTGGTAAAGAATCCACTAATGTTGGCCGACAGGATGCTGATAGACTGGTTCCTCATGACTGTGTTCAGCTTGAGGTGATGGGTGTGTAAGATGCTCAGTGTCATTGTCTCTCTCTCTCTCTCTCTCTAACAACAAAAGCTAGGAATGCAATAAAACATCATACATGGAAAAATCATATAATTACATTCTCCACATTCGTAAATATAATTTCATGTGCTAGACAAGACTTTCAAATTTTTATCTTTCTATTTTTGGGATTGAAGAGCGTCTAATTATTTCAGTGACACTAAAGTACATTGTTGTATCATGCCAGGGAAGCTACAGCACATTGTTGTATTATGCCAGCAACGCTACACTACACTCTTGTTTTACACCAGGGACGCTGTATACACTGCTGCAGAACGGCAAGGACGCTTCAGTACACAAATGTATTCTAAACACATAAAAACATTAGAAAACGGACGAGAACTTGAGCAAACTTTCTGGTCATGGTAATAACGAGAACTGATCTGGAGAGAGTTTATCTGGAGAGAGTTCCGGGGGTCAACGCCCCCGCGGCCCAGTCTGTGACCAGGCCTCCTTAGGTCAGTGTCCCAGGATGCGACTCACACCAGTCGACTAACACCCAGGTACCCATTTTACTTATGGGGAACATAGACAACAGGTGGAAAGAAACACGTCCAATGTTTCTACTCTGGCTGGGAATCGAACCCAGGCTCTCACCGTGTGAAGCGAGAGCGTTAACCACCAGGCCACCAGAGCCTGGTGGCCTGAGAAAAAAAAAACTGAAACGCTAAGATACTCTATTGTAAAAATTTCGGTCTGGGAAACTAATCATTCCAAATAATACGTATGAGAAGGAAAACATAAGCTTCAATTGTCAGAAAGAAATATGTGCGGCTGTTTAGCTTAAGTTTAGTGGTAGATCATCTGACAGCGTGTATAGAGGAGAGAAAAGTAAAGCTTCATCGATTACCATCTTTACTACTGTTGTGGTAATATTTTTAACATCATTGTTTTATTGAGAGTTCTTGTTATGATAAAAAGGAAAGGCTACTAAATAATGGCATCTGCTAAGATCTGGTTCCTGGAATATGTTCAGTACATATGTTCACTGCATCAGGGGTGTCCAGTGTTTCCTGAATATCTTCAGTTACTAAAAACAACAGACAGCCCCACCCCACAAAGGGGCAGTAAAGAAATTTCAAAAAACCACAGACCAATAACACTAACATCCCATATCATAAAAATTTTTGAAAGGGTCCTAAGAACAAATCACCACCACTAGAAACCCTCAGTTACCCCCCGGGCAACAGGGTTTGAACAGGTCGCCCTGTCTGTCTCAACTATTGGGTCACTCGACAAGGTCCTAAATGCACTAAAAAAAAAAGAAAGCAGATGTTTAAATTACAGACTTTGCAAAAACCTTCGACAAGTGTGCCATGGCGTAATAGCGCACAAAATTCTCCAAAGAATAAAAAGGGAAAAATCGGTCGATTTGGGTCTATAAAATTTCCCACTAAAAAAACACAGAGAGAGCTGTCAACAAGTAAAGTCCGAGGGAGCTACGGTGAAAAGCTCTGTTCCCCAAGGACGTACTCGCTCCCCTCTTGTTCCCATCCTCATTCCGACATAGACAAGGATGTCAGCCACAGCACCGTTCTTCCTTTGCAGATGACACCCGAAACTGCAAGACGTGTCTTCCCTTTCGCACTGCAAGGCTCCAGGGGGACTCAAAAGAATCTTTCAGTGGGCTGCAGAAAACAATAGAAGTTCAACGTGAGAAATTTCAATTACTCAGAAGGTAAACACGAGGAAATTAAATCTTTATCAGAGCACAAAACAAATTTTCCCCCCAAAATACAGCGAAACACCAACGTCAAAAACCTGGGGGTGATCATGCGGAGGATCTCCCTTCAAAGGACCATAACATTTTTATCAACGCATCTGCTAAAAAAAACAGGTGGTAATGAAACCTTCAAAACTAGGGGGGCCAAAACCCATGATGAACCTTTTGGCCCTTTTTCATCTAGGCGGAATATTGCTCACAAAACAGCCTTTCAAGGGAGGTGAAATTTCTGACCCAAAAAAAGACGAGAACATTCACGGCGCGCATAACGCGTAAAACACCTCAAAATTTCTGGGAGCCTTGAGGTTTCCCAAAACTGTATTCCCGGCCAGGCGGGGGAGATACATGTTAATACACCCGGAAAATCCAGAGGGACAGTACCGAACTTGCACACGAAAATCACTCACACGAAAACAAGACTTGGCAGACGATGCAACATCCCCCCA
>NC_069411.1:62270085-62427585 GCF_026875155.1 Cherax quadricarinatus
TTTTTGAATGGTAATAATTACTGAAGTTCTTACAAACAAAAATACCTTTGTAAATAATCTGTGTGTCATGGAAGAGCTTTACACCAGTAGCTGTTGGTAGATGTAGACATTGTCCCTTCTAATGCATTTGTAAATGAGTAAGAATTCCAGATCACCAATAGACTGAATACTTCCTGATTTCTCTCTGGCTTATTTGTATTTTTAACTTCTTGCTGTGATCCCAGGTACCTGTTTCTGTCTTTCAAGTAGCTGGACCCTGTCTACCCTATCAGTTCTTCTGTGTATTTTGAATGTTATTGTCAAGTTTTCTCTGGTTCTTTTGATTTTCCATGTCTTTTGCTTCAATTCCGTTAGCCTTTCCCCTAGTTCTCTGTCTTCCAGATCTCTGACAACTGTTCAGTGTATAGCGAGTTGTAGCGTAGGCCCATATATGTGTACTCACTTATATATAGTTGCAGGGGTCAAATATTAGCACCTGACCCAGCTTTTTCCATAGCCACTATTGGGTTCACTCTCTCCTGACTGTGAGAGACTTTTCGTACCTCTTCTTAAATCTATATATGGTCCTACCTCAACAACTTAAAAATCCAGGTCCTACCACTTCCTGACTACTCTAAGGTTGAATAAATATTTCTTAACATCCATGTGATTCGCGTGTTTTCGTGTGCCATCGTGTTCCTCCTTCCTGTCCATCATATCAATTCCTCTAGTATTTTGTACGTTATCATCATATTGCCCCTAGTCTTCTAATGTCACCAGGCTTAGCTCTCTTAATCAATAGATCCCAAACTAGTCTATTTGCAAGCCTCTACATTTACTTTTAACTTCTTGATATTGTATAGGTTCCATGTTGGTGCTGCATACTCCAAGTGGACCCGTCGTATGCACCAAAAACATTGTCAGAATTATGCACGATTTTTTTCAGTAAGAATTTTTTTTTTCATATTTTTTCGATTTTTATTTTTTTGCCATAATGCCTTCTCTCTGACGCCTTTCCCTGGAGACATTGTGTCGTGATTGACCCCTAGCCAAGGTTCCTGAAAGCTAGTTTTGGATATGCCAGATGCGCATTTGCTGAATAGGTTACTGGGCTGGTGTGCCTCTCAGGTGATATACACGATACAATACTCACCGCGAGATCCTTTCCTCTGAGTGTGGTTTTTCAGTCTTTTGCCCGAGACTGTACTCCGCCTGCGGTTTTCTTTGCGCATCTCCAATCAGCATAACTTTGCACTTGCTGAGGTTTAATTCCATTAGCCACTTTTCAGGCCAAATCTGCAGGCTGACCAGTTCCAATGCAGTGATTTCTGGTCCTCATCTGTTTGTATTCACTTCATTAGTTTCTCCTCATGTACGAACATAAATATCTCTGATTGTATCCGTTCGTGATGTCATTCAAGAATATTAGAAATAAAACCGGCCCTAGTACTGATTTTGTGGAATTCTGTTCGTCACTCGAGCTCACTCCGACACATCTTTCTGGACAATAACTCGTTGCTTCTTTTCCGTGAAATATCTGTTGATCACTTGCAGTATCTTCTGTTATTCCTGTCAGCTCCTCCTGTTATTGTCCTAATATCTAGTGCGGTATTCTTTTTACAGTTCAAAAATATACATTCTACCCATTCCTCTTTTATACCTCCCTTTTGTTATCTTGTTGTAGAACTCTAATATGTTTGTAAGACAGGATTTACCATCTTTAAAGTCGTGCTGGTTGTCATTCAAGAATCCACTTCTTTTCAGGAGCTCCACCGCTTTTCTCCACAGCATTGCATATTATGCATGACATTGACATTGATCTGTAGTTTAACACTGCTTACGAACGCGTATGCGTGTGCATGTGTGTGTGTGTGCGCGCACGCAAGTGTGTGTGTGTGTGTGTGTGTGTGTGTGTCTGTGACTGTGTTTTCTTTCAAATTAAATTGTAAATACGTACATGAAATTATTTACTATACTAAAGCAGAATGCAGAATGTATTATTAGCAAAAGCAGAACTTTCCGAACAGGTTTACATAGCGTCGGTATCCAGTGTCACAGTCAAGTAAGTTGACGAGCTGCAGTTTAATCCATCTTGTAGGTGAATCAGATTTCTGTTATTCGTTTCCTTGTGAGTGTATGAGAACATTCTGTGTCGATTTTTCCTGGAGACACTCCACTGACCAGAGGTGATCAATACATCGTTTTCAGGCGGGAAGTTCAGTCTTACTGGTAAGGAATTTACTAAGCTCCTGTAAGAAGTTCTGTCCGTTCCCAAGGATTTTATCCTGGACAGTTAACTTCGTACTAATACCTCTGCGACTTTTTATATATTTTTGACTTTTTAATATTACTGGTAATATTCGTTTCCCACATCATATCTAGCCTGGTAGTTCTTTGCAGTTGTCTCATGAATATTGGCTGACGCCTATCAAGCTACTGAGCAACTTAGGGTACGTGAGTGAAGTACCATCAAGAATAGTGATAGAAGATGACCTCTAGGAGATATCACGGCGTTGTTATTGTATACATCACCACGCATGTCAACAGGTTACATTATTTTTGAGCTATAGTTTTCCCTTTGAAGAAGGAGAGCAGGATATAGGGTTCTTAACATGCTTAATAATGTATTTTGTTTGCATCTCTGCTTTTCAAATTACAGTCTGTAGACGTCCTTATCTGTGTTGACTAATTCAATTTGCTCAGCATATTTGGTCTGGTTTTTCGGTACTCCGGATATGAAAAGTCGCAGTTTCTCATGAGTCTCTCATGGGTTGGGATGAGAGTGTTACAAGTATTGATCTGTGATAATTGTTGAAATGGTGCTGTCCTAGGGTGCTTATTGCACAGACTGTAATGACTGCTGATGTATCCAACGCATTGCGCTTCTCAACGTCCGCAATACTTCGGAGACTTCGAGGAAAGGATTGCCAGGTGATAAGATTAATCTTCTTCATTACCGAATTCCGTTTCAAACTTGATTATGGCAAGCATCCATCTATTTACTGAGATTCCACAGCCCCTCCCGAACCCTTGACGATGTTATTGTTTTTCTGATGGGTCTGGTCTACTAGCATCGTTGAAAACTGGATGATAGTCATTCTCCATGAAATCCATCCTGATAGAAAAAAGTAGATTTTTTATGTCAGTGATGTGTAGAAGAATCCATCTGGTACATTTCTCGTGAGCTCTAATTAAAATGAATCCCAGAATTTTCCTGTTTAGGCTGGTAATCCAGTGGTAGTAGGTAGGATAACTGAAGATTAGTTTTGTATCTAAGCGTTTCTGACCTTTCCTGTATCGGGTTGCCGAGTTAACTTGAGTCCACTATCTCGAAATTTAGTAAAGGCCTTGACACTCAACTGGTGGGCAGATTACTTCCATGTGAAGAAGTACGGAGGAACGAATCTATAGTGTACATGAATATTATATAATATCGACAAGATAAAAATTAGACACATGTGTAACATCTGGGTATCAACAGAGCACTACGGTGCTCTTTACCAACTCCAAGGCTGGATAAGGGACTGATTACCTCATCGTTCTATATATAGCTCTACTGTCTTCCAATTATGTGGTTGAATTTGTATTGATAAAGCCACTAGTTGGCTTGGCGAAACGTCTTCAATAAAGATACCCAGATTCTTCACACCTGTCTAATTTTTACTAATCTATAGAACCAAATTGGGCAATCGCCACCTGTGATAGTGCAGTGGTCCAACCAAAGCCTTCTAAGTAATATCCATATTACTGGTTATTACAACCTAGGATTTCAAATGGCCTGTTATCCCAGGTGTAATGGGAGCAAATAAACACAGTAGAAAAAGTTTAGACTTATATTATCCTTCACCAATTATAACAGCAATATGTACACTATGTACAGTGATAAATATAGTGCACTCCACGGTAAGCAAGGCAGAAATAGAAGCCACAAGATAGCAGACCGTGCTTCAACCAGCTCTAGAGTGGGAATGACAAGGGCAGACAGGAGAGCGGTATCCACATAACCTCTGCGATTGTCAATCCCACCTTCTTATTGGCTAGAACCTGGTCACTAGTTGAACGATGGGGCCCCATCATCAACTCTTAGCAACCTGGTTCGCTGGTTGGGGGAGATAGCCTGTAAATGAGGGTGTGTCCATGCGCCGAATAATAGGTTACGTACTCTTTGCATGCCACACCCCCACCCCGAGAAGGCTCAGATTAGGCTGCCACCTCCCAGTGGTAACGTGCCGCCATGGCACAAAATAATGGGACCGCCTATCCTCTCCACCATCCAACTCTTAGATAGAGCTCAGCTTTCCTAGTGCCTGAAAGCCAAACCCTAAACTCAGAGTGAGACAGCAGTCAGATAAGCCAACATAGGTCCAAGATACAAGCGGACGGTAACCCGTATCCCCTCACTAAAAAAAACCCCACATCAGGGGATAAAAAAAGAGCTTGAAAGGGGGGTTACCACAAATACATCCTAACCTAAATAAAATATTAAACTGACTCTTGACAAAGAGTCTGCCAACACATTTTCTTTGCCGGCAATATATTTAATAAAAAATTGTAGGGCTGCAGCCTGAGAGTCCAACGCATAAGCCTTGTGTTGTGATTCTTCATGGCTTGGAGATAGACTAACGGGTTGTGATCACTGTAGACTGTGACCACCTGCGATGTTTGGCCCACATAAACATCGAAATGCTCCAAAGCCATTACCAGCGCGAGGGCTTCTTTTTCAATGGTAGAGTAAGCTCTCTGATGTGGCTGGAACTTGGCTGAAAAGTATGCGATTGGCTGCAGCTCCTTGTTCCCGATTTGTAATAGTACCGCCCCAACCCCAGACTCACAAGCATCAACCTGTAATGAAAAAGGTTTGGAGAAGTCTGGAGACAAGAGAATGGGTGCAGAGCACAATAATCTTTTTGCTTTATTAAAAGCAGTATTACAATCTGACGTCCAATTAAAGGGAACTTTATGACTGGTAAGAGAGGTAAGAGGGGCTACAATATCTGAGAAAAGACGATGGTATTAAGATTTACTCCTTTTGTAATAAAGAGTTCGGGATACATAAATACACACATTAATAAATTAATCTTTAATATATAAAAATCAACTATCTTTGGTCTAGAGGTATTTGAACTATGATATAATATGTACATGTTACTATAATAAATTATAATCAGCATTTTACTAAAATATAATTAATAACCCTACACAGGGTACAACTCTTGACACTACTGTCACTATATATATATATATCTCTATGCTAAAACAATAAATTAATAAATACATTGTATAATAATAAATTACAATCAACTGCCTCTCACGACACGAAGTCAGTCACACGGACACTGCTCAGTGTACACTACAACCAGGCCATCTTCAGTGTCCACGACACCCTTTTCATCTCAGTGTTCCACTACGGTCCTGTGCATATCTCAGTGTTCCACTCCATCGTACGTCCTCAGTGTCACACTACGGTCCTGGCCCAGTTCAGTGTAACACTCCAACCTTTTCTTCATGTAATGTCCCACTAAACAGCATCTGACGACTCCGGCCACAGTTGATCAACGTAGACGGTGAGTCCACAGACATCACCGTAGTCCAGTAAATCCTCTCCAAAGGCGGTTGACACACCGCTAGCCGAACACCATGCTGCAAGCTCACTGAATGCGGCCGTCAAGTAACTGAGGCCAACAGGCTCAGTGAGCTGCGGTGAGCGGTTCTTCTAACGCCAGTAGATAGGTACGATTCGGTGGTCAGGTACCTACTGCATAGACGTGTACCCTGAGGAGTTCAGGTACTTAATGTTGAAGCCAGTAGACGTGTACCTTCGGTGGTCAGGTACCTACTGCTTAGGTGTGTACAGCGAGGCGCTCAGGTACATAATATTTCTAAAGCCAGTAGACGTGTACCTTCGGTGGTCAGGTACCTACTGCTTAGGTGTGTACAGCGAGGCGCTCTGGTACATACTGTTACTAAAGCAGTAGACGTGTACCCTTCGGTGGTCAGGTACCTACTGCTTAGGTGTGTACAGCGAGGCGCTCTGGTACATACTGTTACTAAAGCCAGTAGACGTGTACCCTTCGGTGGTCAGGTACCTACTGCTTAGGTGTGTACCGTGAGGCACTCAGGCTCTTACTGCTCTAAGGCCGGCTCAGCAGCCCCCACATTGGGTTTGATGACGCACCCAGTGGTACTGCCGGCCGGCAGGTTAACTATTTAACCGCTAGTTTGGCAGGGGCCGCAACACCCCCACCACAAAAGGACCGACACACAAAGATCAATGTAATATGTATCCCGAACCGTCATCCCGGATATGATCGTCCAGAAATCATTCTAGATAATCATTATCCTCCCGGACAGGCCCCCATATATTACAAAAAAAGTAATTTTTAAAAGACGATGGTATTAAGATTTACTCCTTTTGTAATAAAGAGTTCGGGATACATAAATACACACATTAATAAATTAATCTTTAATATATAAAAATCAACTATCTTTGGTCTAGAGGTATTTGAACTATGATATAATATGTACATGTTACTATAATAAATTATAATCAGCATTTTACTAAAATATAATTAATAACCCTACACAGGGTACAACTCTTGACACTACTGTCACTATTATATATAATCTCATGCTAAAACAATAAATTATAAATAACATTTGTATAATAATAAATTACAATCAACTGCCTCTCACGACACGAAGTCAGTCACACGACACTGCTCAGTGTACACTACAACCAGGCCATCTTCAGTGTCCCACGACACCCTTTTCATCTCAGTGTTCCACTACGGTCCTGTGCATATCTCAGTGTTCCACTCCATCGTACGTCCCTCAGTGTCACACTACGGTCCTGGCCCAGTTCAGTGTAACACTCAACCTTTTCTTCATGTAATGTCCCACTAAACAGCATCTGACGACTCCGGCCCACAGTTGATCAACGTAGACGGTGAGTCCACAGACATCACCGGTAGTCAGTAAATCCTCTCCAAAGGCGGTTGACACACCGCTAGCCGAACCCATGCTGCAAGCTCACTGAATGCGGCCGTCAAGTAACTGAGGCCAACAGCTCAGTGAGCTGCGGTGAGCGGTTCTTCTAACGCCAGTAGATAGGTACGATTCGGTGGTCAGGTCCTACTGCATAGACGTGTACCCTGAGGAGTTCAGGTACTTAATGTTGAAGCCAGTAGACGTGTACCCTTCGGTGGTCAGGTACCTACTGCTTAGGTGTGTACAGCGAGGCGCTCAGGTACATAATATTTCTAAAGCAGTAGACGTGTACCCTTCGGTGGTCAGGTACCATACTGCTTAGGTGTGTACAGCGAGGCGCTCTGGTACATACTGTTACTAAAGCCAGTAGACGTGTACCCTTCGGTGGTCAGGTACCTACTGCTTAGGTGTGTACAGCGAGGCGCTCTGGTACATACTGTTACTAAAGCCAGTAGACGTGTACCCTTCGGTGGTCAGGTACCTACTGCTTAGGTGTGTACCGTGAGGCACTCAGGCTCTTACTGCTCTAAGGCCGGCTCAGCAGCCCCCACATTGGGTTTGATGACGCACCCAGTGGTACTGCCGGCCGGCAGGTTAACTATTTAACCGCTAGTTTGGCAGGGGCCGCAACACTGGTTCTCGCACTGGTTCTCACTTTGGGTCTCGTGCTAATTTCACCAAACGAATTTTGGCAAGTTATAGAACAAGACGTGTAATTCTCTCACTGGAATCTGGCCTGATTTGAGGAATAGAGTGAACACAGTATTTTCATACAATTCTTGATACTGATGGCTATTGTATCCATCTCATTAAACAATTGTGTACCTCATCTGATACATCGTAATGTGATCTCTTGAAAGCTGACAAACTTTCTGTGTCTCCCTTTTCCAAAGTCTTCCTTTTTATAATGTCTGCTTGAATCACGCTTCTCTTTCGAAGTTCTCAAATATAGGTGCCAACGTACCAAAAGGTTCAAGAACATCTAAACGACATTAGTTGGGCAACAATGTTTCCCATTTTTTTTTTTTGCCTTAAGGTTGAGTTGTTATTTCCTCTTGATAGACTCGCATGTAAGATTTGTTCGAAAACTGAGACAGGGTGATTCATGCTCCTGGTAATGAACCCTTAACAGCTTTGCTTAATGAATTGTAGTCTTGGCTGTCCAGAGCTTCCATTAAGAACAGGGAGAGTGGGGGACACACAATAATAAGTTGTAGGTTTGATTATCAGTCATTAGGATTAGGTATTTCTCAAACTGAGACACACGTCAAAAATGCTGTCTGAACAATTTACTGGACCCGGCTTATTAATGGACGTTGAAACCAACGTACATTGGCAACGATCCCCATAATCCATTTATTGTCAATTTTGGTTGTGGTCAACGATCTCGTTTGTCAGATGAACGAGATAGTTTGAAAGAAAGTACTTCTGGAACTCCTCAAAACCCTGATTACTCGAGTCCGTGAAATACTTAAACTGAACCTTGACGTTTTACGTTAGGTGTGTATGGCAGTACAAATACTTTAAGTTAGTAGTCAGGGACTTTTCTTGGAAACTGGGAGGAAATGAGCAAAAGAAATCTGTACGTAATGTCTTTATAGCCTTATCCAGAATCGGAATTTCCTGCATTTCCTGGTCAGAAAGAGAAGTTAAATTTTTACATCACTTTGCTATTGCCATCACTTTGCCTGTTCCTTCAACAGAGTCATCTGAGAATCCTTGACACCTTTCAGCCGCTTTTATATAACTAACACGATCTTTAGCAATCTTTTCCATGTGGGTGATGAGTTCATCAAAGATAATTGCTTCTTCCATGGTGCTCTGTATGAGCATTAAACGGTAGTTGTGTCAGTCCTGTCAAGCAAAGGTGATATTTTCCGTGCAACAATATTCTCGACTGCAGTCCTCTCCAACGGTGCGATGCTTTATCTAGGTAAAGAATTCTAAACTCATGAAGGTGCTCAGTTTCGTCGTTTCTGATATACAGTTATTCTTCTTCTGGAGCTGACGATATCGACTCTTCTCAGTTCCTTTTGCTCGTGTCAGCTTCCTTTCAACTTCTTTTCATTTCTGTTCTTCCTACTTGTCCCGTTTGAATTTCCTGTGACAGGGAATGAGCGAAATATAGAGAAAGTCTCTTTAATTGAAACGTGACGTCTGTTGTGAAAATATTGTTTGTATATCACTAGTATATTGAAGTATTGTGGAACATACGAAATATATGAGGAAATTAAGCACTAAGTTTCAACAAACGTGAATTTCACAAAGAGTGAAATTTAAGTGTGTTTAATCGTCTATCCACCTAATCAATGTCCGTGTTTTTCTCTGGTTTAGACACTGTTGTGTAACTATGACACTGCAATGTTAATGTATAACATTATTCATCCCTGTTTTCTCTTACTAACAGTATGTTTTATTACATTTATTGGCTTCCTATTATGAATTGTTAAAGTTTACCTACAGACAGAAATTAAATAAACCTAATAGAATCTAACCCAACATCCTAAATAACATGTTATAAATAGGATTTGCTTAAATCGTACGAGAGAAATAAACATTTTGAGGGAGATTGGGATGTGTTTAAAAGTGTGAAACCGAGACACACTTTAGTTATTTTATGAATCCTAGACACCCACATAGTTATTGTTTGAATAATAACTCAAAACACATAATGTAATGAAAATATATTACGTCGCTACTTATAGAATCAATGTGCCATAATTATTTGACGATTAACACTATTAATCAAGTATATTTATAGACTATTGAATCACCCGCTTCTTCAATCAAGACGAAAATTAAATCTTATTCAGAAAACGCAATGAATAGAAGCATGTCTTTGATATTTCGGGAGTTCCGGAAACTTCGTTATAAAACAATGTCAAATTCAGTTTAATATTCGGAGAATTTATAGGATGCGTAACTTCTCGTGCTTCTAATTGCAAAAATTTTTTATAATTATTATTATTTTCAAATTACCTTTGATCTGCAGCAATTATGGTCGTCTAGGAGTGATGATGCCATGGTTGCTCAACATGGAAGAGTAGAGAAAAATGTGTGTGTGAGAGTGTGAGAGAGAGAGAGAGAGAGAGAGAGAGAGGGAGAGAGAGAGGAGGGAGAGAGAGAGAGAGAGAGATAGTGTGTGTGGTTAATGGTATGTTAATAGACAAATTCGATCATGAACTTATCTGACAATGATATATGGCTAAGTTATCAAGTGAGTTGCAGTCTTGGAACTCCCAGTTGATTAAGTTGATAGCAAAACCGTCTGCTGGTCGAATTGTGACTGTTCAGCTCCATACAGGAAATGAAAAATATTAACAACATTCAAAGATATCAGGCCATTTACTATATCTTCCATTTTTCTTCGTGTGTATCCACATTCTTCCTCGCTCCTCTATCGTGCCATTATCTTCACCCTCCTCACCCTTGCCACCCATACGGCAAGAAAAAAGAAAAATACTTTGAACTCTAATAATTTGTTCATTTATGACAAAGTGAAGTATCGCTTTGAACTTGTGCGAGTAAATGATAAATATGAACGTAGGTACAAGGGTCACAGGAATTGTTAGGATTTAAATTGAACCTGTAGTAGAGTATGTGATAATACTTTCACAGACTGTACTGAAACCTTTTTAAGGTTCAATAATTCTTTTCCTGGTTACTAAGTACTTGTATTTGTTGAGTCATATCAAATGACATATTGCTGATTAAGAAAAAAAGTTTCCTCGCTTAGTTTCTTTCTCGTCTAGCCTTTGTTAATCTAACAGAGGTAGGGAGGCCCGAAAAAGAAAATTTTTCACCATTCACTCCATCACTGTCTTGCCAGAGGCGTGTTTACATTAGAGTTATAAAACTGCAACATTAACACCCGTCCTTCAGAGTGCAGACACTGTACTTCCTATCTCCAGGACTGAAATCAGGCCTACCGGTTTCCCTGAATCCCTTCAAAAAACATTACTTTGCTCACACTCCAACAGCACGTCAAGTCCAACTAACCATTTATTTCCATTTGCTTCTATCTAACACGCTCACGCATGCTTGCTGGAAGTCCAAGTCCATAGCATACAAAACCTCCTTTACCCCCTCCCTCTAACCTTCCTTAGGCCGACCTCTACCCAACCTTCCCTTCACTCTCGAAGTCATTCTATTTTGTTTCAGCCTCTCTACATGTCCGAACCACGTCAATAACTCCTCCACAACCCTCTGGATAATAATTTTGGTAATCCCGCACCTCCTCCTAATTTCCAAATTACGAATTCTCTGCATTATATTCACACCACACATCGCCCTCACACACAACATCTCCACTGCCTCCAGCCTTCTCCTTGTTACAACATTCACCACCAATGCTTCACACCTACGTTAGAACATTTTTATAACTATACTTTACAATATACTATACAATATTCCAGTAATTAATTTTTACAGTGGGCTAGAAGAAGATAAATTATGTAACATCACAGTCACTAGTGAGATGGTTGTGAAGCAGATAGACAGACTGAAGCAAAATAAGTCGCCGGGTCCTGATGAGGTTTTTTCAAGGGTTCTTAAGGAATGCAAAATGGAACTCTGTGAACCATTAACTAATATTTTTAATTTATCTCTTCAAACAGGTGTAGTGTCTGATATGTGGAAGATGGCTATGTAACTCCTATTTTTAAACAGGGGACAAGTCGTTACCGTCAAATTACCGCCCAATAAGCCTGACCTCAATTGTAGGCAAATTACTAGAGTCAATTATAGCTGAGATTATAAGAAGCCATCTCGATAAGCATAGCTTAATTAATGATACTCAGCATGGATTCACAGAGGCCGGTCTTGTCTAACTAATTTATTAACTTTCTTCAGTAAAGCTTTTGAGGCTGTTGACCACAATAAGAATTTGATATTATTTACTTAGATTTTAGTAAGGCTTTTGATAGAGTTCCGCACCATAGACTGTTAAAGAAAGTGGCGCTCATGGCATTGGGGGAAAAGTGCTCTCGTGGATCGAGTCATGGCTCACTGACAGGAAGCAGAGAGTGTCCATAAATGGGGTTAAATCCGGTGGGGATCTGTAACAAGTGGCGTTCCACAGGGATCAGTCTTGGGCCCGTTGTTGTTTATAACATATATCAATGATTCTTGATGAGGAATTACTAGTGATATGAGCAATTCGCCGATGACACAAAGATAGGTAGGATAATTGATTCAAACGTAGATGTTATGGAACTTCAGGAGGATTTAAACAAACTCTATTCTTGGTCAGAAAAGTGGCAGATGCAGTTCAATGTTGATAAATGCAAGGTTCTGAAGCTTGGGAGTGCCCATAACCCTAGTACTTATAAGTTAAATAATGTAGAACTTAGCCATACAGATTGCGAAAGGATTGGGGGTTATGGTGAGCAGCAACCTTAAACCAAGACAGCAATGCCTAAGCGTACGTAATAAGGCAAATGATTACTGGGATTTATATCAAGAAGTGTAAGCAACAGAAGTCCAGAGGTCATACTGCAGCTTTATACATCATTAGTAAGGCCTCACCTAGATTATGCAGCTCAGTTCTGGTCTCCGTATTACAAAATGGACATAAATTCGTTAGAAAACATTCAGCGTAGGATGACTAAATTAATACATAGCATTAGAAATCTTCCTTATGAAGAAAGATTGAAGACTCTTAAGTTACATTCTCTTGTTAGACGAAGAATGAGGGGAGACCTGATCGAAGTGTATAAGTGGAAGATAGGTATTAATAAAGGGGATATTAATATGGTCTTGAGGATGTCTCTCCAAGAGAGAACCCACAGTAATGGATTTAAATTAGATAAGTTTAGATTTAGAAAAGACATAGGAAAGTATTGGTTTGGAAATAGGGTAGTTGATGAGTGGAACAGTCTACCTAGTTGGGTTATTGAGGCTGGGACTTTGGGTAGTTTCAAATCTAGGTTGGATAAGTACATGAGTGGGAGGGGTTGGATTTGAGTGGGACTTTCACATCAGAGCTTATTTCTTGGGTGGCATTGAAAATTGGGTTGGGCAAATGTTTTGTTAATGGGATGAATTGTAAAGGACCTGCCTAGTATGGGCCAGCAGGCCTCCTGCAGTGTTCCTCCTTTCTTATGTTCTTATGTTCTCACACACACAAGTAGTGTGTATGTGTAGTGGAGGCAGGATCCATACATAGCTTTAAGCAGAGGTATGATAAAGCTCACGGTACAGGGAGAGTGACCTAGTAGCGACCAGTGAAAAGGCGGGGCCAGGAGCTTGGACTCGACCCCTGCAACCTCAACTAGGTGAGTACACACACACACACACACACACACACACACACACACACACACACACACAAGCGCGCGCACACACAAACGCACAAACACACACACACACACACACACACGAGGCCAGGAGCTATGAATCGACCCTTGCAACCATAATTAGGTGAGTTCACAAACACAAACAACTTCGTCGTGTTCGATGGACTGATTATATCATTTTTACATCTCCAACAATTCCCCTGGCTTCTCTATATTCAAGTGAAGAAGCCTACTGATAAGGTGATATGTTTTGGTAATGAAGTTACCAAACCGTTGCACATGTGTCTCATACACGTAGGATATTGCTTCCCGTTTTGAAATAATCATGAAAAGTAAAGAGAGCAATCCTATTATTTCTCTCAGTTTTAGAGGCGACGACGTTTGCAGTCGTAGGAATGAAAATCTGATTAAATAGGTATAAATCAGTGAAAGACATAATTATAGAGAGTATGTATGTATAATGTTCGCCAAGACCATAGTCCTGGCACGGGTCCCAATCTTGCGATGACCCGTCTAATTATAGAGAGGATGGCGCCCAGTATGTAGATGAATGGTTCAAAGAACCGACATGTTGATAAATTAGACACATGTGCAACTCTTGGGTATCTTTATTGAGAGTTGCACATGTGTCTAATTTATCAATATATAGGTAGTATTTTCCTTTAGGACGACACTGTTAGGCCTTCTAGACATAACGTAATAATGGTAGGGTATTTTTGACTTTAGGCAAATTGACTGGATATCTTTGACCGGCAATTTCGAGACCAGTGTCTTCCTGGAAGTAGGTCAGGATTACTTTTCGAAGCAGTTTGTAACAAAGCTAATAGAGGTATGCAAGCTGTAACTTGCGAAATTTCATTCCCCATCCCTCCACACAAAACATTTTAATATATTAGGAATGAGAAAATCATCAAATATTACTGTTGTCATTCAAACTGACATGAGAAATAATAATTTTTTATGACACTATGCAAGAACCAAAACTTAAAGACAAAATAATATAATGTACATAAATAAAAGATATATTTAAATAAACATTAAAAAATTCAAATGCAGCTTTTTTGCTTAAATATCTTATGTTCGTCATCGACACCATGCCTAACCCTTCTAGGGTAGGGTAGGTGCCTGAGCCCGAGCTTTTAGCTCATAAGACTGTCATTCCCATTTGCCCCCTTGGGGTGGGGATGGCAGACCAGAGAGGCCTAGCTTGTGGCTAGGCCTGGGGACAGTTGGTCCCAAAGATGAGGAGGTACTTGTGCCTCCTCCCATGGGAGACTTAGGTCTCAGACACTCCCTATAGAGGGAGCCAAGGCCGGGCCACCACTTGGAAAAGGCCCGGGCCGGGAGAATACCTGCTAATCTTTAATAATAATAAATAATAATAATTATGTTCGTCTCCATATCACAGTTAAGTCCTTCATGTAGCCAAACGCGGAAGTTACAGAAGGTTTTATACATTTGCAACTCTATTTAACAGATCTTCAACACAAATAATGAACTAGGTTCCTCGTGATTCAGGTTCCCAGAATGAACTGGCGATGATTTCGTCCCTCCGTTAATAATGTAAATTGTATCTGTTAATGCGAGAAATGAGATACATTCGCTCTTCACAGCACACACCTTGCTTGCTAAGCATCTCTTAACCATACATATCAAGTCAAACACGAGCCAGTTACGAAGTCCAAATAGGTTTCATAGTAGCAGAGGGATCTATGAATTTCTTTGGTGACCATGAGAAGTTTCAGAAGCGGGAAGGTGAACTTATGTGGTTAGTTTGACTAACACGTGTGAATGGCGGCTTTCAGCTGCGCACAATACACACTGGTAGGATGCTGCATGCAACACACTGGTAGGTTGCTACATGCAACACACTGGTAGGATGCTGCATGCATCACACTGGTAGGAAGCTGCATGCATCACACTGGTAGGTTGCTGCATGCAACACACTGGTAGGTTGCTGCATGCAACACACTGGTAGGATGCTGCATGCAACACACTGGTAGGATACTGCATGCAACACACTGGTAGGATGCTACATGCAACACACTGGTAGGATGCTACATGCAACACACTGGTAGGATGCTGCATGCAGCACACTGGTAGGATGCTACATGCAGCACACTGGTAGGATGCTGCATGCAACACACTGGTAGGATGCTGCATGCAACACACTGGTAGGATGCTGCATGCAACACACTGGTAGGATGCTGCATGCAACACACTGGTAGGATGCTACATGCAGCACACTGGTAGGATGCTGCATGCAACACACTGGTAGGTTGCTACATGCAGCACACTGGTAGGTTGCTACATGCAGCACACTGGTAGGTTGCTACATGCAGCACACTGGTAGGATGCTGCATGCAACACACTGGTAGGATGCTGCATGCAACACACTGGTAGGATGCTACATGCAGCACACTGGTAGGTTGCTACATGCAGCACACTGGTAGGATGCTGCATGCAACACACTGGTAGGATGCTGCATGCAACACACTGGTAGGTTGCTACATGCAGCACACTGGTAGGATGCTACATGCAGCACACTGGTAGGATGCTGCATGCAGCACACTGGTAGGATGCTGCATGCAAAAACACTGGTAGGATGCTACATGCAGCACACTGGTAGATGCTACATGCAACACACTGGTAGGATGCTACATGCAGCACACTGGTAGGATGCTGCATGCAACACACTGGTAGGATGCTGCATGCAACACACTGGTAGGATGCTACATGCAGCACACTGGTAGGTTGCTACATGCAGCACACTGGTAGGATGCTGCATGCAACACACTGGTAGGATGCTACATGCAGCACACTGGTAGGATGCTACATGCAACACACTGGTAGGTTGCTACATGCAGCACACTGGTAGGTTGCTACATGCAGCACACTGGTAGGATGCTGTATGCAACACACTGGTAGGATACTGCATGCAACACACTGGTAGGATGCTGCATGCAACACACTGGTAGGATGCTGCATGCATCACACTGGTAAGTTGCTACATGCAGCACACTGGTAGGTTGCTACATGCAGCACACTGGTAGGATGCTGTATGCAACACACTGGTAGGATACTGCATGCAACACACTGGTAGGATGCTGCATGCATCACACTGGTAGGATGCTGCATGCATCACACTGGTAAGTTGCTACATGCAGCACACTGGTAGGTTGCTGTATGCAACACACTGGTAGGATGCTGCATGCAACACAGTAGGATACTGCATGCAACACACTGGTAGGATGCTACATGCAGCACACTGGTAGGATGCTGCATGCAACACACTGGTAGGATGCTGTATGCAACACACTGGTAGGATGCTGTATGCAACACACTGGTAGGATGCTGTATGCAACACACTGGTAGGATGCTGTATGCAACACACTGATAGGATGCTGCATGCAACGATAACACCATGAATTTTGGTCGTTATGCGATCCACTAAAGGTCCCGAGTGCCTCAGTGCACTCGGTTAGAAGGGTGCAGTGAGGCATAATTTGATAATGGAGTTAATTATTAGCTATGGAGATCTGAAGTGGATCGAAAGAAACATTCACAAATCACGAGGAAACTAATCTCCAAATTCCATTAATAAAGATGATATTACACAACGCTAATATAATGGAAGTATTACGAAGACACAAAAATTACCAATATTCTACAATACATAAGAACATTCAGACTGAAGGCACTCAGAAGTTGCACTGCTAAGGAATCAGCGTAGATGGGCTGAAGATAATCAGATACGGCACTCGAAAATTTTTGCATGAGAATTCAAATTTTTCCAGTGTTCTTAAAGGCAAATTCGGACCTACACATGCTAAAATCAATCCAGTATTTTTCCAAATAAATTTGACCATATATGAAAGTAAGTAAATATGTAACTAAACTTTATCTGTACTTAATGTACATTACAATACGAATTTTAAGCAATGGTATTCAGGGCACACAGGTGCTAAAGGTACTTAAAAGATCATTAATCTGATTTAACCTAGAACACCCAGATACAAACACCGTGACTTATTTCTGGTGAGAGGATACATTCGACAGTTATTTTAAAGACATGAATTTAATTAATAAAACTGGCATGTTAACATGCTCAGTTTAACACCGACAGATTGTTTAGTCTGAGAAAAACATTTTAATATTAAAATTTTGTCTAAAGTTGACCAGTTATTTCACAGATTCCAAAAACAATTTTTGTGTACAGAAGTTATCTGGGGTGTTGGGATGTTATCCAGGGTGTTGGGATGTTATCCGGGGTGTGGGGAGGTAATCCGGGTTGTGGGAGGTAATCCGGGGTGTGGGAGGTAATCCGGGGTGTGGGATGTTATCCGGGGTGTGGGGATGTTATCCGGGTGCGGGGATGTTATCCGAGGTGTGGAGAGGTAATCCGGTGTGTGGGGATGTTATCCGGGGTTTGGGGAGGTAATCCGGGGTGTGGGGATGTTATCCGGGGTGTGGGGATGTTATCCGGGGTGTGGGGATGTTATCCGGGGTGTGGGGATGTTATCCGGGGTGTGGGGATGTTATTCGGGGTGTGGGGGTGTTATCCGGGTGTGGGGATGTTATCCGGGGTGTGGGGATGTTATCCGGGTGTGAGATGTTATCTGGGTGTGGGAAGGTAATCCGGTGTGTGGGGATGTTATCCCGGGGTTTGGGGAGGTAATCTGGGTGTGGGGATGTTATCCGGGGTGTGGGGGTGTTATTCGGGGTGTGGGGGTGTCATCCGGGGTGTGGGGATGTTATCCGGGGGGTGGGAGTTATTCGGGGTGTGGGGATGTTATTCGGGGTGTGGGGATGTTATCCGGGTGTGGGGATGTTATCCGGGGGGTGGGATGTTATCCGGGGGGTGGAGATGTTTTTCTGGGGGGTGGGAAGGTAATCCGGGGTGTGAGGAGGGAATCCGGGGGGTGGGGATGTTATCCGGGGTGTGGGGAGGTAATCCGGGGTGTGGGGATGTTATCCGAGGTGTGGGGATGTTATCCGGGGTGTGGGGAGCTAATCCGGGGTGTGGGGAGGTAATCCAGGGTGTGGGGAGGTAATCCGGGGTGTGGGGATGTTATCCGGGATGTGGGGATGTTATCCGGGTTTGGGGAGGTAATCTGGGGTGTGGGGATGTTATCCGGGGTGTGGGGATGTTATTCGGGGTGTGGGATGTTATCCGGGGTGTGGGGATGTTTTCCGGGTGTGGGGATGTTATTCGGGTGTGGGGATGTTATTCGGGGTGTGGGGATGTTTTCCGGGTGTGGGGATGTTACCCGGGTGTGGGGATGTTATCCGGGGTGTGGGGATGTTTATCCGGGGTGGAGAGTGTTATCTGGGGTGGGGAGGTAATCCGGTGTGGGGAGGTAATCCGGTGTGGGGATGTTATCCGGGTGTGGGGGGGTAATCCGGGGTGTGGGAAGTAATCCGGGGGGTGGGAGGTAATCCGGGGTGTGGGGATGTTATCCGGGGTGGGGATGTTATCCGGGTGTGGAGAGTTAATCTGGGGTGTGGGGATGTTATCCGGGGTTTGGGGAGGTAATCGGGGTGTGGGGATGGTTATCTGGGGTGTGGGGAGGTAAACCGGGGTTTGGGTAGGTAATCCGGGGTGTGGGATGTTATCCGGGGTGGGGAGGTAATCCGGGGTGTGGGGATGTTATCCGGGGTGTGGGAGGTAATCCGGGGTGTGGGAGGTTATCCGGGGTGTGGGGATGTTATCCGGGTGTGGGGAGGTAATACGGTGTGGGGATGTAATCCGGGTGTGGGGGTGTTATCCGGGGTGTGGGGGGAGGTAATCCGGAGTGTGGGGATGTAATCCGGGGTGTGGGGATGTTATCCGGGTGTGTGGGGAGGTAATCCGGAGTGTGGGGATGTAATCCGGGTGTGGGGATGTTATCCGGGGTGTGGGGGATGTAATCCGGGTGTGGGGATGTAATCCGGGGTGTGGGGATGTAATTCCGGGGTGTGGGGATGTAATCGGGGTGTGGGATGTAATCCGGGGGGTGGGGATGTAATCCGGGGTTTTGGGATGTAAACCGGGGTGTGGGGATTTTAATCCGGGGTGGGGGTGTTTCCGGGGTGTGGGGATGTAATCCGGGGTGTGGGGAAGTTCCGGGGTGTGGGGATGTAATCCGGGGTGTGGGGGGTAATCCTGGGTGTGGGGATGTAATCCGGGTGTGGGGGGGGTAATCCGGGGGGTGGGAGGTAATCCGGGGTGTGGGGATGTAATCCGGGGTGTGGGGATGTAATCCGGGGTGTGGGGATGTAATCCGGGGTGTGGGGATGTAATCCGGGGTGTGGGGATGTAATCCGGGGTGTTGGGATGTAATCCGGGGTGTGGGGATGTAATCCGGGGTGTGGGGATGTAATCCGGGGTGTGGGGATGTAATCCGGGGTGTGGGGATGTAATCCGGGGTGTGGGATGCTTCAGCCAGTGAAGATTAATGCCGTTTACAATTGTTTTGTTTTATTCAGAGGAAATGGCTAAACCAGTAGGGGTAATATAGTGTCTGTGAGATAGGGGTCATTTAGATTCCATCAAAGCAACGAGACTATAAGTTTAATTCCTTGGATCAAGAGCCTCTCACCAGCATCATGGCAAGAAAAATCAATAAGGAGAAATAATTGTATACCCTTTCGAAAATAAAAGTGGCTAAATGTCATCAACCCACTCCATCACACACACACACACACACACACACACACACACACACACACACACACACACACATACACACACACACACACACACACACACACACACACACACACACACACACACATACATACACACACATACACACACACACACACACACACACACACACACACACACACACACACACACACCACACACACATACACACACACACACACACACACACACACACACACACACATACACACACACATACACACACATACACACACACACACACATACACACACATACACACACACACACACACACCACACACATACACACACACACACACACACACACCACACACACACACCCACACACACACACACACAAAGAAGAAAGTACTGGAGGCAGGATGCAGAAGAGAGTGGAGCTAATAGCGACCAGCGATGAGGCGGGGTCAGGAGCTAAGAATCGACCCCTTCAACAACAAATAGGCGAATACTCACCAATTAGGCTAATTGTCGTAAGGACATGTGCACGTGAGGAAATGGTAACTAATTGACTGATGAACATAAGAACATAAGAAAGAAGGAACACTGCAGCAGACCTACTGACCCATGAGAAGCAGGTCCATGTTGTCCCCTTCCCCCCCTGATAAGCCCAATGACTCACCTAGTTAGGTCACGGTATCAGACCTAGTAGCACAAGCTAGTCAGGTCCAACTTACACCCACCCACACACACTCATGTATTATTATCTAACCTATTTTTAAAACTACACAACGTTTTAGCCTGAATAACTGTACTCGGGAGTTTGTTCCACTCATCCACAACTCTATTACCAAACCAGTGCTTTCCTATATCCTTCCTGAATCTGAATTTTTCCAAATTGAAACCATTGCTGCGAGTCCTGTCTTGGCTGGAAATTTTCAGCATGCTATTTACATCCCCTTTATTTATTCCTGTTTTCCATTTATGCACCTCGATCATATCCCCCCTAATTCTACGCATTTCGAGAGAGTGCAGATTCAGGGCCCTCAGTCTATCCTCATAGGGAAGATTTCTGATACATGGGATCATCTTTGTCATCCTCCCCTGTACGTTTCCCAGAGCATTTATATCCATTCTGTAACACGGTGACCAGAACTGAGCAGCATAGTCTAAATGAGGCCTAACCAAGGATATATGGAGTAGAAGAACAACCTGAGGACTTCTATTGTTTATACTTCTAGATATGAAGCCAAGGATTCTGTTAGCTTTATTGCGAACACTAATGCACTGTCTTAGTTTTCGATTACTGCTAACCAGAACTCCTAAATCCTTTTCGCAATCAGTAGTATTAAGATCTACTTTATTTAGTTTATATGTGGCATGGTTATTTAACTGTCCAACATTTAGAACTTTGCATTTGTCTATATTTTATATTAAATTATGTATATTTGTCTATATTAAACTATATTAAACTTAAGTAGCGTCATGCACTGGGTAGCAGCACATGAAAAATGCTCCCATGAATCTTGGCCAAGATACATTACAGATGCTAAGAAAATTTAAAACAGATCGAATAAGGTATTTTCAATTAAAAAAAGACTAAGCTACGAAACTGTTGCTGAGAATATTCCAAAAAAATAGGAATGCTCTCTTGGTATAACTTAAAAACACCATAAATCCTCGAGTTTTTATTTTGTTGTAGTATTCTTTTCTGTTTGATATTCTATTTGAAGTTCTTTACAATATCACAAAAAAAATTTTGTCTGTTTAAAAATTTAAATTTAATAAATTGGAAAAAGTAATTGGAAAATTGGCATCCACACAGGTCAAAAGTTATTAAAAAAAATACTTCTTAGTAATTCTCAAAGTGCAGGTAGACTTAAATAAAAACTACCGTATTATTCACTAAATTAAAAAAAAAAGTCTTCTGAAGCAACAGACAACACTGAAATACAAGCAACACTGAAATACAAGCAACACTGAAATACAAGCAACACTGAAATACAAGCAATATTTATGCAATTACGCAGTTGAAAAGTTAGCGTTATTGTCGCTCGTTGTAACACTATGGGTCCGTCCACCCGATGCGTGATAATGTAAATAATGTCTTTTCATCAATATATATAATTTTATTTTGCCTTGTTGTCACTAATATTGAATAGACATACAATCTTCACCGACACTGGCAGTTATTTAAAATTATTAACGTGTATTAACGTATACACATTATTTACATCACATTCACTTATTAAAATTTTATAATATATATATATATATATATATATATATATATATATATATATATATATATATATATATATATATATATATATATATACTTGTTATATTATATTGGGAGGTACCACCTCTAGAATATGTAATTCCTCTGTGTAGCAGTCACCTTCTTTTCCCCTGTCAGTTTTCTGGTTCACCTCGTTAAGCATAGACTCATCTGCTGACAAGTCCAATCCCAAATATCTGAATACGTTTATTTAATCCATATTCCCTCCCTCCATTCTGATATCCAGTCTTTCATTACCTATTTTTTTTGGTTACCCTCATCACCCTGCTCTTTCCAATCTTCACTTCTGATTTCTTCTTTTAATTAAATTCCCTCCTAAATTCATCCACAAACATTTTAAACTTCTCTTCATCTACCAAATGCATACTGTCAATAGCAAAAAGCAATTGCGTCAAATCCCTGTGTGTGTGTGTGTGTGTGTGTGTGTGTGTGTGTGTGTGTGTGTGTGTGTGTGTGTGTGTGTGTGTGTGTGTGTACTCACCTAATGGTGGTTGCAGGCGTCTAGTCATAGCACCTGGCCCCGCCTCTTCACTGGTCACTACTAGTTCCACTCTCTCCCTGCTCCGTGAGTTTTATCATACCTCTTCTTAAAGCTACGTATTGATCTTGCCTTCACTGCACCACTCTCAGGACTGTTCCACTTCTTGACAACTCTTTGTCTGGAGAAATACTTCCTAACATCCCTGTGTCTCATCTGAATGCTCAGCTTCCAACTGTGACCCCTTGTTGATGTGTCCCATCGCTGGAACATCTTGTCCCTATCCACCATGTTATTTCCTCTCAGTATTTTGTGTCGTTATCATGTCCCCCATCCCTCCAGTCCTCCAGTGTCGTCAGGTCGAGTTGTCTTAACCTCTCCTGCCTGGTAGGACATGTCCCTCAGCTCCGAGAATAGTCTCGATGCATATCTTTGAACTTTCTCTAGTTTCCTGACGTATTTGGCCAGGTGAAGGTTCCAAACTGGAGCTGTATACTCCAGTAAGGGCCTAACGTACACGGTGTAGGGTCCGGAACGGCTCCTTATTGAGATGTCGGAATGCCAGTTGCTGGACCAGGTCTGCAGCCTGTTCAGATCCCTCTGTAGTCCTGCCTTATCCTCCCACGACTAAATTCTCCCCATTAACTTTACATTATCTGCAAACAATGACTCTTCTGAGTCTATTCCTTCCCTCATGTCATTCACATATATACTATAAACAATAACTGTTCTAAGACTGGCCCCCGTGGAAGCCCACTCCTAACAGACACCCACTCTGACACCTCATCACGTACCATGACTCGCTGATGCCTTCCCGTCATTTATTCTCTGATCCATTGCAGTGCCTTCAATGTTATACCTGCCTAATCCTCCAGCCTTTGCATTAATCTTTTGTGTGGAACTGTCATAAGCCTTCTTACAGTCCAACAAAACGCAATTTACCTACCTCTCTCTCTCTCTTGTTTTACTGCTGTTACCTTGTCATAGAACTGTAGGAGGTTTATGACACAGGATTTCCCATCTCTGAATCCATGTTGGTTGCCGTTTATAATCTCATTCCTTTCCAGGTGGTCCACTACTCTTCTGATAATCTTCTCCATGATTTTGCACACAATAGATGTGAAACTGGTCTGTAGTTTAATGGTGTGTGTCTGTCCCCTTTTTAAAATTAGGGACTACATTAGCTGTCTTCCATAGCTCAGGTAGTCGCTCTGTTTCGATAGTTGTGTTGAAGATTGTTGTTAGTGATACACAGAGCGCCTCTGCTCCCTCTCCCAGGACCCACGGAGAGATATTATCTGGCCATATCGACTTTGAAATATCTAGTTGTATGTATCGTGTCCAGCACTTGTTGGTGCATCCCACCTCTCTGTCTTTCTGGAGTTTTTTTCTGTCTCCACTGTGAATACTTCTTTGAATCGCAGGTTGAGCTCCTCACAAACTTCAAGGTCGTTTCTTGTAAACTCCATCCTCAGCTTGATTACCTGGTCTTTGACTATTGCTTTCTTTCTGATGTGACTGTACAACAGCTTCGGATCGGATTTGACTTTCGCTGCTATGTCATTTTCGTATTGTCGTCGAGCCTCCCTCCTAACCTATGCATATTCATTTCTTGGTCTTCGATTACTCTCTTATTCTCCTGGGTTCTTTGCCTCCTATACTTCTTCCATTCTCTAGCACTTAGTTTTAGCCTCTCTACACCTTTGGGTGAACCAAGGGCTCGTCCTGGTCTTCTCATTATGTCTGTTGCCCTTTGGTACAAATCTCTCCTCTGCAGCCTTGCAAATTGTTGTCACGTATTTCATCATCTCATTTATTGATTTCCCTGCGAGTTCTCTGTCCTACCGAACTTCATACAGAAAGTTCCTCATGCCTGCGTAGTCTCTTATATTGTAGTTTTGCTTCATTCGTCCAGCCCTTCCTGCCTCCCTCTCTTTCCACTTGTAACCCTACTATGTGTTCGAAGCTTAGAACCTCATGATCACTAGCTCCGAGGGGCTTTTCATATGTGATGTCTATAATATCTGTACTACTCAGGGTGAATAGTAGGTCCAGTCTTGCTGGTTCATCCTCTCCCTCTCTCTGGTAGTGTTCCTAAAGTGTTGATATATGAGGTTTTCCAAAACCACTAACAACATCTTACGTCTCCACGTTTCTGGACCCCCCATGTGGCTCCAAGTTTTCCCAGTTGATTTCTCTGTGACTGAAATAACCCATATCCAGTAGTTTTGCCCTGGCCACATGGACCCTTCTGGCCACTTCAGCCAGTGTACCAATCATCTCTGTTACTCTCATCATATTCTTGTATTGGCTTCCTGCTGTTCTATGGTGGGTTCTAAATCTCTGCAATCACCACCTTGAGACCTTCAGTTTGAGGTGTTCCCATTATGTAATTCCTTGTGTCTTCTCTGTCTCTAACTCCTCAATATCCCATAAAATTTTGATGAGCAGTGCCACTCCTCCACCCTCCCTGTTCCCTCTGTCTTTCTTCAAGATCTGGTATCTCGATGGAAAGATGGCGTTTGTTGTTATTCTTGAGAGCTTGTTTTCTCTGAGGGCTATGATGTCTGGTGATGCCTCTGTGATTCTTTCGTGCCAGTCCTCCCACATATTCATTATTCCATCAGTGTTGTTGTACCATACCTTCAGTTTACTCTCCAGCACTGTATTGTGGGGGGTTGTGGGGGGGGGGAGGGGGAAGAGGGTGGCTGTTAGGGTGCAATGGGATTTTACTGCATATTGTCGTGTGGGGTTTGTGTTGGGATAATGTTTCTGGCTGCGGGATTGTGAGGGTGGATCTGTGGATACGCACGTCGCTCCACTCCATTCTGGTTGTTCTCTACTGACTCGAGCCTTGTCTCTCTCTCTCTTGCTCTTTTTGTCTCTGTGCTCTCTCTCTCAGCTGTTGCCGTTTTGTCCTCGTTCTGTTGCAGTCTAGGAACACCCTCTGGTATTTTGTTGGTTCCTTTAGACGTTTTTTCTCCTGCAGGATCCTGTCCCGTATCGTTTCTGTCCTGAAAACCAGTCTGACTGAGCGATTTCTCTCATTCATTGTGTGTGTGTGTGTGTGTGTGTGTGTGTGTGTGTGTGTGTGTGTGTGTGTGTGTGTGTGGCGTGTGTGTGTGTGCGTGTGTGTGTGTGAATGTGAGTGCTATTGTACTCACCTATTTATGATTGCAGGGGTCGATTCATATCTCCTGGATCCGCCTTTTCACTGATCGCTACTGGGTCCACTCTCTCCCTGCTCCGTGAGCTTTATCATACCTCGTCTTAAAGCTATGCATGGTTCCTGCCTCCACTACATCACTAGCCATACTATTCCACTTCCTGATAACTCTATGACTAAGGAAATACTTCCTAACATCTCTTTGACCGACCTGAGTTCTCAATTCCAGTTGTGACCCCTTGATTCTGTGTCCCATCCCTGGAACATCCTGTCTCTGTCCACCTTATCAATTCTTCGTAATATTTTGTATGTCGTTATCATGTCTCCCCTAATCCTTCTGTCTTCCAGTGTCGTCAGGCCGATTTCCCTTAACCTTTCTTCGTAGGGCATTCCCCTTAGCTCTCAAACTAGTCTTGTTGCAAACCTTTGTACTTTCTCTAATTTCTAGACGTGCTTGACCAAGTGTGGGTTGCAAACTGGTGCTGCATACTCCAGTATGGTCCCGACGTACTCGGTGTACAGTCTTGAACGATTCCTTACTGAGGTATCGGAACGCTATTCTCAGGTTTGCCAGGTGCCCTATATGCTGCAGCAGTTATCTGGTTGATGTGTGCCTCAGGAGATGTGTTCGGTATAATACTCACCCCTAGATCATTTTCCTTGAGTGAGGTTTGCAGTCTTTGGCCACCTAGCCTGTACTCTGTCTGCGGTCTTGTTTGCCCTTCCCCGATCTTCTTGACTTTCCATTTGGCAGGGTTAAATTCAAGGAGCCATTTGCTGGACCAGGCTTGCAACCTGTCCAGGTCTCTTTGTATTCCTGCCTGATCGTCATCCGATTTAATTCTCCTCATGAACTTCACATAATCTGCAAATGGGGGCACTGGCCCTATGACTGACTCTTGTGGAACTCCCCCTCGTCACAGGCACCCACTCTGACACCTAGTAACGTATCATGACCCGTTGCTGCCTCCTTGTCAGGTACTCCCGATCCATTGCAGTGCCCCTCCTGTTATGCGTGCCTGGTCCTCCAGTTTTTGTACTAATCTCTTGTGAGGAACTGTGTCAAAAGCCTTCTTGCAGTACAATAAAATGCAATCAACCCACCCTTCTCTTTCGTATCTTACTTCCGTTACCTTGTCATAAAACTCCAGTAGGTTTGTGGCACAGAACTCTCCTTCCCTGCATCTGTCCTGATTCTACCAGATCAATGAATATGTATATCCAGAAGTGAAATTATTTCAATTATCTCACTGTCCACAGTGAACTTAATGGAAGGGACCAGTGAGTTGAATCTCGGTAGAAAGTCATCAGGACTCATTATAAGGCCACAGACAGAGAATATCATCCACAATAATATTAATAGGAGGAGTGCAACCTACATTAATGGTTATAATTATAACCATGTTATTTAAAGAAGTGGACCGATAAGCCAGCGGAAGTCCCCGGTCAGATGACCAAAAGCTCCAGCTTTGGGTCATCATATGATTGAGATGAGCATCGGTAAACACTTGTCCTGTTTCCTGACAAACACTGTACCTCTCTACCATCATGCACATACCTCTACCATTTGGTATTTGAAGGAAGGATTTTTTAAGTATATTGGTCTCAGAATATTTCACATACAAATTACTCAACACAGGAGACAAACGATTACCCCTATAAACTTAACAATTTTATATAGTATATAGTCCAGAATATTGTTCATAATCTTTAAAGTAAAAATATTTTTCAGAAAAATACAATTTAACTTGATGCTGAACAAATGTATGCATGGGTTATGTTTGTGCGAATATGATAACAACGTATAAAGTACTGAGGAACTGACAAGGAGGACAGGGCCATAATGTTTCGGAGATGTGTCTTAAGAACAAAAGGACACAGCTGGATGTTGAAAATTCAGATGAGCCATAGGGATGTTAGGAAGTATTTCTTCAGCCACAGAGTTGTCAGGACGTGGTATAATCTAGACAGTGAAGCAGTGTAGGTAGGATACATACATAGCTTTAGGAAGATGTAAGATAAAACTCTTGGAGCAGGCAGTAGCTACCAGCGAAGAAGTGGGACTAGGAGCTATGACTCGACCCCTACAACCACAAATAGGTGAGTACACACACAGGCACACACAGACTGCAAACCTCACTCAAGGAAAGGATCTTGGGGTGAGTAGAACACCGGGCACATCTCCTGAGGCGCACATCATCCAAATAACTGCTGTAGCATACGGGCGCCTAGCAAACCTAAGAATAGCATTCCGACATCTCAATAAGGAATCGTTCAGGACCCTGTACATTGTGAACGTTAGGCCCATATTGAAGAATGTAGCACCAGTTTGGAACCCACACCTTTCCAATCATGTAAGGAAATTAGAGAAAGTGCAAAGGTTTGCAAGAAAACCGGTCCCGGAGCTGAGGGGAATGTCCTACGAGGAGAGGTTAAGGGAAATCGACGTGATAACACTGGAGAACAGGAGAGATAGGGGGGATATGATAACGACATACAAAATACTGAGAGGAATTGGCAAGGTGGACAGACAGGACGTTCCAGACATGGAACACAACAACAAAGGGTCACAATTGAAAGTTGAAGACTCAGATGAATCTCAGGGATGTTAGGAAGTATTTCTTCAGTCACAGAGTTGTCAGAAAGTGGAATAGTTTGCGAAGTGATGTAATGTAGGCTGAATCCATTTCTAGTGACCTAGTAGCGGCGAGACCAAGAGCTATGACTCGACCCCTGTAACCACAACTCTGAGTACACTATCGACAAGTGCGTTTGACACTAACGAACACATCAGACCAAGTAATAAGTAATGATATTATCTCAAAAAAATTACATAATTTAATATTAACACTCTTGATGTCTTTAATAACCATTGTGCAATAGACATTCCCTTGTATATTAAACATAGTCATTATAATTTTAAAAATAAAAAGTATAGGAAGAGTATCGGTATTTGTACTGGCCGAAAATTGGGTATCGATAGTGGCGTCGGCCAAAATTTTGGAATCATCCCTGATGGCCTGGTGGTTAACGCTCTCGCTTCACACGGCGAGGGTCTGGGTTCGATTCCCAGCCAGAGTAGAAACATTGGACGTGTTTCTTTCCACCTGTTGTCTATGTTCCCCATCAGTAAAATGGGTACCTGGGTGTTAGTCGACTGGTGTGGGTCGCATCCTGGGACACTGACCTAAGGAGGCCTGGTCACAGACCGGGCCGCGGGGGCGTTGACCCCCGGAACTCTCTCCAGGTAAACTCCAGGTAAATCTCTAATCCATACTTACTGAAATGAAAATATAATTTTGGACGATATCCTGATAACTTTTTAAAGTCTTCTAGATCAGGCTGGCATATCATTACGTAATGTTTACATCCCTTCCAGCGTGATGAAATGCAAAAGGTTAACATAGGCTTCCCAGCATTGCTGCTTGGTTAAATTAATTTAGAATATATTAAGCCGTATGTAATCTGTTCAACACATGTCAATATTTTAATCCCGAAATAAGGAGTAAAATTAACTCTCACTGGATATTTATTGACAAAGACACAATCTTGGTCTATATACCTCTGACGCCAGCCACGTTACACTCACATATCTGCATAATACGGTAGGTGTATGTTGCAAGTATACCTAATTTTGTTGATTAAAAAACTGAAACTCCGGTCCACACACCATCTCAGACCAGCCAATATCAAGTCTCTGTCTGAGTTGCTCCAACCGGAAAATTAGTGTAAGAGTGTCCGGGACGGTCCCAGGACTGAGTGGGCGCCGGATACCGACGTTGGGGCCGGATGAGTGACTCCTGTAAACGAGATGGGTGGAGGAAGAACATTTCCTCCACCTCACTACTACGACTCGTCTATTTTTCAGAGATGCTCTTTTGTTTTCTTCCAGGCCTGGACGGCGCACACAACACAATGATTGGCTTTGTTGAGATGTTTTGCTGGTATCGAGTCTTGGTCGTTACAACAGATTAATGGATATATTACGAAGACATATATACACACAGATTATATATATATATATATATATATATATATATATATATATATATATATATATATATATATATATATATATATATATATATTGAGAGAGAGAGGGAGGGAGGGAGGTACCACCTCTAGAATTGTCCTGGGGACCCTCATCCTCAGAGAAAAGAGTAAACTTGCTTCAGGGAAAACTCAAAGTTCTCCCTGAAGCTGTTTGAGAATTTTCTCCTACCACCCCTTATATTTAATATATATTTTATTTAAAGACAAAATACATAATCTAACGAGCTCTGAAACCAGACCTGCTCCCCCCAACAACTGCAAACAGTCGCACTGGGATGGCCCGATAGTGGAGAATATGGCCTCAACAGTGCTTCAGAGTGTGTCAGGGAAGGATAGAGCCCGCCTCCTGCCAGTGAGAGCTCCTCATGCAGGGGACTTTGTGTTGGCTGTTCCCAACTCCAGCCTTGGCACAGGTCTCGACGCACAGACCATCCGCATTGGTGTTACTCTTCGACTTGCCGCCTCTATTCTCGCCGAACACAGGTCTATTTGTGGCAGTGGGGCATCAGACCGATTTGGGTACCATGGTCTTGTGTGCCGGAAATCCTTGGGAAAGATTGCAAGACATGAGGAGGTTAATAACATTATCAAGAGGAGCCTCACAACAGCCGGATGCCCAGCAGCAAGGGAGCCACCCCAACTATGTAGATCTGATGGCAGCCAAAAGCGTCCAGATGGTATCACCCTTCAAGCCTGGACAGACGGCAAGCAGGTGGTGTGGAATTACACATGTGCATCGATCTTGGCTGATACTCATCTCCAATACAGTAGGCAAGAAGGAGGGGCAGCTGCCAGCTTCAGGGAGTCCCAAAAATCGAGAAAATATGGAGAACATGCCCATCATAATATGTTTGTTCCCATAGGCTCGGAAACCCATGGCTCATGGCGAAGAGTGCATCTAAGTTCCTTAAGGAGCTAGGCAAAAGACTCATCAGGGATCCCAGATCAGCTAGTTTTCTGTTCCAGGGACTCAGCGTTGCTGTTCAGAGCGGTAATGCCTGCTGTATTTTGGGGATGCACCCCAGCTCTGAGGAGCAGGATGAGATCTTGCCATTATAATCAGTGACAAACACGTAACAATATGTACTAGACATGTATCACTCACACCTCATGTCATGTATATGCCATCTTTATACCAACAATATATCTCTTAAATCTTTTGTACCATATTATGTAATAAAATATATCTATTGGTATATTTAAATGGTTTCAGGAAGAAATCCAAATATTCTTCCTTGAAGGCTTTTTATCCACTTCTCCGAGGCTATGGGTCCCACAATTTACGCCAGAGGTGGACCCCATATATATATATATATATATATATATATATATATATATATATATATATATATATATATAATATATATATATATACTCTGTACGAGGTTCAAGTGCGCTCACCCTTTCGGTAGGCAAAGCTTTCGTGGATTCTTGCTCCACATTTCACACACAATTTCTTGAGAGATTAGAGAACCGTGTAAGTCTCCTGGAACTGCTTAAATGCATGTGGCAGTTCAGGAGAGTCTTCATTACAGGAGAAATGTCGTGGGCAGAATAGAGAAATCTTCCTGGACATGCCTAGATGGATCTACCATTTTAGCATTGCCTTAATGACCGGAGAAAAGTAGGGGGCACATTCTTATGTACAGGGTCATTACTGTCAATGTACCACACAGGCTTTCTCTTTTGATCATCTGAGATCTTTTATTCGTGAAGACAGATTCCTGAATATGAAACACCAGAATAAAGTTAATTAAATACCATCAACTGACCAAACGAAATCTCTTGCCAACAGATGCTTCAACTTCATCCTAATATCTATTTGAATATTTCATAATAAAGAATTAATAAAGGTAATGGTAGGGAAGGATTTCAAGTAGGTATTAGCTCTTAACTTGTAAATATTGGTATGAACTCTTTACCTAACGTTGTAAAAACCTTTATGTAAAAGAGAGAGTGAGTGTGTGTGTGTGTGTGAGTGTGATTGAGTATATGGAAGTGTGATTGAGTATACGGTACTCCCTCTTGCCACTCTCGACAAAAAACAGAAAAATACCACACTGTGATATAATCCTTTGTAACTGATACCCATCAAATGCTTTAAAAGATGATAAACATGTAGTAGTGTTACTCACATGTCATTTCATATCATCCCATTATTTAAAAAAAGGCATGGAATTTCACAGATGACACGTGCAGCAACTACCAATAGCAAAATAGTTCTGCGACTATCGTAACTACTAATGTTACTTCACTGTCACTCACAGAGTTGTATGAACCACGGCTCTTGCTTCTGGTTACTATCAGTTTGGCTATGAATATCTCAACCCTCTAATTCTCTCACCACTATTATTATTGACTCGGTTACCTTGTTAACTGGAAGTTCTTGTGCACTTGTAGAAGAAATTAGAGGAAACTTTCAGATTTCCCAGCATATTGTATTCATATGAGAGTGTGTGTTGGTACAGTTAGCGATGGAGTCAGGCAGCCAGTGTCCAGGGCAACATCTCGCTCCTATCCTCCAGAGAAAGAGATTGGAAGGCAGACACTCACAAAGACAGGCAGACAGATGTGTAAGAACACAAAGATAACGGGTTTACCTCTGCTGCATTTATTGAGGAAAATATAACAAGTTGTAGTAGTAGTAGTAGTAGTAGTAGTAGTAGCTGTGATACAGAACACTTTAACTGTGTGGATCACTTAGCTCTCTTATCACTAAAAATGATGTAACACAGACAACATAAAAAAGATAAATTTAGCAAATAATTAATGCTAAATTATGAATAAAATGATTTACCATAATTAAATACTATCATAAGCTTAATAAACAACATCACTTACAAAATTTGTTAAAATATTATTGACAAAACAGTAACCTTAACGTTCCCCGAGGTGACCAGTAATCTTAAGGAAGGGTGAAGATAATCTAATGTATGACCATAATTTTTAAAGGGATGGACTGGTAAGCCAGCGGAAGGCCTCGGTCAGAAGACCAAAAGCTCCAATGGCTGTCATCATCTGACCAAGATTCGCGTCAGGAAACACTTGTCCTGTTTCCTAACGAACCTTACCTAACCTAACCTGGGGTGGGGATGTTGCGGCTTGGAGGTAAGTCTGAACTGTGATGCTGGCGCCCTTCTGGCTAGACAGTGACTGAATGAGTGACAGTGAAAACGTTTTCTTCTTAGGCGGGTCATCCTACCTCAGTGGGCGACAGCCAGTGTTAAAAAAATGATTAAGGCGGAGAGGCGTATACCATGACAGACTTTTCCAGTAATTTGCACACCCCAAGCCGCACACACACAGGTGTTGGAACATCCTCGAACAGTTGGGTATGTGTGAGATATGTGCCATATCCTTACCACAGTTAAGTAACAACAATGACTCAACATCTGATTAACTCATTACCTTGATAAATGTAAAGAAAACGGAGGAGAGCTTGGTATGAGTATTTTAGTGTGAGTATTTTAGTAAAACCTCTTCAAGGGGGGCTCCTTGGCGTGGTGAAGAGGCTCTTGGTCTGAGGAATTAGACCTGTTGGTCTCCTTCCCCAGACTGAACCTAATTACCCCCGAGTCCCCCCTTCCCTATCCAACCTCCCTTTTTCCTTTCCTCCTCCTCCCCGTCCCTCCCTTTTCCCCTTCCTCTTTTTGGCCTTTGGGATTCTTCCCACAGGCATGCTAGTTCCTAGGTAGAGGGAAGGGTACCGGGGTCCATCCCATTCTGTTGAGGTTCTAGGCGGTGGTGTAGTTTGCTGTGGAATCTGGATCGCCTGGGGATGTCCTGTTCCCTCTCTGGTCTCCCGGGGGGTGGCTTTGGGTGCCTTTGGGCCACGGGTGTATCTCTGGAGGCCGCATTTCGGATTCCGGGGGTGGTGGCCAAAGGAGGTATGCTAGGTGGCAGATATCCGGCCACCCTCTCTTTTGTCCACCGAGGTAGCTCGGCAGATGGGTAGGGTATGGCACAGGTTCCATGCCGCATCTGCGCTACTTGCGGTGCTGAGGTCCTCTTGGGCTCAGAGGGAGATTTCCGGCCCTTTCATTCCTCCTAGGAACTATTCCTCCCCATTCCTCCCTTTTTTATTCTTTTTAATTTTTATTTTCTTTCTTTTTTTTTCTTAAAAATAAAAAGAAAGAAGTAACCAAACCATGGAAGACCCAGTCACTGACTCTGCTACCCCCGGGCCCCTTCTTGACACCGCACCCCGTTCTGACCCTGCCTCATTTTTTGACCACTCTTCCGACACTCCTGATACCCCTGTACCTCTTACTGGTGCTGTTTCATCACCTCCTTCAGGTACCTGGGTCTCGACTGACTCCTTCGATTTGTCTGACCTCCCCCCAAATCGCCAGCCCGTCCCACATCAGACCAACTCTGGTCCCACTTCTAAACGCCAACGACAATTGCCTGATGATGATACTTTGCCACCTTCCCGTTCTACTCAGAAAAGAACCGACACGTCATGCACTCACTTTCCATGCTCAGTTTCGAACCGCACAATGGACTGTGTTCTTAACTTTATGACCGACTTCCTCTATTGCCTATCTTTCTGACCATAGTATTGGCAAGGCGCTCCTATGCCATGTTGGTAGAGATATTTCCTTTCATGCTCTCAAGAGCAGTATGTGAATCATCAATGTCCAGGATGCTACCCAAGCTCATGATCTTTCTCTTCTTTCATATATCGATACTATTCCTGTCACTATTGAAAAGCATCATTCCCTCAATTCTTGTAGTGGTACTGTCATTCTGCCCCATATAGTCCAACAGAATTTCCAGACATGTGGCAATGACATTCTCGAACAGCTGGAACACCAAGATCTCCCAAACCTCAAAGTAGACACTTATGTCCTTCCTGCCCGCGGGCAGAGATGATACCCTTGCAATGTGGCTCAATTAACTTTCGACAGCTGTGAACTCCCATCCTCTGTTTATGTAACAGGACATTGGTTACAAGTTTGAAAGGTGATCCCTGCACCGCAACAATGTAGAAATTGCTGGCAATTTGGTCACCCAGCAAAGTATTGCAGATCTATAGCCGTATGCCCAGTCTGTTGTGCTGATGACCATTCTAATACATCTTATAGCCGACCTCCCTCTTGCCTTAATTGCCATGAGGCTCGCCCTTCTTACTCTTGCCATAGCCAGGTCTACTTAAATGAGCGGGAAATCCATTGCTCAAAGAGGCAGAAGGTCTCCCTTATGCTATGGCAGTTTCTCATCTGCACCTCCAAGAGAGACTACCCCATATTTCTTGTTCTCATGTTTCTAAACGTCCCCCACTTCCAGTGTCCCATCTTCTGCAGCCTCCTCTGTGGTTACCCTTCCCATAGTCACTCCTGTCTCTAATACTTTTACTGTCCTGGGCTCAGAAGTCCCTACTTCAACACCTCAGTCTGTTCTTACATCTTCGTGTTCTCCTTCACAAGCCCCGGTATCAACAAGACCTTGTACAACACCTTCTCCCAGTCGCCCCTCTACTTTTCAAAAGTCCAACAAATCCTCATTGCTCAAATCTCCTTTAACTCCTTCTTTCCTTCTTCTACCTCCACATTTTACTTTTCCAGTATCTTTACCTGGTTCTTTCCCTCTCACTGGCTCTGTTACAAGTGTGGAGGTTCACCCTTCTCCTCATAATGTGCCTTCCTCCCCTGTCCCCTCCCCTAGTTTCTTCCTCTTCTGCCACCTCATAGGTTTCTGCCTCTTCTGTCCGTCCAACTCTTCTCCAGTTCCCTCCACCTTTTCATCCCCCCATACTTCGGTACAGTCCATTACTGTCCCAATCTTTATTCACCCTCCTCCTTTCATCTCCAATATTGTCTCCCATAGAATGTCTTTGAATTCAGAAACACTGGAAGCTATCTCAGGATATACTGCAGAGACTAAATCATCAATGGACACTGATCCGCCCGGTTCCTTCTCTTTCCTCTCCTCCATCTGCGCAACTCCTTTCTTCACAACACTCCATTCCTTTGCTACTCGACTTTTCAAACCCCTTTAGTCCATAGGTACCCTTACCTGCGGATTTCTGGTATCTTTATAGTTACCAATCATGGCTTATTTACAGTGGAATATCCGCTGCCTCAGGGGTAATTGGACTGGGCTTCATATGTTGCTTTCCCGGTTTTCCCCTGTTGGTGCTTGCTTACAAGAACCAAAATTACACTCTGCTGTTATCTATCCCATCTCAGGTTATAATTTATTGTATTCTTCGGATCCTTTTCCTGATGGGACCTTTAATGAAAGTGCCCTTCTTCTACGCACTGATAATCCATACCATCAGCTATTTGTTCGTACTTCGCTGCATTACATTGCAGCCCATATCCACTTGCATAAGTGGTATACAGTCTGTTCTTTGTATCTCCTTCTCGGGCATTATCTTTCCTGGATGTTGCCTTTCTTGTCTCGTCCTTACCGCCCCCACTTTTGTTACAAGGCGATTTTAATGCTCATCATTTCCTCTGGGGGGAGTCTCACTGTGATTCCCGTGGCATTCAGTTGGAGGCTTTTCTCGCTTCTCACCCCTTCCATATTTTAAATGCAGGCACTCCCATCCATTTTGATCCTCATACTCTCTCTTGCATCAATCTCTCAGTCTGCTCTTCCTCCGCTGCACTAGACTTCACCTGGTCTGTTCTCCCAGATTTACATGACAGAGATCATTTTCCAATCATTCTTACTTCTCCTTCATATTCACCACCTCTTTGTAACCCACGCTGGCTGGGACCTTTACTCACAACTAACTGCTTTTAGTGAGGTTCCTTCTGCGTCCTCCATTGATGAGCTTTTACACCTCTTCTCGTCCTCAATTTTAACCACAGCTTCTCATTCTATATCCCAAACCTCAGGCAGACATTCTCAGAAGTGTGTGCCTTGGTGGTCTCCTGCTTGTGCTCGTGCAGTACGTTTGAAATGCACTGCGTGGGGGTGTGAGGGAAAAGTTCAACAGATAGGAGTAGCGAGCGAGTATATGGCGACGATAGTTTGATTGCCAGTCTGCTTGTTAAGGTAGGGTCAGTGTTTAGCTCCCACTATCCCCCTTCCCTTTTCTCCACCCTGAAAGGTGACGTGTGGGGCTCCAACCAAATGGATAATCACTTGACTCACAGCTCCCAGCACAACTGTACGTAAAAGCCTCTGCTCCTATTTTAGTGGATATATTGGTTAAAAGCTTCACTTTCAACCAATTATAAGACGTAGTTAATTCTGCCTTTATTTCCATGTTTTGATTTTAAATCCTCACCATTCTTTTAAATACTTTACTTATCATGGAGAGTGATTTCTCAAGCAGTGGTTAACTTGTGTCTCTTTCTAGCTTGGAATATCAGCTTGGGTCATCTGGCAACCACAGAAAGTGTTGAAGGAGACAAATTTCTCATGAGTTCTGGGACGTCACTTTTTTATATACATACCTGAGTGTAGCCAACCCCAGGCAACTTCCCCTCATCTTTGCAGTGGTGAAAGACCTGTGTTCCTATCATCTTGACGGATTATTCAAGGCTAGATATACGGTGACAAACTAGTCGTTGGGTTGTCACTCAACAGCTGTGCCCTCCCCCCCAACATCATCAGCAACGGCTACAATTTCTACAAAGTGTGGTGTCAACATCAACCAGACACCCCAGTCTAACTGTACATATTAGCGTTGAATTCAAATATCATGTTATTTCATTTTTCATCTCTCACGTAGGATAAAAGTTCATGTTTAAATGTTTTATATTTTCAATTATAACAATAAAGTGTTTATACGTTTTTGTATGTTATCCTTTTCTATTAATTAATTTTGCTGAGGAGGAGCCAGCCTTGGTAAGACCTTCTTAAGATCTTACAGGGTTGAGTAAGCCTTCACAGTGGGAGGTACCGGTACAATAGAACCACTGAGAGACTTCTTGATTTTAAGCAGAAGCGTGTGGTCGCTTGCCGTGTCATCCGTGACGGTAAACGCACTTGCTGGCGAGATTGTTTCCAGCATCACCTCTGCTTCCTCTATGAGTGCAATCTGGAAATAAGTACGGAAACTGAGTGGTAAATACTCTCCTGACCCGGCTCCTGTTCTGCAGGTCGCCGGTGTTGATATAGCAAACCCTCTGGAAATTAGTAATCATCTGGTCCGTATTTCTCAGAGGCTACGTCTATGCCCTCGTTTCTTTCCTCAAAGTTTGCCAAAGAGTTAGCGCCCTTAGACTTTTCTTCTCACAAAGAAGAATCTTATAATGTGCCTTTTATACTTTAGGAACTGGAGGCGACACTCTCAGCTTGCCGATCATTGACAGCTGGGCCCGACGACATTCATATTCCGATGTTACAACATTTACATCAGTCAGCCCTTGCTGTCCTCTTACACCTCTTCAATCTTATTTGGTCACAAGGAGTTCTTTCCAAGCTGTGGAAATCTGCTATTGATCTCCCTTTCCGCAAACCGGGTACTACAGGACATAATGCCTCCCACTATCGTCCCATTGCTCTTACCAGTGCAGTTTACAAGGTGATGTAACGTCTGGTAAATCGACGTTTAATATGGTATTTAGAGACACACAACAGTCTCTCCACTAGTCAATATGGCTTCTGTAAGGCCCGTTCTACCATAGACCCCTGACTACACTTGGATACGTATGCTCGTAATGCCTTGCAAATAACCACTTAGTTATTGCCATATTTTTGACCTTGAGAAAGCATATGACACAACTTGGCGACATAATATTTTGGCTCAAGCCCACTCCTTAGGCCTCCGAGTCAATCTACCATCATTCCTTAAAAACTTAACTGACAAACATTTTCGTGTTCGGGTTAATAATATGCTCTCCCCAGACTTTGTCCAAGCTGAGGGTGTCCCCCAGGGATGTGTTCTGAGCACAACACTTTTTCTCCTTGCTATAAATGATTTGGCCTCTCTTCTTCCATCCAATATTTGGTCATAACTCTATGTTGATGACTTCGCTATTGCTTGTGCAGGCGCTGACTGTCACCTCATTACAGTTTCTCTCCAGCATGCAGTCAACCGTGTTTCCAATTGGGCCACCACACATGGGTTTAAATTTTCCAGTACTAAAACTCGCCAAATTACTTTCACTAGAGGCTCTGTCATCTCCGATCATCCTTTGTACCTCTATGGCTCCTGTATCCCTGAACGTAATACGGTCAGGTTTCTAGGCCTTCTCTTTGACCGCAGGTTATCCTGGAAACCTCACATTACCTCTCTGACGGCAACTTGTCACAGCCGGCTGAACCTTCTTAAAACCCTTGCTCATCTTTCATGGGGAGCTGATCGTCGAACTCTCCTTCGCTTACATTCAGTCCTCACTTTATCGAAACTCGACAATGGTGACCAGATCTATTCAGCGGCCTCTCCTACTACTCTCTCGAGCCTTAATCCCATCCATCACCAAGGATTACGTTTGTGCTTTGGCGCTTTCCGCTCTTCCCCTGTTGAGAGCCTCCATGCAAAAGCGAATATTCCATCCTTGTCTGATCGCCGTGATCCCCATTGCCTTCACTACTGTGTTCGCTCACATGATCTCCGCAATCCTTCCATATATAGAATAGTGACCGATGTTAGTAGACATTATTTGTTCGTCGCCCCTGTTTGCTCCGTCCCTTTTCTCTTCGCCTACATTCGTTCTTGTCTTCCCTTCAGTTACCACCTTTCTATGTTCATGTAGCATCTCACTTTTCCCTATCCTCCTGAGAAGTTCCAGCTGTTCGAGTCTGTTCCCTCTCAATCCCTTGCGCGAAAGCCCAACTGCCTACGGTAGCTTCCCGCTCTCTTTTCCTTGACCAATTCCGTTCTCATTCTCATTCCATCGCAGTGTACACAGATGGCTCTAAGTCTTCCAATGGCATCGGACTCGCAGCAGTGTTTCCAGTGTCGTGCGAGGACATTTACTATCCTCGGCTATTATTTTTATAGCTGAATTGTATACCATTCTTACAGCACTTATCCGTATTGCATCTATGCCTGTGTCATCATTTGTGGTTGTGTCTGACTCCCTTAGTGCTTTACAGGTTGTACGAAAATTTTATACACCTCACCCCTAGTTCTCCGTATCCAACTTTGGCTATGCCGCATCTTTACCAAGCGTAAAGATAATGTTTTTTGTTGGGTCCCTGGTCATGTTGGCGAACAGGGCAATGAACAGGTAGACATTGCAGCGCGGTCAGCAGTACATGACCTACCAGTTTCATATAGAGGTGTTCCATTTATGGACTATATTGCTGTAATAGCTACCCACCTTCACACCCGTTGGCAACAACGTTGGTCTAATCTACTCGGTAACAAACTTCATTCTATTAAACCGAGTATAGGTTACTGGTCGTCTTCTTGTCCTCAGTGTCGAGGTTGGGAGACTACTCTCTCCCGTCTTCGCATTGGCTATACTCGTCTTACTCATGGGTATCTCTTGGAGAGGCACCCTGTTCCTGTCTGTGAGAAGTGTCAAGTTCCAGTATCGATTAGCCACATTCTGTTAGACTGCCCTCTCTATCAACGAGCACGCAGAATTTACCTCCAACGTCGTCTCCGCTCTACTACTCTCTCTCTACTTTCCCTTCTTGCTGATGGACCCTCCTTTAATCCTGATTCTCTCATTGACGTCTTGACAACAACTAATTTACTCCACAAACTCTGATGATACCTTTCGCACTCCCCTCAGCCCTTTCTACCTCAATCTCTTGCTACCCTCTACCCCTGCACTATACACTTCCCCGCTGTTCTCCGTAACCTACTAATCATCCCTCTTCCTTTTGCCACCTGATACCCTCCCTTCCTTCCTGCCCTGCAGCGCTGTATAGACCTTGTGGTTTAGCGCTTCTTTTTGATAATAATAATAATTTTGGTAAAAGTACATGAGGCAGGAAAGGCTCGGAAAGACGACTTAGAGATACAGTAGGTGGAGTATTCCGAGAAAAAGAAGAAGAAGAAGAAGAAGAAGAAAGCTACTCCTATTGTTAACCCCTGATGGGTTAGTAACAGGAACAACCCAGAATAACCTATCATTTTAGTATATTTCCAATGGGGTTATTTTACATTCTTACTCAGGCCCCCTCCATTCCTTCCTGGATACGACTAACAACAGTCGACTAGCGCCCAAATATCTACCTATTTATTACTACATAACAGTGGAAGCAAGTGCCGTGAGAAGTGCTTATTTGTCCCACCTCATAGCGAATGTTTAATCCGAAGCACTCTGGTATGCGATCCCAGGTCGCTCGCTTCTATACAGTGCAGCGTCATAACACTGATTGGGTGTGAGAATATACAGGGTAGGGAAGAAAATAAAGAAAGGAAGAGGTATTGGGTTGGTGGGTGGAGCAAGCATCACCTTGACTGAAGGGTAGATTATGCCTGTAAGCCAACCCAAATTCACCTACCAACATTTTTACCCTGCCCACCAGTACATGTAAACACACATGTAAGTACGCACAACCACGCCTGGGCGCCCCAAACACAGATTTACTTAAATTATTGACATCAGCTTCTAAATGAAGGGGCACGAAAGTGAGAAGGCAAGACATAGTTTGTATTTGCCCAGGTATTTACGTATCTAGAGAAGAATCAAGTTCTGATAAACATACGACTTAAGAAATAAAAAAAATTACTTTAATATTGAAAAAACGAATAATCACGAACGACTGATAAGAAAGAAGAACATAATGCTTTAAAAAAGTATATTAGTGAAATTTATTGGAATAACGTATTACAAGACATGTGTGAGTAACATGCACTCGTATTTCAGTAACATAAAAAATGGAATAAAACAATTTATTTGAAAACAGAATTAGAAGAAATACACAACAGTTTAATGGAAGGTGTGGAAGATACATAATAAGATGAAAATTGGCTGTGACAAAAGCGGGAATTATTATCATTACAATAAAAAATAAGCGCTAAACCACAAGGGCTATACAGAAAACAAAAGAGGGAAGCTACAAGGATTCGCACTTGTCCCAGATCCAGATTTAAATAAATTATTTGTCAGAATGAATAAGCACTATTTTAACTTCTTGCCTGCGAAGAAAAATATTGTGAAAATAAACAAGAAATATGGTTTAAAATCTCTATCATGATTAGGAAAATTAAGCAAGTGCCATGTAATGGAAATGACGTTTATTAATCTATAACCAGTAAGATTATAAGATAATTACTCTGCAAAACCAGAAGGAATAATCCATATCGTCTTCGGAAATGACATATAAAAAATGAACAGAAAACGTATCCACATGTTAGTTTGTCTATGAACTTTCATCTATAATTCAGAAGGAATTGAAATTTAAAGGTGATAAGAGGAAGCGTTCTGAAAATATTAAGATCCTTACATGTTACGAGGAAACTGTTGCTAACAGATGGATGGCTCTGACATCACTCACTGCAATATTAAATGGTTCCTTGAAATCAGGAAATTTATTTGGCAGTTGTATTAGTTTTCAAATTCTGTACATCCTCTGAAGAAAATTTTTTTTTTGAGTTTTTACGACCGTCCGGTTTGAAGAAATTTTCAACTATTCCAAGTTTATAAGGAAATTTTTATTACACTGACAAATTTTGCCACTCAAACGAAATTAAATGGGTATTATCTTGGAAGTAAGATGCATCAACCATAAAATATTAAAGCCATTCACAAGAGGAAGATACATATATTTTAATTCCTATAATTAAACGAGAATCAAAATTTCAGACAAGATACACAAAATGGACAGTTCATCTACTACCATCTTGAATTTCCATCTCCGCTGTGGTCAGACTGGGGAGCTGTTTCATGAGCATCTGATGCGAGGCCACCGAGGATCTTGAAAGTTAATCGAGCCATCCAGGATGCTGGGAGTGGCAGTCAATAAGTTTGGTTGGCATGTGAACATTCCAGTTATTTCTGAAATCTGATCGTTACCGTACACAAGCGGTGAAAATTTGAACCCGATAGAAAAAAGGGTTCTTGAAAATCGAAGAGTAGGAGAAAGAATACAAACTCATGAACCACTAAAAAGTGAGAACTTTCTCCAGTGTCAGTGTAATGTTGTAGTTGATACAGTGTGAAACTGCAATCAGTGGTTGTCTAAAATGTCTATACCTCTTGTGCTGGCTGGTTGGTTAACTGACGGTCATTACGACAGCATGTGATTACTTCTCCACTAGTAAAAAATAATTAAATTCCTAAAGAATAAACTCTCTGCGGATAGACACTGAAAAAAATACACTTTGAGGTGTATATATCTGTGTTTGTTCTGTTGGTTCGTCTGTACTCATCAACAAGACTTATACCTTTGATACTTGTCCCACAGTTGGGTATGTGAATATTATAAAAATAGTTAACGTTGTCGGAGAGTCTGTTGTCATTACTTGAATATTTTTTAAAGAGACTTACCTGGAGTTTACTTGGAGAGAGTTTCGGGGGTCAACGTATTATGCATTTCAGGAACAGTGTCTTGCAGTGTAGTTCGGTATAATGTAGTGTTGTGATGTGGCACAGTAATTTGTGCTGTGGCACAGTGTGATGTGGTACAGTGTGGTGTGGAACTATGTGATGTGGCGCATTGTAGTGTGATTTATTGTGTGGCATTGTGTAGTACATTGTGGTTATTGCAGTTAAACGTTGTTGTAGTCCAGTGTAGTTTGGTGTAGTGTGGTGTAGTTTGGCACAGTGTGGTGTAGTTGGAAAGGGTGTGGTGTAGTTTGGTGCAGTGTGGTGTATGGTGCAGTGTGGTGTAGTTTGGTATACGCGAAATGGAATTTAGTGTGTTCCACGATACTTTTATTTTTTTAGTTGTGTTGTGAGGTGTTGTGTGGTGAAGCGTTGTGTAGTGGAGTGTTGTATGGTGGAGGGTTGTGTGGTGGAGCATTGTGTAGTTGAGTGTTGTGTAGTTCGAGTGTTGTATAGTTGAGTGTTGTGTAGTGGAGTGTTGTGCAGTGGAGTGTTGTGTGGTGGAGCATTGTGTAGTTGAGTGTTGTGTAGTGGAGTGTTGTGTGGTGGAGTGTTGTGTGGTGAAGTGTTGTGTAGTGGAGTGTTGTGTAGTGGAGTGTTGTGTGGTGGAGCATTGTGTAGTTGAGTGTTGTGTAGTGGAGTGTTGTGTGGTGGGAGTGTTGTGTGATGGAGCGTTGTGTAGTTGAGTCTTGTGTAGTTGAGTGTTGTGTAGTGGAGTGTTGTGTGGTGGAGTGTTGTGTAGTTGAGTGCTGTGTAGTTGAGTGTTGTGTAGTTGAGTGCTGTGTAGTTGAGTGTTGTGTAGTTGAGTGTTGTGTGGTGGAGTGTTGTGTGGTGGAGCATTGTGTAGCTGAGTGTTGTGTAGTTGAGTGTTGTGTAGTTGAGTGTTTGTGTAGTGGAGTGGTGTGTAGTGGAGTGTTGTGTAGTGGAGTGCTGTGGAGTGTTGTGTAGTGGAGTGATGTGTAGTGGAGTGATGTTGTAGTGGAGTGCTGTGGAGTGTTGTGTAGTGGAGTGGTGTGTAGTGGAGTGTTGTGTAGTGGAGTGCTGTGGAGTGTTGTGTAGTGGAGTGGTGTGTAGTGGTGTTGTGTAGTGGAGAGTTGGGAGTGATGTGTAGTGTTGTGTAGTGGAGTGTTGTGTTGTGAAGTATTGTGTACTGGAGTGTAGTGGAGTGTTGTGGAGTGTTGTGTCGTGGAGTATTGTGCAGTGGACTATTGTGTAGTGGAGTGATGTGTAGTGTTGTGTGGTGTAGCATTGTGTGGTGTAGTGTTGTACAATTGAGTGTTGTGTAGTTGAGTGTCGTGTAGTTGAGTGTTGTGTAGTTGAGTGATGTATAGTGGAGTGTTGTGTAAAAAAGTGATGTGTAGTGTTGTATAGTGCAGTGTTGTGGAGTGCTGTGAAGTGGACTACTGTGTAGTGGAGTATTGTTTAGTGGAGTGTTGTGTGGTGTAGTGTTATGTGGTGTATTGTTGTGTGGTGGAATGTTTGGTGTAGTGTTGTGTTGTTGAGTGTTGTGTATTGGAAGGATGTGTAGTGGAGAGTTGTGTGGTGTAGTGTTGTGCAGTGCAGAGTTGTGTAGTGGACTGTTGTGCAGTGGCGTGTTGTGTAGTTGAGTGTTGTGTAGTGGAGTGTTCTGCAGTGCAGAGTTGTGTAATGGAGAGTTGTGTGGTGGAGCGTTGTATGGAGTGTTGTGCAGTGTAGTGTAGTGTGGTGGAGTGTTTGGTGTAGTGTTGGGCAGTGGAGTGTTATATAGTGTAGTGTTGTGTAGAGGAGAGTTGTGTAGTGGAGAGTTGTGTAGAGGAGAGTTGTGTAGTGGAGTATTTTGTAGTGGAGTGTTGTGTAGTGGAGAGTTGTGTAGAGGAGAGTTGTGTAGTGGAGTGTTGTGTAGTGGAGTGTTGTGTAGTGGAGAGTTGTGTAGAGGAGAGTTGTGTAGTGGAGTGTTGTGTAGTGGAGTGTTGTGTAGTGGAGTGTTGTGTAGTGGAGTGTTGTGTAGTGGAGATTTGTGTGGTGGAGCGTTGTGTGGAATATTGCCTAGCGGAGTCTTTTGTAGTGGAGTGTAAAAGAAGTGTTGTGTAGTGGAGAGCTCTGTGGTGGAGTGTTATGTGGAGTGTTGTGTAGTGGAGTGTTGTGTAGTGAAGTGTAAAAGGAGTGTTGTGTAGTGGATTGTTGTGTAGAGGAGTGTTGTGTAGTAGAGTGTTGTGTAGTGGAGTATTGTGTAGTGGAGCGTTGTATGGTGTGTGTGTGTGTGTGTGCGTGTGTGTGTGTGTGTGCGTGTGCGTGTGCGCGTGCGTGTGTTGTGTGTGTGTGTGTGTGTGTGTGTGTGTGTGTGTGTGTGTGTGTGTGAAGTGTAATACAGTAAGATAGTTTTGTGTGGTATAATGCGTTATGCAACACATTGTACAGAAGTATTGAGCAGTGTGGTGTCCTGTGGTACAGTGTTGTGTGGGACAGCGTTGCGTGTACAGTGCTGTGTGGTACAGTGTTGTGTGGGACACCTTTATGTGGAACAGTGCTGTGTGTACAGTTTGTGTGGTACAGTGATGTGTGGGTATGTGTTGTGTGGTACAGTGTTGTGTGGGACATTGCTGTGTGGTACAGTCTTGTGTGGGGCAGTGTTGTGTGATGTTTTGTGATGCACGTTGGTACAGTCTAGCATGGTATGTTGGTACAGTCTGGTGTGGTGTTCTGGTTGTTACAGTCTGGCATGGTGTGTTTGTACAGTCTGGCGTGGTCTCCATCACCTGAGAGCCACCAACTCCCGGCAGGTAAAATTAAAAACATGTTTATACTGTCTTAAAGGTTGTTCCAGCGTCACGTTCGCTAATGAGTCGAGAAAATCATTATCATATTTTCTATTATGGCTTAAAAGATGCGCCACAATGCCTTCTCTTCCTCAGAATTTGTCTGGAAGTGGATACATCAGGTTACCACATTACATCCACCAACCATATAATCACTACGTCACAAACACCACATTACAATCACAACATCACATTACAACTACATTACATCACGACCACCACATCACATCACAACCACCACTTCACAACTACATCATGATCCGTACCTTACAGTACTCATGAAACATCGTAACACTAACCTACCACATCACAACCCTCATATCACACCCCATAAATTGAAACAGTGCCGACATAACCTGCCCTGCATAAATCAAAAACATATATTTTTCATATTTGTGACATTCCTGTGATCTTTCTCGAGATTCCTCCTTCCCTTGATACTCGGCGATAGGCTAGGCTTCCTGCTCGATCTCCTGATCAACTAAGTTGTTAGTCTTAGCTGCCTCACTGTCTGCATTGTTATCATAACTCATCTGATAAGGGATTTGCAAGAAATAGCGGTCCAATTCGTTCACTAATAAGTTCTACCTTCGTTCCGGGAATATTTCCGATTTCTTCAGGAAACGGGATGAAGAATCTTGCCCCTCGAATGTTGATCTTATTGCACATCAGCTTCTCGCTTAGTTGATTCTCCTGTCTGGCAATATCGTTCACTCCAGGAAGTTATTGTGGAACTCTCACGTATTTTACAAGTGCTTATATTATTAGCTATTTCTCTCTTCTCTGTTCCAGAAAGAACAGTCTAAGTACTTGGAGGTACTCACAACAGTTTATGTTTTGTTAATTCTATATGAGCAGTAAATCTCTGTACATTTGTCACCTGTGGTATTTCTCCCGCCTTGAAAAGTATATTGAACAACTAACAATATTCAGGTCGTTAAAGGACCATTAATTTGAAAAGTATCATCTTCGACGATGCTGATATTGTTTTCAAAGTTCTCATAATGTACCCTGTCATTTTCCTTACCTTTAGCGCATTTGACATATTTTCTTACACGTGTTCCCTACGTCATGCGAACTTTCTGCCTTTTTTGCATTTGTCACCACTGACCGTTATGTATATTTTTCTGAGGCGAATTCCCTAATTATTATATCGTCCTTGGCAAAGGATAAAACGAAACTGTGAAGAGAGTTGTATCTAAATTTATTATTATAAAGAGAAACAGAAAACGTGTTTGAATATTGCTTTGGGGTGCAGAAAAATGGCTATTTTAATTAATATCTCTTTGTGTTCTGTCTGTTAGAGTTCTCTGTTTCAATTTCTCTGCCTTTTCCCGTTGTACCTATTTTGACGCCATTTTATGGGTTTTGACTCAGTGTTCACATTTGCCAAATGACTTTGTTAAATCTTTGAAGATCGAATTTAGTCCTGCCTTTTTGTGTATGCAAAACACCCCTCATGGAAGGTTCCTTGATGTTGGTGAGGGGCTCTTGATTTAGGGAATTGGATCTGTGCTCCAGTTCCCCGAATTAAGCCTGAATGCCTTCCACATCCCCCCCCCTCTCCCCTGGGCGCTGTATAATCCTACGGGTTTAGCGCTTCCCCCTTGATTATAATAATAATGCATGCAAAACTATTTTTATTATCAATAAAATGCATTTTTTTTGTTAATATTTCCCATAGGAAATAATGTAAATCCAATTAAACCATTCCAGACACCCAAAAATATTAACAAAAAATACATTTTGTAGATAATAAAAATAGTTTTGCATGCATTATTATTATTATAATCAAGGGGGAAGCGCTAAACCCGTAGGATTATACAGCGCCCAGGGGAGGGGGGGGGATGTGGAAGGCATTCAGGCTTAATTCGGGGAACTGGAGCACAGATCCAATTCCCTAAATCAAGAGCCCCTCACCAACATCAAGGAACCTTCCATGAGGGGTGTTTTGCATACACAAAAAGGCAGGACTAAATTCGATCTTCAAAGATTTAACAAAGTCATTTGGCAAATGTGAACACTGAGTCAAAACCCATAAAATGGCGTCAAAATAGGTACAACGGGAAAAGACAGAGAAATAGAAACAGAGAACTCTAACAGACCATGAGGGGTGTTTTGCATACAGAAAAAGGCAGGACTAAATTCGAGGGTCCATTGTATTTTGCTTTTCTTCCAAATACAATCTTCAGGTGTGCACTACCTAGTATGATCCTTCTATAAATCTATACAAGTGTCTCCTAAGCTGTGTGATTCTTCGTGCTTATAATGTTTTACCATTATTCATTCGGTTTTTAGTATGATTCCCAATATTCTGAATTTTTGTTTTTGTTTTTAATTCGTCTGTGGGGGTTTAAGTGATTTGGTTTAAACTCTAAACTTGCAACTTCTTACCGTAAATTTTTCTTACTGATGATCGGATTTTTTTACTTTTTTGACCATTTCAATTCTTTTTTACTCTTCTACAAAGTTTGCTGTGTTATATTTCTATGTTTAATTTCATCAGACTTTGCCAGCTTGTACAATCAGTTTCACATCATCAGCTTGTGCAGTCAGTTTCACATCATCAGCTTGTGCAGTCAGTTTCACATCATCAGCTTGTGCAGTCAGTTTCACATCATCAGCTTGTGCAGTCAGTTTCACATCATCAGCTTGTGCAGTCAGTTTCACATCATCAGCTTGTGCAGCCAGTTTCACATCATCAGCTTGTGCAGTCAGTTTCACATCATCAGCTTGTGCAGTCAGTTTCACATCATCAGCTTGTGCAGTCAGTTTCACATCATCAGCTTGTGCAGTCAGTTTCACATCATCAGCTTGTGCAGTCAGTTTCACATCAATTTGTGCAGTCAGTTTCACATCATCAGCTTGTGCAGTCAGTTTCACATCAACTTGTGCAGTCAGTTTCACATCATCAACTTGTGCAGTCAGTTTCACATCATCAACTTGTGCAGTCAGTTTCACATCAATTTGTGCAGTCAGTTTCACATCATCAGCTTGTGCAGTTTCACATCATCAGCTTGTGCAGTCAGTTTCACATCATCAACTTGTGCAGTCAGTTTCACATCAATTTGTGCAGTCAGTTTCACATCATCAGCTTGTGCAGTCAGTTTCACATCATCAACTTGTGCAGTCAGTTTCACATCAATTTGTGCAGTCAGTTTCACATCATCAGCTTGTGCAGTCAGTTTCACATCAACTTGTGCAGTCAGTTTCACATCAACTTGTGCAGTCAGTTTCACATCATCAACTTGTGCAGTCAGTTTCACATCATCAACTTGTGCAGTTAGTTTCACATCAATTTGTGCAGTCAGTTTCACATCATCAGCTTGTGCAGTCAGTTTCACATCATCAACTTGTGCAGTCAGTTTCACATCATCAACTTGTGCAGTCAGTTTCACATCAATTTGTGCAGTCAGTTTCACATCATCAGCTTGTGCAGTCAGTTTCACATCATCAGCTTGTGCAGTCAGTTTCACATCATCAGCTTGTGCAGTCAATTTCACATCATCAACTTGTGCAGTCAGTTTCACATCATCAACTTGTGCAGTCAGTTTCACATCATCAGCTTGTGCAGTCAGTTTCACATCATCAGCTTGTGCAGTCAGTTTCACATCATCAACTTGTGCAGTCAGTTTCACATCAATTTGTGCAGTCAGTTTCACATCATCAGCTTGTGCAGTCAGTTTCACATCATCAACTTGTGCAGTCAGTTTCACATCATCAGCTTGTGCAGTCAGTTTCACATCATCAACTTGTGCAGTCAGTTTCACATCATCAGCTTGTGCAGTCAGTTTCACATCATCAGCTTGTGCAGTCAGTTTCACATCATCAGCTTGTGCAGTCAATTTCACATCATCAACTTGTGCAGTCAGTTTCACATCATCAACTTGTGCAGTCAGTTTCACATCATCAGCTTGTGCAGTCATTTCACATCATCAGCTTGTGCAGTCAGTTTCACATCATCAGCTTGTGCAGTCAGTTTCACATCATCAGCTTGTGCAGTCAGTTTCACATCATCAGCTTGTGCAGTCAGTTTCACATCATCAGCTTGTGCAGTCAGTTTCACATCATCAGCTTGTGCAGTCAGTTTCACATCATCAGCTTGTGCAGTCAGTTTCACATCATCAGCTTGTGCAGTCAGTTTTACATCATCAGCTTGTGCAGTCAGTTTCACATCATCAGCTTGTGCAGTCAGTTTCACATCATCAGCTTGTGCAGTCAGTTTTACATCATCAGCTTGTGCAGTCAGTTTTACATCATCAGCTTGTGCAGTCAGTTTTCACATCATCAGCTTGTGCAGTCAGTTTCACATCATCAGCTTGTGCAGTCAGTTTTACATCATCAGCTTGTGCAGTCAGTTTCACATCATCAGCTTGTGCAGTCAGTTTCACATCATCAGCTTGTGCAGTCAGTTTCACATCAACTTGTGCAGTCAGTTTCACATCATCAGCTTGTGCAGTCAGTTTTACATGTACCTTTGGGATGATGATTGCTTCTCATGAAGACTATTTCTCATAAAATGACTAATTTATAGTTTATATCATCAAAATTTCTGTTGTGTAGATGAGAAGGTTTAGTTTCACCAAACGTAAATTGATTTGGAATTATTGTTTTCCGTTTAATTACAGGAGAATGTCTCCTTGGCATCAAAAATTTAGTTCTTCAGATCATTGCTTGTCGGAAAGTTCACATTGTTATTAGAGAGTCAGTCCCAATTTGAAATTTATGTTAAATTTTGATATTGATTCCTTGCAATAACTGGAGGATGACTCTTTGGATCGGCTTTAATCTTTCAGTCTTGGAATGCCTTATTTAGTGGAATATTTCGACTTTCTGTATAAATCTCGGTTTGCCTGCTTAATATATATGCAAATAGGAGTGTGATTAATGTTTCCAGCACAGATATAGATAGTACACAAATAACCCGCTCATAGAAGGACGACGTTTCGGTCTGACTTGAACCATTTACAAACTCACACCGAAACGTTGTCGTAAGCTCCTCTCTTCTATGTGCGGGTTATTTGTGTATCGTTCCAGTCACGGTATTGTGCCTTTTTTGTTATATGTAGATAGTAAACATCCACAGAAGTAAAACGTCCCGTCATATAAGTGAGAAACAGAGACCTGTTAATGGTTTTACACTCTAGCAGTATATACCCCAGTTCACTATATTCGTAGGACATCACCGTATTAAAAAAAAAAACATTCCACGGGTGGGGATAGAACTCGCGATCAGAGTCATAATCACCGTGAGTCACATTGTATTCACTGACTTTGTAGGACATCACCGTATTCACTGTTTGTACAGGACATGGAAATAAATGGTATAAAATACCGACACAATGGCAATATAAACACAAATGCAGTATAATGTGATCCTTTATTGACTACGTTTCGCCCACACAGTGGGCTTTTTCAAGTCACAAACAGAACTACCTGGGGTGGAAGGAACGCGAGTATTTATAGTCCGGCTGAGGTCAGGTGAAGAATGCTGCATCTGATGATGTACCGAGTTGGGTTGTAGAGTCTAAAAACTTGGGTAGCTTGGAAAGGAGACTGGACAAGTTTGTGAGCAGACCTTCTACAGTGTTCTTATGTGGGATAGCGATGAAGAAGTTTCTTGGCAAGTGGTTCAGCTATGTTATAGAAGCCACTATTCTGGTTGAAGTTGTCGGATATAGAAATAAGTGATGATTCCAGGATTCTTCGGTATTGAGTGTTGTCTTCTGTGGCGATAAGTCTTGAGTTTCTGTAGTTTATCAAGTGGTTGTGTGAATTACGGTGTTTGTACGCAGGCATTCCTTGTGTCGTCAGACCTGCTTGCGTATTGGTGTTCTGAAATACGTGTTTGGAGGTCCCTTGATGTTTCGCCCACGTATAACTTGTTGCAGTCATTACAAGGGATTATGTATACCCCTGCAGAGGATGGAGGCTTGACGATTCACTTGATCTTCCCATTCCAGCCAGCGATTTCATCGACCTGGTTGAACTATGTGTTGGCTTTACGTGTTTCTCTTTTGAAAATCACCTCTTTCAGCAGACTTTTGGACTACCCATGGGTTCGCCACTCAGTGCAGTCCTGGCGAACCTATACATGGAACATCTAGAAGCCGAACGTTTCTCCACCATTATTCCTTCGTCTGTCACCTGGCTCCGTTTGTGACGACATTCTCCTCATAACTCCTAAACGCTTCAACGTTCAAGCTCTCCAAGACAAGCTCAACCAGGTCGAGCCTTCAATCCAGTTCACACTTGAGAAGAGGTCGACAACACTCTTCCTTTCCTTGATGTTCTACTCTGCAAAGCTGACCACGAACTTCGTTTTAAAGTCTATCGAAAACCCACCAACCAAAACGATCTTCTCCACTCTTACTCTCACCACGACACCAAACCAAACGTGGTGTAATTATAGGCTTCTTCCTGCGTGCACTCAGAATCTGCAGCAACGAGTTCCTTGAGGAAGAATGCACTATAATTGAACATGTATTTTCCAAACTCCACTATCCTCGTCACTTCATCAGAGACTGCAGACGGCGAGCACTAAACATCTTCAACACACCCAGAGAAGACACTGCCGAGAAGAGATACATAGTCCTTCCCACCAACTCCATTGCCAAACATGTTTTCCAACATCTTTGCCAAAACATCATTCCAAGTATCTACCTCCACAACCACGACCATCAAGGACATCACCGTAGTAGGCAGGACAAGCCTCCATCCTCTGCAGGGGTATACATAATCCCTTGTAATGACTGCAACAAGTTATACGTGGGCGAAACATCAAGGGACCTCCAAACACGTATTCAGAACACCAATACGCAAGCAGGTCTGACGACACAAGGAATGCCTGCGTACAACACCGTAATTCACACAACCACTTATAAATACAGAAAAAAGACTTATCCCCACAGAAACAACACTAAATCCCGAAGAATCCGAATCATCACTTATTTCTATATCCGACAATTAAACCAGAATAGGGGTTCTATAACTTGCTGAACCATTCCCAAGAACTTTTTCATCGCTATCCCCATAAAACCTGTAGAAGTCTGCTCACAAACTTGCCAGTCTCCTTTCCAACACCCAAGTTTTTAGACCTACAACCCAACCGGTACATTCAGATGAAAGCTTCTTCACCTACCTCACCCGGGGACTATAAATACTCGCGTTCCTTCCCCCCCGGGTATTCTGTTTGTGACTTAAAAAGCCACTTTGGGCGAAACGTACAAAAAAGGGATCACATTATACGCATTTGTGTTTATATTCCCATTGTACGGGACCCCCGTTCATTTTCGTAGGACATCGCCGTTTCACGTGTAGGACATCGCGTTTTCCCTTTTTTGTGTAGGACATCGCCGTTTCACTTTTTGTGTAGGACTCGCCGTTTCACGTTTGTGTGGGACATGCCGTTTTCACTGGGTTAGACATCGCCGTATTCACTTTTTGGTGGGACATCGCCGTATTATGTTTGTGTAGGACATCGCCGTATTCAGTTTGTGTAGGCATCGCCGTATTCACTGTTTTTGTGGACATCGCCGTATTCACTTTTGATGGAATCGCCGTTTTACTTTTTCTGTAGGAATCACCCCTTCCTGACCTAACAAATACACTTCTGACATAATTTCCCCTAGAGTCAAAGATGTCGGCAAAAAAACAAACGAAAATTAATGTAGCTTTAAAAATTTTTCCCAGAAGAGTCATGCCACGCCGTGACATCGACCAGGGTCGTTTCCATGCCCACGCCGTGACATCGCCAGGGCCCTTCATTCCAGCCGTGACATCGCCCCAGGGTCGTTCATGTCCACGCGTGCACGACCTCAGTTCTTCATGTCCACGCCGTGACTCGACCAGGGTCCTTCATGTCCACGCCGTGAATCGCCAGGGGCTTTCTATCCACGCCGTGACATCGACCAGGGTCGTTCATGTCCACCCCGTGACACGCCAGGGTCGTTCTTTCCCACGCCGTGACATCGACCAGGTTTCCTTCATGTCCCCCGTGACATCGACCACGGTCTTCATGTCCACGCCGTGAAAATCGACCTCGGTTTTTCATGTCCCGCCGGGACATCGCCCACGGTCCTTCATGTCCACGCCGTACATCGACCAGGGTCGTTCAATATCCACCCCGTGACTCGACCACGGTCGTTCATGCCACGCCGTGAATCGACCTCGTTCTTCATGCCACGCCGTGACATCCCCACGGTCCTTCATGCCCCACGCCGGACACGCCACGGTCGTTCAATCCACCCGTGAATCGACCACGGTCGTTCATTCCCGCCGGACATCGACCAGGGTCGTTCATGTCCACGCCGTGCCCATCGACACGGTCGTTCATGTCCACGCCTGAACGACCCGGCGCATGCCCCACCCGTGACACGCCCAAGGTCGTTCATGTCCCGCCGTGACATTGACCAGGGTCGTAATGTCCCGCCGGGGCATCGACCACGGTCGTTCAGTCCACGCCGTGAAATCGCCCACGGTCGTTAAAGGCCACCCGTGATATCGACCCGGTGTTCATGTCCCCCGTGTTTTCGTCACGGTAGTTCAGCCACCCCGTACATCGACCAGGGTCATTCATGTCCACCCGGACACGACCACTGTCGTTCATGCCACGCCGGGGCATCGACCATGGTCGTTCATGCCCCACCCCGTGACATCGACCACGGCCCCTTCAGTCCACCCCCGTGACTCGACCACGGCGTTCATTCCACGCCGGAATCGACCGGGGGTTTTTCATTCCACGCCGTGACACGAGCACGGTCCTTAAGCCACCCCGGGACATCGACCCGGCCCTTCAGCCTCCCCGTGACATCGACCAGGGTTTCCTTCATGACCACGCCGTGACATCACCACGGTCCTTAAAGGGGACCACGCCCGGACACGACCAGGGTCCTCATGACCCCCGTGACATCGACCACGGCCCTTTCATACCACGCCGTGACATCGACCAGGGGCCCTTTCTGCCCACCCCGTGAATCGACCCGGCCTCATGCCAGCCGTGACATCGACCACGGTCCTTCATGACCACGCCGTGACATCAAAACCAGGTCCTTCAGACCACGCGTGACATCGACCACGGTCTTTCTCAGACAGGAGTTTTCATTTTTTTTATTTATTTTTTTTTTTAGCTCCCAAAAAAAGAAAAGCGTTTTTATATTGCACTTAAAAACAAGCTATATTTTACTTTATATTTTTCCCGCAGTTTCCCTCACCCATTTACCCAAATTGAAATTGGACACTTATGCAACATATGGGGAAAATTTATTGTGAAAAGTTTTTGCCACACAGTGGCTTCACAGTCCAATACAAAACAGGAAGGTGCAAGGAGAGGGGAGTTTGAGGTAATCAGTCCCTCAGCCTGGAGTCGATGTATTCAGTCCATCAATCTTGTAGAATTGATGGACTGAACATATCGACTCCAGGCTAAGGGACTGATTACCTCTAACTCTTCCTCTCCTTGCACCTTCCTGCTTTGTATTGGACTGATGAAGCCACTGTGTGGCGAAACGTTTCATCAATAAAGTTTCCCATATGTTGCATAAGTGTATCAATCTTCAACTTGTCGGTTTTCAAAATCATTCATCATACTAGTAACTATTCAGAATTTTGGTCTTCAGTAACTGTAGGATATCACTCTTTTCACTACCTCTGTAGGATATCATTAACTTCAGCGACTTTGTAGGTTATTCTCTTCCTTTAATGTGTAAAACTATTCTCTTCGTTAACTCTTTAGGATATCTAACTATTCACTGTTTAGGACGGATATCATTCTCGTCACTATGGAGGATATCACACTCCTCATTAACCATGCCAGATACCACTTATCACACCATTTTGAACATAAATTATGCTATTTGCATTAGCATTAACGATGCAGCTCGATTATAAAATTTATTTCATCAAAATATATTGAAGCGTTAATATCATAAGAGAGTAGGAAGAAATGTGTCCACACTGTGAGATCCATCATTGGTGTCATCTGCACTCAAGATTAACTCTCACTGTTTTTATTTTTGTTCTTGTTAATATTCCTCTATAATATTAATAAGAATAGCAATAAAATATTAGTAATGATATTATTATTTTTAAATTGCTAAAGAAATGTTTAATTCGTAAAAGAACCACAAAATATGTTAAATGAGATTATATTTGTATTCATGTGATTAATGTGTTTAAGATAAAGGCAGAACTTAAAGGCCTTCAATAAAGTACCTTGAAACGTCTTCTTCTCAAGTTCTATATTGTTTATTTGTAAAGAATTACTTTTACCTATATTTATTGTCTACTTTTCTCTATCCAGTTATATTTTTTTCAGCAAAACCGGAATCTTTTCCTTGTTTTTTTCCTTTCGATGATTTATTACACCAGTTGATGACCTGACATCTTTCCCTGAAGATCTCTTCACACCTTCACCTGTATTATACTTTACTTCATCACCTGTGTAACAAGTTGCACCTTCTCCTGTAGAACCCCGCTGACTGCCGTCTGTGATTCACTTTATTCCTCCATCTGTGGTTCACCTTGCATCTTGTGTTTTTCACCTTGTATCTGTGGTTCACCTTGCATCTTGTGTTTTTCACCTTGTATCTGTGGTTCACCTTGCATCTTGTGTGGTTCATCTTGCATCTTGTGTGGTTCATCTTGCATCTTGTGTGGTTCATCTTCATCTTCTGTGGTTCACCTTACACCTTCACCTGTACTGCGCAATTCACTACCACCTAAAGTGCAACTTAAACGTTCAGTGTATTCCACCCGGCACTTTATTCCACTGTGCGATTTGTTCACCAACAGTCGTCATAACAGTTGTCTTATGTCACTCTTGTTCATATTACCTTTTGGATATATTCTTAATTATCTATTAATATGCATGAGTATATTACTTTAACACAGAATTTTTTTGCTTTATAATGAATGCATTTGTTTTTTGTTAATTGTTAAAGTTGTGTGTGTGTGTGTGTGTGTGTGTGTGTGTTTGTGTGTGTGTGTGTGTATGTGTTATGTTTGAGTGTTACTGTGCACTGCTTGTGTGAGTGTTTATTTGTTTTTTATTTGAGTGTGTGCGGGTTTGAGTATATGTGAGTGTTACTTGTTCAGTGTTTGTGTGTGTGTGTTTGCTTTTGGTTTTCTGTGTGTGTGTGTTGTGTGTGTGTGTGTGTGTGTGTGTGTGTGGTGTGTGTGTGTGTGTGTGTGTATGTGTGTGTGTTGTGTATGTGTGTGTGTGTATGTGTGTGTGTGTTTGTGTGCATGTGTGTGTTTTCGCCAATTTTTTAAATTTTGTGAATTAGATAACCTGGTTATTACGCAGTTTTTGTAACCTATTATAATTAAAGCTAATGAAAAAAAAATATATATGCACGCTTGTATTGAGAGATAAACAGCATTGGAATCTTATTTGGGGTTACTCTTCAGGAACCATTTGTCTTGGTCCGACGTGATACTCGTCTGCTTGAATTATCCACATCATTTTCTCATCGTCTGTAAACAGGGATCACCTTTAAATCTATGCATAACGTCATGTTATTGACATATACCAGAAGCAGCAGTGACCCTAGCACTGGCCCTTTTGGAACCTTGCTCCTCATATGCGCCCAGTCTGACACCTCGTTCCTCGTACTCACCTAATTGTGATTGCAGGATTGATTCATAGCTCCTGGCACCTGCCTCTTTACTGGTCGCTTTGTGTGTGTGTGTGTGTGTGTGTGTGTGTGTGTGTGTGTGTGTGTGTGTGTGACCTTGTGTTTGTAAATGTATGAGTACAAAACGTGTATGTAGAACGTGTGTGTGTGTGTTTACATGTGTTTGTAAGTGTGTATATATACATGTATAGGTTTGTGAGTGTGTACGTGTGTGTCCCCATATATGTACTCCCTTATGAGTGGTTGCTGGGGTTGATTCTGAGCTCCTGGCCCCACCTCTCTGATGGTCACTGCTGGCCAGCAGAGATTCTACCTCCATCACTTTGTTGTCTAGGTCATTTCACGGTCGTTTTACTTAATGTGTAGAATATCATTCTTTTCACTAACTCTGTAGGATATCACTCGTTTTGCTACCACTGTTGAAATCATCGTTATCGCTTAGTCTGTAGGATATCACAGTCCTCACTATGTAGGATATTCTCGTCAGTAACTGTAGAATATTACTTGCTTCCTTACCTCTTAAGGATATCACATTCTTTACTAACTCTTCAGAATATTACAATCTTCACTAACTGTAGGATATCACTCTTTTCACTACCTCTATAGGATATCATTCATTCACCGTATGATATTCTCTTCATTAATTCTGTAAAATATTACTCTATTAGCTCTTTAGGATATCAAACTATTCACTGTCTAGAATATCACTCTCTTTAATATCTCTCTAGGATATCATTCTCGTCACCGCGATCATAAAGTCACTTAAAAATAACTCGGGGAATCTGTCTCACGTCCCACCATTATTGTACAAGCGAGCGGCCCATGTCCTTTCGCATGCTATTACATTACTTTTTAACAAGTCACTAGAAACTAGCACTTTCCCGACACTACTCAAGACAGCAAGGGTTACACCAATACATAAAGGTGGTGACCCTACAGACGTAAACAACTATAGGCCAATATCAAACTTAACATCGCTATCCAAAATCTTCGAGAAACTCGTGCACAGGAGACTATATTCATTTATAACGGCACAAAACATACTCAACTCCTGCCAATTTGGATTCAGGAAAAATAAAAGCACTAATGATGCAATTATAAAAATGCTAGATCTGCTGTACACAGCATTGGAAAATAAGGAATATCCGCTAGGAATTTTTATTGACCTAAGAAAAGCGTTTGACACAGTTGACCACGGCATCCTACTCCACAAACTTGACCACTATGGTATAAGAGGCCATGCGCTTGCATATTTTAAATCCTACCTTTCTAATAGGTATCAGTATGTCACCATTAAAGACACAGCCTCATCAATACGGCCACTTGATACTGGAGTTCCGCAGGGAAGTGTCCTTTAACCCCTGCTCTTCCTCATTTACATCAATGATCTTCCAAACATATCCCAACACCTGAAACCCATTCTCTTTGCTGACGACACGACTTACGTCATCTCCCACCCTAATCTTGCCACCCTCAACACCATTGTTAACGAGGAGCTGCTCAAAATATCGACTTGGATGACAGCCAATAAACTTACACTTAACACTGGCAAAACCTACTATATTATGTTTGGTAGCAGAGCAGGTGTTGCGCAACTTAACATTAAGATCGACAACACTCTATACCTCGACAACAACCTAAATTTCCGCACCCATATCCAACACATAAAAAAAGTATCCAAAACGGTGGGGATCCTCTCCAAGATACGATACTACGTACCGCAAACTGCCCTTCTCACACTATTATATATCCATACCTCACCTATGCTATCTGTGCTTGGGGTTCAACTGCAGCAACACAACTAAAGCCAATAATTACCCAACAAAGCCGCAGTAAGAATAATCACCAAATCCCATCCCTGGCAACACCCCCCCCCCCCACTCTTCATAGATCTAAACTTACTCCCTGTTCAGAACATTCACACTTACTACTGTGCAATCTATATCTACAGGACCTTAAATTCCACTATTAACCTTGACCTAAAACGCTTTCTTGATAGTTGTGACAGGATCCACAGGCATAACACCAGACACAAACATCTCTATGACATTCCCAGTGTTCGACTAAACCTTTACAAAAATTCAATGTATTTCAAAGGACCTAAAATCTGGAACACCCTACCTGAAAACTCTAGAACTGCAGACACATTCATCACTTTCAAAACTACAGTTAGAAAACATCTTATCTTCCTAATCAACCCCGACAACTAACTACATGATAACCACCTGGTGGTTCAAAATTACACTCACTCACCCACTGACTATAAACCTAGAAATACTAATCTTAATCTTAAAATAATAAATCCTAACTAGTCATAAGTTTGCCTATGATACTCAAATATAGACACCTGGTATTGTGCCAAAACAAAAGCATTCACATTGCTAAACTCACAAATTATGATGTAGTCACTTAGCCATAGTACTATAATCTGTAAGGATTTATTGTTAAGAATTAATCTAAGTCTGCTCGAAATGCCTAGCCATGCTAGGTGTGCTAGTGGCTCCCTCTGTAATTAGTATTTTATAACATGTAAACCACAAAATACCCAAAACCTGTAAACCCCACATTGTAACCCTTATAGAGAATAAACTTGAATTGAACTATGGAGTATATCACACTCCTCACTAACCGTGCAAGATATCACTTATCACAACATCTTTACATAATAAATTCTGCTGTTGTAAAATTTACTTCACAATTTATTAAAGTATTAATATCATAAGACACTAGGAAGAGATGTGTCCACACTGTGAGATCCACCTTCGGGGTCATCTGCACTCCAGGTCAAACTCATGTAACGGGTTAGCATTCTTCTTTTTATAATTATCTTGGTGTTTTTGCTGTTTTTCTTGCTATTATTACTTTACAAATAAATGCCTTAAAACGTCTTCTCAAGTCTACATTAATTCATTCTTGAAGAATTATTTTTACCTACATTAATTGTCTACTTTTCTCAATCCAGTGATATTTTTCTTCAATTCCGAATCCTTCTCTTGTTTTTTTCTTTGCGATGATTCATTTCACTATCTGAACACCTTATATCTTCCTCTTAAGATCACTTTACACCTTCACTTGTACTGTGCAATTCACTACCACGTTAAGTGCAGCTTACACGTTCACTTTATTCACCGTGCGATGTGTTCACAAACATTCAGTCGTCATAACAGCTGTCTTATGTCACTCTTGCTCATATTACCTCTTATATATATTGTTAATTATCTATTAATATATATGAGTATATTGCTCACACACATAAAAAATTTGCCTTCATGAGTGCGTTTGTTTTTTGTTAACAATTGTTAATCATTTGTCTGATGACAGCGCTCCTGGTGGAGTGTGTGTGTATGACTGTTTGTGTGTGTATGTGTGTGTTTGTGTGTGTGTGTATGTATGTGTGTGTGTGTTACTTGTTCACTGCTTGTGTGCTGCTTTGTTATTGGTTTTGTGTGTGTGTGAGCGGGTGTGAGTGTGTGTGTGTGTGTGCGGGTGTGATGTGTGTGTGTTTGTTAATTGTTCAGTGCTTGTGTGTGTGTGTGTACTCATCTAGTTGCTCACCTAGTTGTGGTTGCAGGGGTCGAGTCCGAGCTCCTGGCCTCGCCTCTTCACTGGCCGCTACTAGGTCACTCTCCCTGAACCGTGAGCTTCATCATACCTCTGCTTAAAGCTATGTATGTGTGTGTGTGTGTGTGTGTTTGCTTTTTGTTTTCTGTGTGTTTGTACTCACCTATTTGTGGTTGCAGGGGTGGATTCATAGTTCCTGGCCCTGCCTCTGCACTGATTGCTACTAGGTCCTCTCTCTCCCTGCCCCATGAGCTCTATCATACCTCGCCTTAAAACTATGTATGGTTCCCGCCTCCACTACGTCACTTTCTAGGCTATTCCACGGCCTGACTACTCTATGACTGAAGAAATACTTCCTAACATCCCTTTGATTCATCCGAGTCTTCAACTTCCAATTGTGACCTCTTGTTTCTGTGTCCCATCTCTGGAACATTCCGTCTTTGTCCACCTTGTCTATTCCGCGCAGTATTTTGCATGTCGTTATCATGTCTCCCCTGACCCTCCTGTCCTCCAGTGTCGTCAGGCCGATTTCCCTCAATCTTTCTTCGTAGGACAATCCCCTTAGCTCTGGGACTAGTCTTATTGCAAACCTTTGCACTTTCTCTAATTTCTTGACGTGCTTGACCAGGTGTGGATTCCAAACTATTGCTGCATACTCCAGTATGGGCCTGACGTATATGGTCTACAGAGTCGTGAACGATTCCTTACTGAGGTATCGGAACGTTATCCGTAGGTTTCCCAGGCCCCCGTATGCTGCAGCAGTTATCTGATTGATGTGCGCCTCAGGAGATATGCTTGGTGTTATACTCTCCCCCAGATCTTTTTCCTTGAGTGAGGTTTGCAGTCTTTGGCCACCTAGACTTTATTGTGTCTGCGGTCTTCTTTGCCGTTCCCCAATCTTCATGACTGCATTTGGCAGGGTTAAACTCAACGAGCCAGTTGCTGGATCAGGCTTGTAGCCTGATCCTGTGCGTGTGTATGTGTGTGTGTGTGTGTGTGTGCGTGTGTGTGTATGTGTGTGTGTGTGTGTGTGTGTGTGTGTGTGTGTGTGTGTATAGCACTGTGTATTAATGTGTATGAGTGCGTGAACCCGTGTGTGTGTGTTTGTGTATGTATGACCATAAGTTTGCATATGTGTGAGTGTAAAACATGTAGAATATGTGTGTGTGTATTTGGAGTGTGTGTTTACATGTGTTTATAAGTGCGAATATGTACATGTATATGTGTGTGAATGTGTACGTCTTTGTGCCCATATGTGTACTCACCTATGACTGGTTGCTGTGGTTGATTCTGAGCTCCTGGCCCCATCTCTGGTGGTCAGTTCTGGTGTCACTCCTGTCTTCAACTATTATACTTATTCTCAAAGCTGGGTATGGATTGTACCTCCATCACTTTGTTGACAAGGTCATTTCACGGTCGTTTTACTTAATGTGTAGGATATCACTCTTTTCACTAACTCTGTAGGATATCATTCTTATCTCTCAGTCTGTAGGATATCACATTCTTCACTTTGTAGGATATTTTCTTCACTAACTCTGGAGGATATTACTTGCTACCCTACCGCTTTATCATGTCACACTCCTTACTAACTCTTCAGAATATTTCAATCTTCAATAACTCTGTAGGATATTCTCCTCACTACCTCTATCGGACATTCACTTCACCGACTCTGTAGGTTATTACACTCTTCACTAATTCTTTATGATATTCTATTCATTATCTGTAATATATTACTCTGTTCATTAACACTCTAGGATATCAAACTATTTACCGTCAAGGATATCACTCTCTTCAATATCTCTCTAAGATATTCTCGTCACTATGGAGGGTATCACTCCTTACTAACCATGGAAGATTTCATTTGTCACACCACTTATACATAATAAATTTTGCTGTTTGCTCAATTATACAATTTATTTCATCACAATATATTAAAATATTAATATCATAAGACACTAGGAAGAGATGTGTCCACACTGTGAGATCCATCACTGGTGTCAACTGCACTCAAGATCAAACTCATTCCTTTACGATTTCTTCCATTTATAAGTCCCTTAGTGTTTTTTTTTATTAATGCTTTATAATATTAGTAACAACAGCGATAAAAATATTAGTAACGATATTATTATTAATATTATTATTATTTTAAATTGTTAAACTGCTTAATTCGTAAAAGAATCACAAAATATGTTAAATGAGATTGTATTATGTGATTAATGTGTCGAGGAAAAATGCATCATTAATCTTAAGTTCTATATTGGTTTATTTTAAAAGAATTATTTTTACCTATTTATTGTCTACTTTTCTCTGTCCAGTGATATTTTTCAGCAAAACCGGAATGCTTTTCTTGTTTGTTTTTTTCTAGTGATGATTCATTACACCAGTTGAAGACCTGACATCTTCCCCTTAAGATCACTTCACTCCTTCACCTGTGGAACAAATTACTCCTTAATTTGTAGAATACCGCTGACTGTCGTCTCTGATTCACTTCATTTCTCCGTCTGTGGTTCACCTTGCTTCATCCGTTGTTCACCTTGCTTCAACCGTTGTTCACCTTGCATCATCTGTGGTTCACCTTGCATCTTGTGTGGTTCACCTTGCATATTGTGTGGTTCACCTTGCATCATCTGTGGTTAAGATTGCTTCTGTGGTTCGCCTTGCATCACCTGTAGATCACCTTATACTTACACCTGCACTGTGCAATTCACTACCACCTAAAGTGCAACTTACACGTTCAGTTCAGAGTGCACTACCCGGCACTTTATTCCATTGTACTGTTTGTTCACAAACATTTAGTCATTACAGTTGTCTTATGTGAGTCTTGCTCATATTACCTCGTGGATATATTGTTAATTATCTATTAATATGCATGAGTATGTTGCTCTCACATTGGAAAATTTTACGTTTATGAATGAATGCATTTGTTTTTTGTTAACAATTGTTGAAGTCAATTGTCTGATGACAGTGGCCCTGGTGTTGTGTGTGTGTGTGTGTGTGTGTGTGTGTGTGTGTGTGTGTGTGTGTGTGTGTGTACTCACCTAATTGTACTCACCTAATTGTGGTTGCAGGGGTCGAGACTCAGCTCCTGGCCCCGCCTCTTCACTGATCGCTACTGGGTCCTCTCTCTCTGCTTCCTGAGCTTTGTCATACCTCTTCTTAAAACTATGTATGGTTCCTGCCTCCACTACTTCACTTGCTAGGCTATTCCACTTGCTGACAACTCTATGACTGAAGAAATACTTCATAACGTCCCTGTGACTCGTCCGAGTCTTCAGCTTCCAGTTGTGTGTGTGTGTGTGTGTGTGTGTGGTGTCATCGCTGGTGTCATCATCACTGGTGTCATCATCACTGGTGTCATCATCACTGGTGTCATCATCACTGGTGTCATCATCACTGGTGTCATCATCACTGGTGTCATCATCACTGGTGTCATCATCACTGGTGTCATCATCACTGGTGTCATCATCACTAGTGTCATCATCACTGGTGTCATCATCACTGGTGTCTCATCACTGGTGTCATCATCACTGGTGTCATCATCACTGTGTCATCATCACTGGTGTACTCACCAATTGTATCATCACTGGTGTCATCATCACTGGTGTCATCGTCACTGGTGTCATCATCACTGGGTCATCATTCACTGGTGTCATCATCACTGGTGTCATCATCACTGTGTCATCATCACTGGTGTCATCATCACTGGTGTCATCATCATGGTGTCATCATCACTAGTGTCATCATCACTGGTGTCATCATCACTGGTGATCATCAGTCACTGGTGTCATCATCACTGGTGTCATACATCACTGGTGTCATCATCACTGGTGTCATCATCACTGGTGTCATCATCACTGGTGTCATCATCACTGGTGTCATCATCACTGGTGTCATCGTCACTGGTGTCATCATCACTGGTGTCATCATCACTGGTGTCATCATCACTGGTGTCATCATCACTGGTGTCATCATCACTGGTGTCATCATCACTAGTGTCATCATCACTGGTGTCATCATCACTGGTGTCATCGTCACTGGTGTCATCATCACTGGTGTCATCATCACTGGTGTCATCATCACTGGTGTCATCATCACTGGTGTCATCATCACTGGTGTCATCATCACTGGTGTCATCATCACTGGTGTCATCATCACTGGTGTCATCATCACTGGTGTCATCATCACTGGTGTCATCATCGCTGGTGTCATCATCACTGGTGTCATCATCACTGGTGTCATCATCACTGGTGTCATCATCGCTGGTGTCATCATCACTGGTGTCATCATCACTGGTGTCATCATCACTGGTGTCATCACTGGTGTCATCATCACTGGTGTCATCATCACTGGTGTCATCATCACTGGTGTCATCACTGGTGTCATCATCACTGGTGTCATCATCACTGGTGTCATCATCGCTTGAGTGCAAATCATTACTATGAATTTCATTAATTTCAAGTTTTATATATAACTAGTAAACTGGCAAATTTTCCTGCACTCAAACTAAACTTAATGGAAACTATCCGTTGTGGGACCCAAAATTTGAAGTGAAAATATAATACAAAAGATTGAAAAAAAGAATGTTATGAACATCAATAAAATTCTAAATAGGCTGACTCAAAAGTCAATTTAAAAATATGAATAAAAGGAAGCTGCTGATGTCCAGTGTGAGTTTGATCTGAGGAACGTGAAGACGCCGATGACAGAACCCACAGTGTGGCCACTTATCTTCCTAGGAAATGATGCCTTTTATAGTTAAATGTTCAAGATAATGTTGATAGTGAGGTACATAGTGACAGCTGATACCGTGAATTTATTAGGTACATAGTGACCGATGATGAATTGTAGTTTATTAGGTACAGAAGGAAACGTGAAATTTATCTGTAAGAAAATCTTGTGGCAGCTTATTACATTCTCTTTAATGAAATTGATACAGGGAAGACTAAAATATGTATCCGGTCCCCAGACTGTTGTCAGTTGCTGCTCGATGTTGTTGTCAGTTGCTGCTCTGTTGTTGTTGTCAGTTGCTGCTCGATGTTGTTGTCAGTTGCTGCTCGATGTTGTTGTCAGTTGCTGCTCTGTTGTTGTCAGTTGCTGCTCGATGTTGTTGTCAGTTGCTGCTCGATGTTGTTGTCAGTTGCTGCTCTCTGTTGTTGTCAGTTGCTGCTCTCTGTTGTTGTCAGTTGCTGCTCTGTTGTTGTCAGTTGCTGCTCTCTGTTGTTGTCAGTTGCTGCTCTCTGTTGTTGTCAGTTGCTGCTCTCTGTTGTTGTCAGTTGCTGCTCTCTGTTGTTGTCAGTTGCTGCTCTCTGTTGTTGTCAGTTGCTGCTCTCTGTTGTTGTCAGTTGCTGCTCTCTGTTGTTGTCAGTTGCTGCTCTCTGTTGTTGTCAGTTGCTGTCTCTGTTGTTGTCAGTTGCTGCTCTCTGTTGTTGTCAGTTGCTGCTCTCTGTTGTTGTCAGTTGCTGCTCGCTGTTGCTGCTCTCTGTTGTTGTCAGTTGCTGCTCTCTGTTGTTGTCAGTTGCTGCTTCTGTTGTTGTCAGTTGCTGCTCGCTGTTGTTGTCAGTTGCTGCTCTCTGTTGTTGTCAGTTGCTGCTCTCTGTTGTTGTCAGTTGCTGCTCTCTGTTGTTGTCAGTTGCTGCCTTCTGTTGTTGTCAGTTGCTGCTCTCTGTTGTTGTCAGTTGCTGCTCTTTGTTGTTGTCAGTTGCTGCTTCTGTTGTTTAGTCAGTTGCTGCTCGCTGTTGTGTACGTTCTGATCTGTTGTTGTCAGTTGCTGCTCTCTGTTGTTGTCAGTTGCTGCTTGCTGTTGTTGTCAGTTGCTGCTCCTGTTGTTGTCAGTTGCTGCCTTCTGTTGTGTCGTTGCTGTCGCTGTTGTTGTCAGTTGCTGCTCTCTGTTGTTGTGTAGTTGCTGCTCTCTGTTGTTGTCAGTTGCTCCCTCTCATGTTGTTGTCAGTTGCTGCTTCTTGTTGTTGTCAGTTGCTGCTCTCTGTTGTGTTGTTAGTTGCTGCTCTCTGTTGTTGTCAGTTGCTGCTCTCTTTGTTGTATTGCTGCTCTGTTGTTGTTGTCAGTTGCTGCTCCTGTTGTTGTCAGTTGCTGCTTCTGTTGTTGCCCAGTTGCTGCTCTCTGTTGTTGTCAGTTGCTGCTCCTGTTGTTGTCTTGCTCTCGTTTGTTGTTAGTTGCTGCTCTCGTCTGTTGTTGTAGTTGGCTGCTTCTATGTTGTCAGTTGCTGCTCGCTGTTGTTGCTGCTCTGTGTTGTTCAGTTGCTGCTCTATGTTCTTGTCAGTGGCTGCTCGCTGTTGTTGTCAGTTGCTGCCTATGCTGTTGTTGTCAGTGGCTGCTCGCTGTTGTTGTCAGTTGCTGCTCTATGTTGTTGTCAGTGTGCTCCCCTATGTTGTTGTCAGTTGCTGCTCGCTGTTGTTGTCAGTTGCTGCTCGCTGTTGTTGTCAGTTGCTGCTCTATGTTGTTGTCAGTGGCTGCTCGCTGTTGTTGTCAGTTGCTGCTCTATGTTGTTGTCAGTTGCTGCTCGCTGTTGTTGTCAGTTGCTGCTCGCTGTTGTTGTCAGTTGCTGCTCTCTGTTGTTGCCAGTTGCTGCTCACTATTGTTGTCAGTTGCTGCTCACTGTTGTTGTAGTCTTTTCTTACCGGTTAGTGAGACTTTTGTTTTTATTGAATGTTGTCACTCTTTCTTGCTGCTGGTTGTTGTGGTTATTTTATCATACTCTGTATTTCTTTTTTTAATTCAGTTAATGTCACTAATTGTTGCTATGAGTTCTTATTAATTATCACCTGTTGTTTCACAATATTATTTCTAGTTGTTACTGATTGTTATTACTGGTTCTTCTCGCTTCTTTTTGTTAATAGTGTTGTTTGCTGTTTGCTGTTTGCTGTTTCTACGCAATGATAAAGGGTTAATGGTGCAATGAAGAGCAATATTTTTCTACATTTGTGTGTATGTGTGGGTGTGTGTGTGAGGGTGTTTGTGTATGTTTGTCTGTGTTTACATTTGTACATGGGTGATTACAGAACATGTGTTAATGTGTGTGTGTTTTGAGTCCTTGTTTGTGTTTCCTTGTGTTTATACGCAATTATTTGTACATGTGTGTGACGTGTATGTGCATACATGTGCTTTTGTATATGCCCAAGTGTGTACTCACTTTTGGTGGTTGTTGGGTTCAATTCTGAACTCCGGGCTCCGCCTCTCTACTACACTTCTGGTGTCACTTACTCCTGGCGTTGTCAGCACTATTATACTTATTCTTGAAGCTTTGTAGTGATTCTGCCTCTTCCTCTTCGTTTTTTAGGTCATTCCACAGTCCTTTCACTATACTAGTATTATATTACTCTTTTCACTAAATCTCTAAGTTATTATTCTATCAATATCTTTGTTATCTCTTGCGATATAAATCGTCCACTACTCTTTATGACATCACTCTCGTGAGGTAATACAACCTTCATACGTTGTGGATATTAATCCTTCACTACGTGTAGGTATACAACCTTCACTACGTTGTAGGTAATACAGACCTTCATACGTTGTGGAAATACCGGGCTTCCACTACGTTGTGGATAATACACTTCATACGTTGTAGGATAATACACCTTTCACTACGTTGTAGGATAATTATACTATTCTTCAACTACTTGTAGGATATACAGCTCTTTTGTTTTCACTACGTGTAGCGATAATCAATCCTTCACTACGTTGTAGGATAATAACCTTCACTCGTTGTGGAAATACAACCTTCACTAGTTGTATGGTAATACAACTTCACTACTTGTAGGATAATACACCTTCCTACGTGTGGATAATACAACTTCACTACGTTTAGATATACAACACTCTCATACGTGTAGGATAATACAACCTTCACTACGTTGTAGGATAATACAACCTTCACTACGTTGTAGGATAATACAACCTTCACTACGTTGTAGGATAATACAGCCTTCACTACGTTGTAGGATAATACAACCTTCACTACGTTGTAGGATAATACAACCTTCACTACGTTGTAGGATAATACAACCTTCACTATCTCTATAGAATATTATTCTCTTCATTCTGCATAATTTCACTTTCGTCTATAACTTTGCAGAACCACTCCTCATAGTCAGATACCCCCTGAATAACCATGCAGGATAACACACTCCTCAATAAGGATGCAGGATAACACACTCCTCAATAACCATGCAGGATAACACACTCCTCAATAAGGATGCAGGATAACACACTCAACCATGCAGATAACCACTCTCAATAGGATGCAGGATAACACACTCCTCAATAACCAAGCAGGATAACACACTCCTCAATAAGGATGCAGGATAACACACTCCTCAGTAACCATCCAGGATATAACTAATCACAAAATTTATACACACCGATTTATTCTCTTTGAATCAACATTTAATATAAAGCTCATTTATTAACTCAACCTCACCTGCACATTTATTTAAGTATTAATATCAAAACTCCCCAAAGAAGAGACGTCCACACTGAAAGAGCCATGTTTGGGGTCTACCTGATCCCCACATCAAACTCACATTAAGATAAGTCTTCTTCTTATTATTATTATCTTGGATTATTGTTTTTGAATTTTTGTTTTGTTATTATTATATACCCCTCAAGGGAGGTTCCTTGACGCTGGTGAGGGGCTCTTGATCTAGGGAATTGGATTTGTGCTCCGGTTCCCTGAATTGAGCCTGAATACCTTCTATACTACTACTCATAATAATAATAATAATAATAATAATAATAATAATAATAATAATAATAATAATATAGAATAATAATAATAATATTATTATTATTATTATTATTATTATTAACAGAAAGACCAAGAACCACAAGAACAGAAAGAAGAACATTAAAAACATTGAAAACGACAATAGAAATAATGATATTAATTATGATAATTATTGTTTTCGGTATTATTATTATGACTATTATGATTATTATTATTATAATTATTTTAATTATTAAACAGGTGTTAAATTAAAGAGAGAATTACAATGCACAGAAAATATGATTTTATTTGAATTAACATGATGAAGATGAGTGTAGCACTTAGTTAACATGATGAAGATGAGTGTAGCACTTAGTTAACATGATGAAGATGAGTGCAGCACTTAGTTAACATGATGAAGAGGAGTGTAGCACTTAGTTAACATGATGAAGAGGAGTGTAGCACTTAGTTAACATGATGAAGAGGAGTGTAGCACTTAGTTAACATGATGAAGAGGAGTGCAGCACTTAGTTAACATGGTGAAGAGGAGTGCAGCACTTAGTTAACATGATGAAGAGGAGTGTAGCACTTAGTTAACATGATGAAGAGGAGTGTAGCACTTAGTTAACATGATGAAGAGGAGTGCAGCACTTAGTTAACATGGTGAAGAGGAGTGCAGCACTTAGTTAACATGATGAAGAGGAGTGCAACACTTAGTTAACATGATGAAGAGGAGTGTAGCACTTAGTTAACATGATGAAGAGGAGTGTAGCACTTAGTTAACATGATGAAGAGGAGTGTAGCACTTAGTTAACATGATGAAGAGGAGTGTAGCACTTAGTTAACATGATGAAGAGGAGTGTAGCACTTAGTTAACATGATGAAGAGGAGTGCAGCACTTAGTTAACATGGTGAAGAGGAGTGCAGCACTTAGTTAACATGATGAAGAGGAGTGCAACACTTAGTTAACATGATGAAGAGGAGTGTAGCACTTAGTTAACATGATGAAGAGGAGTGCAGCACTTAGTTAACATGATGAAGAGGAGTGCAACACTTAGTTAACATGATGAAGAGGAGTGCTGCACTTAGTTAACATGATGAAGAGGAGTGTAGCACTTAGTTAACATGGTGAAGAGGAGTGCAGCACTTAGTTAACATGATGAAGAGGAGTGCAACACTTAGTTAACATGATGAAGAGGAGTGCAGCACTTAGTTAACATGATGAAGAGGAGTGTAGCACTTAGTTAACATGATGAAGAGGAGTGCAGCACTTAGTTAACATGATGAAGAGGAGTGCAGCACTTAGTTAACATGATGAAGAGGAGTGCAGCAGTTAGTTAACATGATGAAGAGGAGTGTAGCAGTTAGTTAACATGATGAAGAGGAGTGCAGCACTTAGTTAACATGATGAAGAGGAGTGCAGCACTTAGTTAACATGATGAAGAGGAGTGCAGCACTTAGTTAACATGATGAAGAGGAGTGCAGCATTACTTAATATGATGAAGAGGAGTGTAGCACTTAGTTAACATGATGAAGAGGAATGTAGCACTTAGTTAACATGATGAAGAGGAGTGCAGCACTTAGTTAACATGATGAAGAGGAGTGTAGCACTTAGTTAACATGATGAAGAGGAGTGCAGCACTTAGTTAACATGAAGAGGAGTGTAGCACTTAGTTAACATGATGAAGAGGAGTGTAGCACTTAGTTAACATGATGAAGAGGAGTGTAGCACTTAGTTAACATGATGAAGAGGAGTGCAGCACTTAGTTAACATGATGAAAGGAGTGTAGCACTTAGTTAACATGATGAAGAGGAGTGTAAGCACTTAGTTAACATGATGAAGAGGAGTGCAGCACTTAGTTAACATGAAGAGGAGTGTAGCACATTAGTTAACATGATGAAGAGGAGTGTAGCACTTAGTTAACATGATGAAGAGGAGTGTGTAGCACTTAGTTAACATGATGAAGATGAGTGCAGCACTTAGTTAACATGAAGAGGAGTGTAGCACTTAGTTAACATGATGAAGAGGAGTGTAGCACTTAGTTAACATGATGAAGAGGAGTGTAGCACTTAGTTAACATGATGAAGAGGAGTGCAGCACTTAGTTAACATGAAGAGGAGTGTAGCACTTAGTTAACATGATGAAGAGGAGTGTAGCACTTAGTTAACATGATGAAGAGAAGTGCAGCACTTAGTTAACATGATGAAGAGGAGTGTAGCACTTAGTTAACATGATGAAGAGGAGTGTAGCACTTAGTTAACATGATGAAGAGGAGTGCAGCACTTAGTTAACATGAAGAGGAGTGTAGCACTTAGTTAACATGATGAAGAGGAGTGCAGCATTACTTAACATGATGAAGAGGAGTGTAGCACTTAGTTAACATGATGAAGAGGAGTGCAGCACTTAGTTAACATGATGAAGAGGAGTGTAGCACTTAGTTAACATGATGAAGAGGAGTGTAGCACTTAGTTAACATGATGAAGAGGAGTGGAGCATTAGTTAACATGATGAAGAGGAGTGTAGCACTTAGTTAACATGATGAAGAGGAGTGTAGCACTTAGTTAACATGATGAAGAGGAGTGTAGCACTTAGTTAACATGATGAAGAGGAGTGTAGCACTTAGTTAACATGATGAAGAGGAGTGCAGCACTTAGTTAACATGATGAAGAGGAGTGTAGCACTTAGTTAACATGATGAAGAGGAGTGGAGCATTAGTTAACATGATGAAGAGGAGTGTAGCACTTAGTTAACATGATGAAGAGGAGTGTAGCACTTAGTTAACATGATGAAGAGGAGTGTAGCACTTAGTTAACATGATGAAGAGGAGTGTAGCACTTAGTTAACATGATGAAGAGGAGTGTAGCACTTAGTTAACATGAAGAGGAGTGTAGCACTTAGTTAACATGATGAAGAGGAGTGTAGCACTTAGTTAACATGATGAAGAGGAGTGCAGCACTTAGTTAACATGAAGAGGAGTGTAGCACTTAGTTAACATTATGAACAGGAGTGTAGCACTTAGTTAACATTATGAACAGGAGTGTAGCACTTAGTTAACATGATGAAGAGAAGTGCAGCACTTAGTTAACATGATGAAGAGAAGTGCAGCACTTAGTTAACATGATGAAGAGAAGTGCAACACTTAGTTATCATTATGAAGAGGAGTGTAGAACTTAGCTAACATGATGAAGATGAGTGTAGCACTTAGCTAACATGATGAAGATGAGTGTAGCACTTAGTTAACCTGATGAAGATGAGTGCAGCACTTAGCTAACATGATGAAGAGTGTAGTACTTAGGTTGCATGATGAAGATGAGTGTAGCACTTAGTTAACATGATGAAGAGGAGTGTAGTACTTAGGTTGCATGATGAAGATGAGTGTAGCACTTAGCTTGCATGATGAAGAGGAGTGTAGCACTTAGCTTGCATGATGAAGATGAGTGTAGCACTTAGCTTGCATGATGAAGAGGAGTGTAGCACTTAGCTTGCATGATGAAGAGGAGTGTAGCACTTAGCTTGCATGATGAAGAGGAGTGTAGCACTTAGCTTGCATGATGAAGAGAAGTGTAGCACTTAGCTTGCATGATGAAGAGGAGTGTAGCACTTAGCTTGCATGATGAAGAGGAGTGTAGCACTTAGCTTGCATGATGAAGAGGAGTGTAGCACTTAGCTTGCATGATGAAGAGGAGTGCAGCACTTAGCTTGCATGATGAAGAGGAGTGTAGCACTTAGCTTGCATGATGAAGAGGAGTGTAGCACTTAGCTTGCATGATGAAGAGGAGTGTAGCACTTAGCTTGCATGATGAAGAGGAGTGTAGCACTTAGCTTGCATGATGAAGAGGAGTGTAGCACTTAGCTTGCATGATGAAGAGGAGTGTAGCACTTAGCTTGCATGATGAAGAGGAGTGCAGCACTTAGCTTGCATGATGAAGAGGAGTGTAGCACTTAGCTTGCATGATGAAGAGGAGTGCAGCACTTAGCTTGCATGATGAAGAGGAGTGTAGCACTTAGGTTGCATGATGAAGAGGAGTGTAGCACTTAGCTTGCATGATGAAGAGGAGTGCAGCACTTAGCTTGCATGATGAAGAGGAGTGCAGCACTTAGCTTGCATGATGAAGAGGAGTGTAGCACTTAGCTTGCATGATGAAGAGGAGTGTAGCACTTAGCTTGCATGATGAAGAGGAGTGTAGCACTTAGCTTGCATGATGAAGAGGAGTGTAGCACTTAGCTTGCATGATGAAGAGGAGTGTAGCTCTAAATTAAGCCTCCGACGAAGTGACTTGAAACGTCTTCTTGTCACGTTCTTTCGGAATTTATTTTTTTAAAGAATTATTTGTATCTATATTCTCTACTTTTTTTCTATCCAATGATATTTTTCAGCAAATGAAAAATATTCATTGTATTTTTTTCACTTGTTGTGATTCATTTTCACCTGTTAAACACATTATTCCTTCTCCTATAGAGCACTTTGCAACTTGGCCTGCAGATCATCTTCACTTGCATTGTGCCTTACATTTTCACCTAAAGTGCAACTTACACGTTCATTGTTGTCCATCTAACACTTTTTTTCCACGTTTTAAGACGTCCCATTGTGTGTTATGTACACAAACACAAATTCAGACATCATAACAGTTGCATTATGTTACTCTCTTGTTCATGTTACCTCTTCGATATATTGTTAATTATCTCTTAACATAGGCGAGTGTATTACTTTTGCATAGGAAGATTTTTTCGCATATGTATGCATTTTTTTTGTTACCATTTGTCGAAGCCAGTTTAATGACAGTTCGCCTACTATTGTGAATGTGTGTGTGTGTGTGTACTTTATTGTTTGTGTTTGCAGGAGTCGAGTCACAGCTCCAGGCCCTGCTTCTTCGCTCGTCCATACTAGGTTCATTTTCTCCCTGCTCCATGAGCTTGATGGTACCTCTTCTCAAAGCTATGAATGGATCCTACTTCCACAACATCACTCTCTAGATATTTCCACTTCCTGAAAACTCTATGGCTGAAGAAATACTTCCTAACATCCCTGTGACTTATCTGAGTCTTCAACTTCCAATTGTGACCCCTTGTTGCTGTGTCCTATCTCTGGAACATGCTGTCTCTGTTCACCTTGTCGATTCCTCTCAGTATTTTACGTCGTTATCATGTGACTCCTGTTCCTCCTGTCCTTCAGTGTCGTCAGGTTGAGTTCCCTTACCCTCTCCTCGTAGGACTTGCCCCTTAGTTTTAGGACTAGTCTCGTTGCAAACCTTTGCACTTTCTCTAGTTTCCTGACGTGCTTTGGCAGGTGTGGGTTCCAAACTGGTGCTGCATACTCCAATATAGGCCTGACGTACACGGTGTACACAGTTCTGAACGATTCCTTACTGAAATGACGGAAAGTTATTCTTGGGTTTGGTAGTAGCCCATATGCTGCAGCAGTTATTTGGTTGATGTGCGCCTCAGGAGATGTGTTCGGTATTATACTCACTACAAGATCCCTTTTTCTTGAGTGAGGTTTGAAGGCTGTATTCTGTCTGCGATCTTCTTTGCTCTTCCCTGTTATTCATGGCTTTGCACTTGACGGGGTTGAACTCTAGGAGCCAGTTGCTAGACCAGGCATGTAGCCTGTCCGATGCCTTTGTAATCCTGCCTGATCCTCCTCCGATTAAATTCTCTTCATTAACTTTAAATCGTCAGCAAAGACACTCCTGAGTCGATTCACTTATACTAGAAACAGCACCGGCTCTGTTTCTGGTACTGTTTTCCATACCTCAGGAAGTCGCTCTGTTTTGATGCAGAGGCGCTCAGTGTTAGTGGGACAGAGCGCCTCTGCCCCCTCTCTCAGGACTTACGGGAAGATGTTATCTGGCCCCATCGCCTTTGAGGTATTTAGTTCGCTTAGCCTCGTCACCTCATCGGTTGTGCGTATTGTGTCCTGCACTTGATGGAGTACCCGTGTTTCTGGAGTCCTTCGTGTGTCTACTGTGAATACTTCCTTAAATCTCATGTTGAGCTCCTAACATACTTCTCAGTTGTTTCACATGAGCTCCCTTTCTTCTTTCTTCAGCCTGATTACCTGGTCCTTTACTGCTGTTTCCTACTGATGTGGCTGTACAACAGCGTTGGGTCGGATTTGGCTTTCACTGCTATGTCATCTTCGTAGTGTACCTGGGCCTCCCTCCTTACCTGTGCACATTAATTTCTGGTACTTCGAATATTCTCCTTATTGTTCTGGGTCCTTTGCCTCCTATACTTCTTCCATTATCTGTTGCATTTCTTTATGGTCTCCCTACGCCTCCGGGTAAACGAAGGGATCGTCCCAGCATTCTCGTTATGTCTGTTGCGCTTGGGTACAAACCTCTCCTCTGCAGCCTTGCAAATTGTCACATATTCCATCATCTTATTTACTTATTTTCCTGACAGTTCTCTGTCCCACTGAACTTCATACAGGAAGTTCCTCAGGCCTGTGAAGTTCCCTCTCGTGTAGTTTGGCTTCATTTGCGCTGCCCTTCCTGCTTCCCTCTCTACTTGTAACTCTACTATGAATTCAAAGATTAGAACTACGAAATCGCTAGCTCCGAGGGGCCTTTCGTAAGTGATGTCCTCAATATCTGAACGGATCAAGGTTATACGAGGTCCAGTTTTGCTGGTTCGTCCTCTCCTCTCTCTTGGTAATCTCCCTGACGTGTTGGTACAGGTATATACAGGTGTGTGTCTGTGTGTGTGCTCACCTAACTCACCTAATTGTGGTTGCAGCGGTCGAGACCCAGCGCCTGGCACCGCCTCTTCACTGACCGCTACTTGGTCTTCCCTCTCCATGCTCTATGAACTTTATCGTACCTCGTCTTAAAACTATGTATGGTTCCTGCCTTCACTATATCATTGCCAGACTATTGTGTGTGTGTGTGTGTGTGTGTGTGTGTGTGTGTGTGTGTATGTTTGTGTGTGTGTTTGGTTCTTTGTGAGTGCTTACATGTGTTTACGCGTTTGTATGTGTGTTAATGTGTACATGAATGTATGCACATGTGTGTGTTCCCAAATGTATACTCACCTATCAGTGGTTGTTGGTGTTGATTCTAAGCTCCTGGCCCCACCTCTCTGCTGGCCACTGCTGGCGTCACTCCTTCCTTCTTGAGCGCTGTTATTCGTCAAGCTATGTACGACATTTTTCTCTACCACTGCGTTATCTAGGTCATTCCATTGTTGTTTCACTGTGTAGGATATCAAGTCTCGCTAATTCTGTAGAATATGACTCGTTTCACTACCTGTGTAAGATATGATTCTCATCATTAAGTCTAAAGGATATATACTTCACTATGCAGGATGTTCTCTAAGCCTGTAAGATATTACTCTCATCTTTACTTCTTTAGGATATCACACTCTTCACTAACCCTGTAAGATATCATTGTCTTCATCATTGGGATATTACGCTCTTCAGTAACTATTATATAATTCTTTTCTCTACCAGTTTAAGATATCAAATTTTTCAATAATTCTGTAGGATATCAAACTTTTAAATATGTATGAAATGGCACTCTTCACAAACTGTAGGATATTACTCTTATCTCTGTAGGATATTACTCTTCTCACTATCTCTGTAGGATATAATTCTCTTCACAAATACTGTAGGATAATAGTAGATGAATGGTTCAGAGAACCGACAAGTTGTTGAATTAGATACATGTGCAACTCTTGGGTATCTTTATTGAGGAAACGTTTCGCCACACAGTGACTTCATCACTCTCTTCAGTGACTAGAATATCACTCTAGACACTAACTGTGCAGGACATCACAGTCCTCACTAATCATGCAGGACATCACAATCCTCACTAATCATGCAGGACATCACAATCCTCACTAATCATGCAGGACATCACAATCCTCACTAATCATGCAGGACATCACAATCCTCACTAATCATGCAGGACATCACAATCCTCACTAATCATGCAGGACATCACAATCCTCACTAATCATGCATGACATCACAATCCTCACTAATCATGCAGGACATCACAGTTCTCACTAATCATGCAGGACATCACAATCTTCACTAATCATGCAGGACATCACAATCCTCACTAATACAGGACATCACAATCCTCACTAATCACGCAGGACATCACAATCCTCACTAATCACGCAGGACATCACAATCCTCACTAATCACGCAGGACATCACAATCCTCACTAATCATGCAGGACATCACAATCCTCACTAATCATGCAGGACATCACAATCCTCACTAATCATGCAGGACATCACAACCCTCACTAATCATGCAGGACATCACAATTCTCACTAATCATGCAGGACATCACAATCCTCACTAATCATGCAGGACATCACAACCCTCACTAATCATGCAGGACATCACAATCCTCACTAATCATGCAGGACATCACAACTCTCACTAATCATGCAGGACATCACAATCCTCACTAATCATGCATGACATCACAATCCTCACTAATCATGCAGGACATCACAATCCTCACTAATCATGCAGGACATCACAATCCTCACTAATTATGCAGGACATCACAATCCTCACTAATCATGCGGGGACATCACAATCCTCACTAATCATGCATGACATCACAATCCTCACTAATCATGCAGGACATCACAATCCTCACTAATCATGCAGGACATCACAATCCTCACTAATCATGCATGACATCACAATCCTCACTAATCATGCATGACATCACAATCCTCACTAATCATGCAGGACATCACAATCCTCACTAATCATGCAGAACATCACAACCCTCACTAATCATGCAGGACATCACAATCCTCACTAATCATGCAGGACATGACAATCCTCACTAATCATGCAGGACATCACAATCCTCACTAATCATGCAGGACATGACAATCCTCACTAATCATGCAGGACATCACCGGTCTCGCCCTTTATTCTTATTGAATTATGTTTGTATCAGCATTTACCATACAGCTCATTTATCACACTATATTTCACTGGAACATTTATTTAAGTATTAATAACATAACACACTAGGAAGAGTCATGTCCACACTGTGAGATCCATCTTATGGGTCCTCGAGTTCGCCAGATAAACTCAAGTACAATATCTTCCTTTTTCAATTTTCATGGTGTTTTTATTGTTGTTATTATTATTTGATAATATTCATAGGTGGACCAATAATAATAATTATTATTATTATTTTTTAAATTGCTAAAGAAATACACAAATAACCCGCACATAGAAAAGAGGAGCTTACGACGACGTTTCGGTCCGACTTGGACCATTTACAAAGTTACACAAACGAGAAGTAGAGCATGACGGGTATATATAGGCATATACATTCACTACTTTTCCTATCATGCTTCCCCTGTCAAGAAAAGTGTTCTTATCTACCTCTTTCTCCGTGCCCTCCGCATCTGTGATCCTCAGTTCCTTCCAGCAGAAATTTCCACTCTTCATAATTCGTTTTCCCGTCTTGGCTACCCTTCCCATTTCATAGACTCTGCCCTCTCACGTGCTAAACGTAATTTCTTCCCTCCCAAACTCTCTACTCCTGGGAACTTTTCTGTCCTCTGCCTTCCCTACATTTCCGGTCTTTCTAATCTCAACAATTCTCTTCGTCCCTTAGATATCAAGCTTACTTTCCGCCCGACTAACACTCTTCGCACTAATCTCGTTCATACCTCTCCTCCCTCTACAGATGTTCCTGGTGTCTACTCTATTTCTTGCTCCTCCTGTCCTCTTCAATACCTTGGAGAAACTGGCCGATCTCTTTCTGACAGACTTAGGGAGCACAAAAATAGTGTTAGGCTTGCCGACACTAACAATGCTCTTTTCTCTCACGTCAGAGATCACAGTCATCCTATTGACTGGTCTTCCGCTATAACTGTCTTCCCTACTTCCAACTCTAACAGTCGCCGTCTGGTTGAATCTTCTCTAATACACAACTTTCCTTGTATGAATCTTAGCCCTGGCTTCGTCTCTGTAGATGCCTTCCTCTCCCACTACATTGTAAAATGCTCCAGACTTCAGAGCACCCGTGACTTAACCTGATTCCTCCTTTTTTTCTTCTTCTCCCTCTTCCCCTTTCCTCTTTACTTTTTTCTCTTCTGGGTTGTCTTTATTCTGTCTTGTGTTTCTGTTCCTTCATTATTTATTTCATTATTTCCCCTCCTCCCCACCTCTGTGTTCTTGCTCTCCCTCTGTGGGCACCTAGCTCCCTTGTGAGCACCTAGCTCCCTTGTGGGCACCTAGCTCCCTTGTGGGCACCTAGCTCCCTTGTGGGCACCTAGCTCCCTTGTGGGCACCTAGCTCCCTTGCAGTGCTCCCCTTTCTTTGTATTTGACTGGCTCCTCCTCCTTACTTCCCCATTACTACTTCCTTCCATCTCCGCCACCTCTACTATTACTACTACTACTACTACTACTACTACTACTACTACTACTACTACTACTACTACTACTACTACTACTACTACTACTACAACAACTACCTCTTACTGCCTATATATATCCGTTCTACCCTACTTCTCGTTAGTGTAACTTTGTAAATGGTCCAAGTCGGACCGAAACGTCGTCGTAAGCTTCTCTCTTCTATGTGCGGGTTATTTGTGTATCGTTCCAGTCACGGTATTGTGCCTGTTTTTCTTATTTGCTAAAGAACTGCTTAATTCACAAGAGAAGAACAAAATGTATTAAATGAGATTATATTTCTAAACCATACCCCCGGCCGGGATTGAACCCGCCGTCATAGAGTCTCAAAACTCCAGCCCGTCGCGTTAGCCACTGGAGTTTTGAGACTCTATGACCGCGGGTTCAATCCCGGCCGGGGGTATGGTTTATTTGCAATCGTGTCATTACGATTTCTTGAGTCATTATATTTCTAATTATGTGATTAATGTGATGTAGAGAAAACCAGCACTAAAGCCTCGATCAAGTGCCATGAGACGTCTCCTTGTCAGGTTCTATAAAGGTTCTATAAAGGTTCTATAAAGGTTAGCTTTTTAAAAATTATTTTTTATCTATATTGTCTACTTTTGTCTGTCCATTGATATTCCTCAACAAAACTTGAATCTTTGTCTTGCTTTTTATTCCTTATCGACAACTCATTTTCACCTGTTGATCACTTTACACCTTCACTTATTGAAGACCTTGTATCTTCACCTGAAGATCACTTCACACCTTCACTTGTAATGCGTCTTACTCCATCACCTGTGAAGCAACTTACACCTTCACTTGTAATGCGTCTTACTCCATCACCTGTGAAGCAACTTACACCTTCACTTGTAATGCGTCTTACTCCATCACCTGTGAAGCAACTTACACCTTCACTTGTAATGCGTCTTACTCCATCACCTGTGAAGCAACTTACACATTCACTTGTAATGCGTCTTACTCCATCACCTGTGAAGCAACTTACACCTTCACTTGTAATGCGTCTTACTCCATCACCTGTGAAGCAACTTACACCTTCACTTGTACAGTACACGTTCATTGTTGTCCATCGAGCACTTTATTCCAGGCAGTTTAAAAAGTCCCATTGTGTGTTATGTATACAAACAAGAATTCAGTCGACATAACAGATGCCTTATGTCACTCTATTGTTCATATTACCTCTTAGATATACTGTTAATTTTCCAATAATATGCTTAATATTGCTCTTACACAAGAGCAATATTATGCTTGTCTCATTGCAGTTCTCCCCTTAGTGTGTGTGTGTGTGTGGTGTGTGTGTGTGTGTGTGTACGCGTACTCACCTATTTGTGGTTGCAGGGGTCGATTCACAGCTCCTGGCAACGCCTCTTCGCTGATTGCTACTAGGTCCTCTCTCTCCCTGCCCCATGAGCTCTATCATACCTCGCCTTAAAACTATGTATGGTTCCCGCCTCCACTAAGTCACTTTCTAGGCTATTCCACGGCCTGACTACTCTATGACTGAAGAAATACTTCCTAACATCCCTTTGATTCATCTGAGTCTTCAACTTCCAATTGTGACCTCTTGTGTCTGTGTCCCTTCTCTGGAACATCCCGTCTTTGTCCACCTTGTCTATTCCGCGCAGTATTTTATATGTCGTTATCATGTCTCCCTGACCCTCCTGTCCTCCAGTGTCGTCAGGCCGATTTCCCTCAACCTTTCTTCGTAGGACAATCTCCGTAGCTCTGGGACTAGTCTTGTTGCAAACCTTTGCACTTTCCCTAATTTCTTGACGTGCTTGACTAGGTGTGGATTCCAAACTGGTGCTGCATACTTCAGTATGGGCCTGACGTAAATGGTATACAGAGTCTTAAACGAATCCTTACTGAGGTATCGGAACGCTATCCGTAGGTTTGCCAGGCGCCCGTATGCTGCAGCAGTTATCTGATTGATGTGAGCCTCAGGAGATATGCTCGGTGTTATACTCACCCCCAGATCTTTTTCCTTGAGTGAGGTTTGCAGTCTTTGGCCATCTAAACTATATTGTGTCTACGGTCTTCTTTGCCCTTCCCCAATCTTCATGACTTTGCATTTGGCAGGGTTAAATTCAAGGAGCCAGTTGATAAATTAGACACAGGTGCAACTCTTGGGTATCTTTATTGAGGAAACGTTTCGCCACACAGTGGCTTCATCAGTCCATACGAAGGAGAATCTTGAAGAACAGGAGGAGAATGAGGTAATCAGTCCCTCAACCTTGAGTCGATGTGGTCAGTCCATCAATCTTGATGGACTGACCACATCGACTCAAGGTTGAGGGACTGATTACCTCATTCTCCTCCTGTTCTTCAAGATTCTCCTTCGTATGGACTGATGAAGCCACTGTGTGGCGAAACGTTTCCTCAATAAAGATACCCAAGAGTTGCACCTGTGTCTAATTTATCAACATGTCGGTTCTCTGAACCATTCATCTACAAGGAGCCAGTTGCTGGACCAGGCTTGTAGCCTGTCCAGGTCTCTTTGTAGTCCTGCCTGATCCTCATCCGATTTGATTCTTCTCATTAACTTCGCATCATCTGCAAACAAGGACACTTCTGAGTCTATCCCTTCCGTTATGTCGTTCACATATAACAAGAACAGCACAGGTCCTAGGACTGACCCCTGTGGAACTCCGCTTGTCACAGGCGCCCACTCTGACACCTCGTCGCGTACCATGACTCGTTGTTGCCTCCCTGTCAGATATTCTCTGATCCATTGCAGTGCCTTTCCTGTTATGTGTGGCTGATCCTCTAGCTTTTGCAGTAACCTCTTGTGAGGAACTGTGTCGAAGGCCTTCTTGCAGTCCAAAAATGTGCAGTCGATCCACCCCTTTCTCTCTTGTCTTACTTCTGTCACCTTGTCATAAAACTCTAGTAGGTTTGTGACACAGGATTTTCCTTCCCTGAAACCGTGCTGGTTGTCAATTATACACTTGTTTCTTTCCAGGTGCCCCACCACTCTCCTCCTGATGATCTTCTCCATGACCTTAGTGATACAGGTCTGTAGTTTAGTGCCTCATGTCTGTCTCCCTTTTTAAAAATTGGGACTACATTTGCCATTTTCCATACCTCAGGGAGTTGCCCAGTTTCAAATGATGTGTTGAAGATCTTTGTTAATGGCTCACACAATATCTCTGCTCCCTCTTTAAGGACCCATGGAGAGATGTTGTCTGGTCCCACCGCCTTTGAGGTGTCAAGTTCGCATAGCAGCTTCTTCACCTCCTCCTTGGTTATATGTACCTCATCCAGCACTTGCTGGTGTGCCCCCCTGTTCTGATTTCCTGGAGTCCTACTGGTTTCCACTGTAAATACCTCTTTAAATCTCGTGTTGAGCTCCTGACATACCTCTTGGTCGTTTCTTGTGAATTCCCCATCACCCTTCCTCAGTCTGATTACCTGGTCCTTGACTGTTGTTTTCCTCCTGATGTGGCTGTACAACAGCTTCGGGTTAGTCTTTACTTTTGATGCTGTGTCATTTTCATATTGTCTCTGAGCCTCCCTTCTTATCTGTGCATATTCGTTTCTGGCTCTTCGGCTGATTTCTTTATTTTCCTGAGTTCTCTGTCTTCTGTACCTTTTCCATTCTCTAGTACACCTAGTTTTTGCCTCCCTACACCTTTGGGTGAACCAAGGACTCGTTCTGTTCTTCCCATTATTTCTGTTTCCCTTGGGAACAAACCTCTCCTCTGCCTCCTTGCATTTTGTTGCCACATAGTCCATCATTTCCTGTACTGGTTTTCCTGTCAGTTCCCTCTCCCACTGAATGTCTTGAAGAAGTTCCTCATGCCTGAGTAGTTCCCCCTTTTGTAGTTTGGTTTTTCCCACTCTATTCCTGCTACTCTCTCCACTTGGAGCTCAACTATATAGTCGAAGCACAGAACCACATGATCACTAGCTCCCAGGGGCCTTTCATACAAGATATCCTCGATGTCCGAACTACTCAAGGTGAATACAAGGTCCAGTCTTGATGGTTCATCCTCTCCTCTCTCTCTGGTAGTGTCTCTAACATGTTGATGCATGAGGTTTTCCAGTACCACATCCACCATCTTGGCTCTCCATGTTTCGGGACCCCCATGGGGCTCCAGGTTTTCCCAGTCAATCTCCTTGTGATTGAAATCACCCATAACTAGTAACTTTGCTCCCCCCATGTGTGCTCTCCTGGCCACCTCGGCTTGTGTGTCGATCATTGCTCTGTTGCTCTCGTCGTATTCTTCTCTTGGCCTCCTGCAGTTCTGTGGTGGGTTGTACATTACTGCAATTATCACCTTATGTCCCTCAGACTGGATTGTTCCTACTAAGTAGTCCCTTTCGCCCGTGCCATCCATTCCTTCAATTTTCTCAAAACCCCACTGGTTTTTAATGAGCAGTGCAACTCCTCCTCCCCCTCTCCTTTCTCTGTCTTTTCTGAGAATTTGATATCCGGATGGAAAGATTGAATCTGTTATTATTCTGGTGAGGTTTGTTTCTGTGAGTGCTATTATGTCTGGGGATGTCTCCTTGATTCTTTCGTGCCACTCCTCATACTTGTTTATTCCATCTGCATTTGTATACCACACCTTCAACTTCTTTTCTAAGACTGTGGTCTGGGAGGTATATTGGGGTTGGGGAAGTGGGAGACCTGGTAAAGAACTATGGGTTGTTGCTGTGGGGGTGGAGTTTGTAATGTAGTGGGCTGGGGCATTGGATGTGGCATGGGTGTTTTGATTTAGAGTGTTTGGTTGCACTGGGGTTGACCTGGTTGGGAGGCTTCTATAGGAAGTTGTGAGGGAGGCTGTATTTGATCTTCTTCCTGGGTCTGGGATCTCCTGTCTATCTTCTCCATCCCCTCTCTTTCCTCCTTTCGCCTTTGTACCATCTCTCTCAGTTTCTGCCTTTCTTCTTGTGTTCTGTCGCGGTCGAGATACACCTTCCTGTATGCCGGCATGTCCCGTAATCGTGCTTTCTCCTGCAGGATCCTGGTCCGAGTCGCTTCTGCCTTGAAGGTCACTTTCACTGGCCGGGTTCTTTTGTTTACAAAGCCCCCTATTCTCCGAAAATTTTCCAGCTGGGTCATGTCGTCTTTTCGTATTGCTTTCATGATGCTTTAAATTGCTTTTTTTCCCCTTGTTTTCATGCTTCATATGTTTCCCCTTCAACTTCCTGGAGCCCATACACAAAGACTGACCTCATCCTTTCATTTTCCCACTGCATATCCCTGTGTATCCCCTCATTTAATTTGGTTTCCTCCACTGCAGCTTTCCTTTCTTCAGTTTCACTGGCTAATGTACTTGGGCTCAGTGGCCTGTCATTTTCCCTTCTCGGCTTTCCTTGGGCTCTGTTGTTGTCTGTTAGGGCCTCCACATAAAGCTTAGCTCTTTCGTTTACTACAGTCTCCTCTGATAGAGCTTCTCCATGCAGTTGTGCCCCTTCTTTCCGTACAGTCCCCTTATTTGTGACTGAGGTAGCAGTCTCTGTTGTCAATCCCAAAATGTTTTTTAGTTCTTTAGGCTGTTTCAGATTTTTCATTTCCTCTTCTAAACTCTGTATCCTAGCCTCTGCTGCTTTGACATACACCTCCCACTTCCTGCTTTCCATATCTATCCTCTCTTCCATTCTCATGCTAAGTTCTTCTAGTTTCTTTTCCCATTCATGATCCCTTTTTATGAGCTCTGCTGCCCAATCTTTCTTTGCAGCTTCCTCCTCCTGTCCCTTGGTTTTTCTTGTTGCTCTCTGGCAACCCATTTTTGTTTTATCCTGATTGCCTCAGGGTGGGAAACCTATGTAGTTATGTATATTAGGTTAGTAGTGTGTATGTCAGAGTGTGGGGGTGGAGGTAGTGGAGGAACTTTGGCTATGTGGGAGAGGGGTGGGGAGGGGGAGGGTGAACAGGGAAGGGGAGGGTGAACGAGGGAGGGGAGGGATCAGGGGAAGCAGTGAGATGTCGGTGGTGAGGGGGAAGTGTATGTGTGAGTCTGGATATGTGTTTGTGTGTGTGTGTGTGTGTGTGTGTGTGTGTGTGTGTGTGTAATTTTGTGTGGAATTATGTGTGGGTTTATTATGTACTGAAAGGTAGGTGGCTTGTGCGTTGTAATGTAGAGTCTCAGTGGTCCTTGGCTGCCCACAACTTCTTGTGACCTGACCCCCAACCTCCTGGAACTTGACCGGCACATACTTACAGTGTGTGTGTGTGTGTGTATGTGTGTGTGTATGTGTGTGTGTGTGTATTGTGTGTGTGTGTGTATGTGTGTGTGTGTGTGTGTGTGTTTGTGTATGTGTGTGTGTATATATGTGTGTGTTTGTGTGTGTGTTGTGTATATATATATATGTGTGTGTGTGTGTGTGTGTATGTGTGTGTGTGTGTGTATTCGCCTAGTTACCATTTTGTCCTAGTATAGGTGTGTGTGTGTGTATGTGTGTATGAGGGGGAGATACTGTTAATACATACCAGTAATTCTGGGTTATAAAAAGCAGAAATTGCTACTAGGGTCTAAAGCTTCTATGAGTGTCTGCCCTTGTGTGTGTGTGTGTGTGTGTGTGAGGGAGGGATGGTTAGGGGGGGTAGGTGGTGTGTGTGTGTGTGTGTGTGTAATTATGTGTTGAATTATGTGTGGGTTTATTATGTGTCTGAAAAGTAGGTGGCTTGTGCTTGGAGTGTAATGTGGATTCTCAGTGGTCGCTTGTGTCCACAACCTCTTGTGACCTGACTCCCACCCTCCTGGGACTTACGCTCACCTACTTACAATGTTGCTTATGCCTGACCTGCCACCTAGCTTGTAGTAAGTTACTCGCCTTGTTCAATGGATTACCAATTGCTATTCCTTATTGAATACTTGAGTGCCTATTCTTTATCGTGCTATGAGAGTTAGACCATTCACATTCAGCTTGGCGGTTAATTGGAACCTGAACCCCACACCCAAACAACCACTCATAGGTGGATACAGTACTTGTAGTGCAGCTGTAGCTGCCTGTAGATTGTCCAACTCGATGTGACGTCCTGGCGTAGATCCAGCTCGATGTACGTCCTGGCGTAGATCCACCTCAATTTCTTCTCGTTAATAAAGTACCCTGTTCACTGTATTTCTCTCACTGGTCACACGATTGTTTCACTTTATTATCATTCTTGGGTGACACTTGACAACGTCGCCTTACCACCACACTAGCCTGCCCACTCTTTGCCACAACGTTTTTATTTTCTAGATCACTTACAAAATTGAGGCTCTCCCCACACTTATGTGGCTCAGGCAGATTAAAAATCACTTCTAGGATTGTTCACTACCCTGACACACTTAGCAACCCTTGCAGAACACTTGGGTAGCCCTCAAAAACACTTATATTCCCGGAGCACGGAAGGCATGACTCGCGTGCTTGCTGTCCCTACTGTGTGTGTGTGTGTGTGTGTGTGTGTGTGTGTACTCATCTATTTGTGGTTGCAGGGGTCGAGTCTTAGCTCCTGGCCCCGCCTCTTCACCGGTTGCTACTGGGCCCTCTCTCTCCCCGCTCAATGAGCTTTATCAAACCTCGTCTTAAAACTGTGTATGGTTCCTGCCTTCACTACGTCATTTCTAGGCTATTCCACTGCCTTACAACTCTATGACTGAAGAAATACTTCCTAATATCTCTCTGACTCATTTGTGTCTTCAATTTCCAATTGTGGCCTCTTGTTTCTGTGTCCCTTCCCTGGAACATCCTGTCTTTGTCCACCTTGTCTATTCCAAGCAGTATTTTATATGTCGTTATCATGTCTCCCCTGACCCTCCTGTCCTCCAGTGTCGTCAGGCCGATTTCCCTTAATCTTTCTTCATAGGACATTCCCCTTAGCTCTGGAACTCACCTTGTCGCAAACCTTTGTACTTTCTCTAGTTTCTTCACGTGCTTTATCAAGTGCGGGTTCGAAACAGGTGCTGCATACTCCAGTATGGGCCTGACATACACGGTGTACAGTGTCTTGAACGATTCCTTACTAAGGTATCGGAATGCTGTTCTCAGGTTTGCCAGGCGCCCATATGCTGCAGCAGTTATCTGATTGATGTGTGCTTCCGGAGACATGTTCGGTGTTATACTCACCCCAAGATCTCTCTCCTTGAGTGAGGTTTGCAGTCTTTGGCCACCTAGCCTATACTCTGTCTGTGGTCTTCTGTGCCCTTCCCCTATCTTTATGACTTTGCATTTGGCAGGATTAAATTCGAGAAGCCATTTGCTGGACCAGGTGTCCAGTCTGTCCAGGTCTCTTTGAAGTCCTACCTGGTCCTCATCAGATTTAATTCTCCTCATTAACTTCACATCATCTGCAAACAGGGACACTTCTGAGTCTAACCCTTCCATCATGTCGTTCACATATACCAAAAATAGCACTGGTCTTAGGACCGACCCCTGTGGGACCCCGCTCGTCACAGGTGCCCACTGTGATACATCATTACGTACCATGACTCGTTGTTGCCTCCCTGTCAGGTATTCTCTGATCCATTGCAGTGCCCTTCCTGTTATATGCGCCTGATGCTCTAGCTTCTGCACTAATCTCTTGTGAGGAACTGTGTCAAAGGCCTTCTTGCAGTCCAAGAAGATGCAATCAACCCACCCCTCTCTCTCGTGTCTTACTTCTGTTGTTTTATCATAAAACTCCAGAAGGTTTGTGACACAGGATTTACCTTCCATGAATCCGTGCTGGTTGGCATTTATACTCTTGTTCCGTTCCAGGTGCTCCACCACTCTCCTCTTGATAATCTTCTCCATAATTTTGCATACTATACACGTCAATGACACAGGTCTATAGTTTAGTGCCTCTTTTCTGTCTCCTTTTTTAAAAATGGGAACTACATTTGCCATCTTCCATACCTCAGGTAGTTGCCCAGTTTCCAGGGACGTGTTGAAGATTGTGGTAAGTGGCACGCACAACATATCTGCTCCCTCTCTAAGGACCCACGGGGAGATGTTGTCCGGTTCCATTGCCTTTGAGGTATCGATGTCCCTTAGCAGTTTCTTCACCTCCTCCTCATCTGTATGTATGTCGTCCAACACTTGTTGGTGTATTCCTTGCTGGTGTCCCCATCTGGTCTGTCCCCCCAGAGTCCTTCCTGTCTCTACTGTAAATACTTCCTTAAATCTCGTGTTGAGCTCCTCACATACCTCTTGATCGTTTCTTGTGAGTTCTCCACCTTCTTTCCTCAGCCTTATCACCTGGTCCTTGACTGTTGTCTTCCTCCTAATGTGGCTATACAGCAGTTTCGGGTCAGATTTGACTTTCGATGCTATGTCGTTTTCATACTGTCGCTGGGCCTCCCTCCTTATCTGTGCGTACTCGTTTCTGGCTCTTCTACTAATCTCCTTGTTTTCCTGGGTCCTATGCCTCCTGTAGCTTTTCCATTCTCTGTTGCACTTAGTTTTTGCCTCCCTACACCTTCGGGTAAACCAAGGACTCGTTTTGGTCTTCCTATTATTTCTGTTTCCCTTGGGAACAAAACTTTCCTCTGCCTCCTTGCACTTTGTTGCCACACATTCCATCATCTCGTTTACTGATTTTCCTACCATTTCTCTGTCCCACTGAACCTCCTGCAGGAAGTTTCTCATACCTGTGTAGTCCCCCCTTTTATAGTTTGGCCTGTTCCCTTCAGTTCCTGTTACCTTCTCCACTTGTAACTCTACTATATAATCAAAACTCAGAACCACGTGATCGCTAGCTCCAATGGGCCTCTCGTAAGTGATGTCCTCAATGTCTGAACTGCTCAGGGTGAACACAAGATCCAGTCTTGCTGGCTCATCCTCCCCTCTCTCTCTGGTTGTGTCCCTGACATGTTGATGCATGAGGTTTTCAAGTACCACATCCATCATCTTGGCTCTCCATGTTTCGGGACCCCCATGTGGCTCCAGGTTTTCCCAGTCGATCTCCCTGTGGTTGAAATCGCCCATTACCAGTAACTTTGTTCTGCTCGAGTGAGCTCTTCTTGCCACCTCAGCCAGTGTGTCCACCATCACCCTGTTGTTTTCTTCGTATTCCTCTCTTGGCCTCCTGCAGTTCTGTGGTGGGTTATACATCACTCCAATGACTACTTTATGTTCTCCGGACTGAATTGTACCTACAATGTAGTCTCTTTCTCCAATCATGTCCATGCCTTCCATTTCCTCAAATCCCCATCGGTGTTTTATGAGCAGTGGAACCCCTCCTCCCCCTCTACTCCTTCTATCTTTCCTCAGGATCTGATATCCTGTTGGGAAGATTGTGTCTGTTATTGTCTCAGCGAGTTTTGTTTCTGTGACTGCTATGATGTCTGGGGATTTTTCACTGATTCTTTCGTTCCACTCCTCATGTTTATTCGTTATTCCATCCGCGTTTGTGTACCAAACTTTCAGTTTCTTTTCTATCATTGTGGTCATGCAAGAATATTGGGGTTGGGGGAGCGAGAGCCTTGGTGGGGGCCTATATGGGGCTGTGGTGTAGGTGGGGTTTGTGATGATGGGGGTGGGGTCAGAATGCCCATAAGGGACAGCTGTTGGGGTGAGGTTTGTGATATGGGGGTTGGTGGCAGAGGGAACAGTGAGTGGGTTGTAGTATAGGTTGCTCAGTTGCGTTGGGAATGTCGCAGGTGGAGTCTTTTTGGTGGGAGATTCCTGAAGCTATTTATGAATTTTTTTCTCTACCACTCTCGGCTGTTCCACAGTCGTTTCACCGTGAAGGATATCACTCGTTTCACTACCAGTGTAGTATGTCATTCTTATTATTAAGTCTGAAGGATATCATATACTTCACTTCGTTAAATCTAACTCTTTTGGATATCACAGCCTTAACCAACACTGCAGGATATCACTCTTTTCACTAACTTTTTAGGATATTACATTCTTCAACAACTGCATAGGATATCAAACTTTCAAATATGTATAACTTGACATCCTTCACACACTCTTTAGGATATTACTTTTTTCACTCTCTTAAAGGATATGATTCTCTTCACTAACTCTTTAGAATTTCATGCTCTTCATAACACAGTAGGATAACACACTCTTCAATGCCTCTCCAGGATATCACTGTTTTCATTAACTCTGTAGGATATCACTATTTTCAATGCCTCTTTAGGATATGACTCCCGTCACTAACTTGGCAGGATATCACACTCCTCACTAATGATGCAGGATAACACACTCATCACTAATGATGCAGGATAACACACTCATCACTAATGATGCAGGATAACACACTCGTCACTAATGATGCAGGATAACACACTCCTCACTAATGATGCAGGATAACACACTCCTCACTAATGATGCAGGATAACACACTCGTCACTAATGATACAGGGTAACACACTCCTCACTAATGATGCAGTATAACACACTCGTCACTAATGATGCAGTATAACACACTCGTCACTAATGATGCAGTATAACACACTCGTCACTAATGATGCAGGATAACACACTCGTCACTAATGATGCAGGATAACACACTCGTCACTAATGATGCAGGATAACACACTCGTCACTAATGATGCAGGATAACACACTCGTCACTAATGATGCAGTATAACACACTCGTCACTAATGATACAGTATAACACACTCGTCACTAATGATACAGGGTAACACACTCGTCACTAATGATGCAGTATAACACACTCGTCACTAATGATACAGTATAACACACTCGTCACTAATGATGCAGGATAACACACTCGTCACTAATGATGCAGGATAACACACTCGTCACTAATGATGCAGTATAACACACTCGTCACTAATGATACAGGATAACACACTCATCACTAATGATGCAGGATAACACACTCATCACTAATGATGCAGGATAACACACTCCTCACTAATGATGCAGGATAACACACTCCTCACTAATGATGCAGGATAACACACTCCTCACTAATGATGCAGGATAACACACTCATCACTAATGATACAGGGTAACACACTCCTCACTAATGATGCAGTATAACACACTCGTCACTAATGATGCAGTATAACACACTCCTCACTAATGATGCAGGATAACACACTCGTCACTAATGATGCAGTATAACACACTCCTCACTAATGATACAGTATAACACACTCGTCACTAATGATGCAGTATAACACACTCGTCACTAATGATGCAGTATAACACACTCGTCACTAATGATACAGGATAACACACTCGTCACTAATGATGCAGTATAACACACTCCTCACTAATGATGCAGGATAACACACTCGTCACTAATGATGCAGTATAACACACTCGTCACTAATGATACAGTATAACACACTCGTCACTAATGATACAGGATAACACACTCCTCACTAATGATGCAGTATAACACACTCGTCACTAATGATACAGGATAACACACTCGTCACTAATGATGCAGTATAACACACTCCTCACTAATGATGCAGGATAACACACTCGTCACTAATGATGCAGTATAACACACTCGTCACTAATGATACAGGATAACACACTCGTCACTAATGATGCAGGATAACACACTCGTCACTAATGATACAGGATAACACACTCGTCACTAATGATGCAGGATAACACACTCGTCACTAATGATACAGGATAACACACTCGTTACTAATGATGCAGTATAACACACTCGTCACTAATGATACAGGATAACACACTCGTCACTAATGATGCAGGATAACACACTCGTCACTAATGATGCAGTATAACACACTCGTCACTAATGATACAGGATAACACACTCGTCACTAATGATACAGTATAACACACTCGTCACTAATGATACAGGATAACACACTCGTCACTAATGATACAGTATAACACACTCGTCACTAATGATACAGGATAACACACTCGTCACTAATGATACAGGATAACACACTCGTCACTAATGATGCAGGATAACACACTCGTCACTAATGATGCAGTATAACACACTCGTCACTAATGATACAGGATAACACACTCGTCACTAATGATACAGGATAACACACTCATCACTAATGATGCAGGATAACACACTCGTTACTAATGATGCAGTATAACACACTCGTCACTAATGATACAGGATAACACACTCCTCACTAATGATGCAGTATAACACACTCGTCACTAATGATACAGGATAACACACTCATCACTAATGATGCAGGATAACACACTCGTTACTAATGATACAGGATAACACACTCGTCACTAATGATGCAGTATAACACACTCCTCACTAATGATGCAGTATAACACACTCCTCACTAATGATGCAGGATAACACACTCCTCACTAATGATGCAGTATAACACACTCCTCACTAATGATGCAGTATAACACACTCCTCACTAATGATGCAGGATAACACACTCGTTACTAATGATACAGGATAACACACTCGTCACTAATGATGCAGTATAACACACTCCTCACTAATGATGCAGTATAACACACTCCTCACTAATGATGCAGGATAACACACTCCTCACTAATGATGCAGTATAACACACTCGTCACTAATGATGCAGTATAACACACTCATCACTAATGATGCAGTATAACACACTCCTCACTAATGATGCAGGATAACACACTCGTCACTAATGATACAGGATAACACACACTCGTCACTAATGATGCAGGATAACACACTCCTCACTAATGATGCAGGATAACACACTCGTCACTAATGATACAGGATAACACACTCGTCACTAATGATGCAGTATAACACACTCCTCACTAATGATACAGTATAACACACTCGTCACTAATGATACAGGATAACACACTCGTCACTAATGATGCAGGATAACACACTCCTCACTAATGATGCAGGATAACACACTCCTCACTAATGATGCAGGATAACACACTCGTCACTAATGATACAGTATAACACACTCGTCACTAATGATGCAGTATAACACACTCCTCACTAATGATACAGTATAACACACTCCTCACTAATGATACAGTATAACACACTCGTCACTAATGATGCAGTATAACACACTCCTCACTAATGATACAGTATAACACACTCGTCACTAATGATGCAGTATAACACACTCCTCACTAATGATACAGTATAACACACTCGTCACTAATGATGCAGTATAACACACTCCTCACTAATGATACAGTATAACACACTCGTCACTAATGATACAGTATAACACACTCGTCACTAATGATACAGGATAACACACTCCTCACTAATGATGCAGGATAACACACTCGTCACTAATGATGCAGGATAACACACTCGTCACTAATGATGCAGTATAACACACTCCTCACTAATGATACAGGATAACACACTCGTCACTAATGATGCAGGATAACACACTCCTCACTAATGATGCAGGATAACACACTCGTCACTAATGATGCAGGATAACACACTCGTCACTAATGATACAGGATAACACACTCGTTACTAATGATACAGGATAACACACTCGTTACTAATGATGCAGTATAACACACTCCTCACTAATGATGCAGGATAACACACTCGTCACTAATGATACAGGATAACACACTCGTCACTAATGATACAGTATAACACACTCGTCACTAATGATGCAGGATAACACACTCGTCACTAATGATGCAGTATAACACACTCGTCACTAATGATACAGTATAACACACTCCTCACTAATGATGCAGGATATCATCAATCTCACCCTTCTTACTTAATGAATTACTTTGTATCAACATTAATTATGCAGTTCATGTATCACACTTATTTCATCGGAATATTTACTTAAGAATTAATATCTTATCACCCTGGGAAGACTCTTATCCAGACTGTGAGATTTGTGTTTGTGATCCAGCTGTTCTCCGGATCAAACTCATAGACTTGATAAATATTCCCTTTATAATTCTCATGGTGTTTTAATTACTGCTGTTATTATTATTTTTTATTAATAAGTATAGTAAGAATAATAATTTTATTTATAATATTATTATTGTTATTATTTTCTTAAACTGTAAAGAAGTACTTAATCTTTAAGAGAATCACAAAGGGCATTAATAGAGATTATATTTGTATTAATGTGATTTTGTTGAAGAGAAAAACAGCACTAAAGTCTTCGTTCATGTGCCTTGAGACGTCTTCTTGTCACGTTCGATAAAAGTTACTTACCTTTTTAAGATTTATTTGATGTATATTTATTGTCTACTTTTCTCTGTCCATTGATATATACCAGTAAAACTTGAATTTTTCTCTTGTCTTTTTATTCTTTATGGGTGACTCATTTTCACCTGTTTATCACTTTATGCTTTCACTTATTGACCACCTTACAACTTCACCTGAAGAACACTTCACATTTTCACTTGTAAAGTGTGTTACTCCTTCACCCGTGGAGTAATCTACACCTTCACTTGTAGTACAACTCTGTCGCCGGTAATTCACTGAGCCCGTCCATCTATTTTCCACCTTCACTTGTACTGTTCCATAAATTTTCACTTAAAGTGGCTATTTCACTTTCATTGCTGTCCACCAGCTCTTTATTCCAGGCGGTTTTAAAGCGTCCCATTGTGTGTTATGTTCATAAACAAATTCAATCGTCGAGGTTCAGACCAGAGCTTTGGTAAGACGAGGAAGGGAGAAGGATGGGCAAGGATGGAAATATGGGAAAGGGTTGGGAGGGTGGAAGGGAAGGTTGGGCTTTTAAAGGTAAGTGACCTAATCACTTTGGCCACTTACCTTTGAATGCATTAGATTCATAAGACAGGTATGCTTCCTGTCCGTCAGTTGCACAGTTATATCAGCTGTATACCGGCATGCCACTGAATTGGAAGGATGTATACTCTTAGCAATTACCTCTTTTTTTGTGCAAGAGGTCGGTCGTAAGGCTGCTGCAGCAGGTGGTAGTTGCAGGTTATTTGATGGAGAGTGGGTGCTAACTCGCAATTGGTTGGTTAAACAGTTTCTGAGGTGGTGTCCTGCCATAGGATGTTTGCAGATGTTACAGGGTTAGTTTAAGGTGTAGATTGATAGAAGTAGGTCTCCCAAAAGTGGGGTGCATTTATCCTTGTTGTTGGACGTAGAATGGTTCTGGTGGTATCCATTCTTTTATTTCTTCGAGGAGGTCACTCAGTATCCTTGGTCGAGGGAAGTTCTGCTTGTGGATGAAACGTCAGACTCTTTGTTGGAGGGTCCTTCTTTGAGTTCTCTGGGGAGGTGTGCTGATGATGTAGTTGGTGGTGTTCAGTGGTTGGGAGGGTTTTGTGTGTCAGGTACATAGAGTTCCTGCATGTCATACAGTTGTCTCTTCTTTAGTTTGTCTAGCCTGACATTAATCGCTCCGATTCTCTGTTGTATGTGCAGGTCTTCCATCCTGACTCAGTCCCTGAGTCTGGTGCCAGTGATAAAGCGGAAGGCTTTGTTCTGAACTCTTTGGAGCTGTAGCATGTTGGTCTTCGTTGTTAGAGACATGGGAAGGGGCTTCTTTGAATCGGAATAGTTGACTGGAGCGGCCTTTGCTAGATTCATTTTTTTGGTGCCATAAGATGTGGAGTGAAGCAATCTGTCGATCTCGTACCCCAGGATCTTGTTTGGATTGCTGATGGCAATACGTGAACCTTTGATGGAGATACTCCCTCTGTCCTCTATCGTTGATGCGAAACAGCCGATGGTGCTGATTAGGACTTTATCAGGGATAGTTGTGATTCTCCATTTTTTTCTCCCAGTTAGCTGTCCTTCTTAGTTCGTCGTTCATTTTCTCAATTGTTCTCCTATGCTTGTCTGCACCAGATATGGGGGTGGATGAAACTACATGCATAACATCGTCTGCAAATTGTATGATGGTATCACTGGATTCAGGTTGTGGGAGGTCATTTACATATATATTGAAGAGTATGGGGTTGAGGCATGAGCCCTGTGGTACTCCAGCTGTTGGTGTGAAGGGTGCTGCTGCCTTAGCATGGAAGTAGGGAATGATGCGCCTACCTATTACGAAGTTGTGCATGAGCCTGAGAAAGGTCCAATTGTGGTCTGGGAGGTCTGCAAGTTTCAAGATGAGTCCATCGTGCCACAGGCTGTCGAAGGTTTTGTGTACATCCCAAGTTGCAATTAGGGCCAGGTTCCCTTGCTTCCTCAGACTGTCCACCGCATCAAAGATGATATTTATAGCATGTTGTGTGCCGCGGTGGGACCTGAAGCCGAACTGCTTTTCGGTGAATAGGTGGTTGAATTCCAGGTAGTAGTTCAGTCTATTTGAGATGATTTTTTCTCGAAGACTTTGCCCGTGACTTCGAGCAGGGAGATAGGCCTGTAGTTCTCTGGGTTCCGGTTGTCCTTGTTGGGTTTTGCGATGAAAATCATAATTGTTGTTTTAAATGCCACTAGGAAGTGTCCCGATGCCAAGACGGCGTTAAAGACATTCACCAGAGACATGTTGCAGTTATGGGGAAGGTACTTTAATTGTTTTGCTGTTATGCCTGATGGGCCAGATACAGTATTTCTCATTCGGCCAATGACTTGGGTCATCTTCCTGAGGGTAATTGGTCTAGTGAGAGGGTATTCGTTTTCGAGAGAAGTGTCAACTGATGGTATAGGGTGGAAGTCTTCCAGGTTTTCGTCCCGCCATGGGTTGACCCACTGGTAGTGGTTGTTGTTAAATCTTCTACTGTCGTTGTGTGAGAGAATGTTTTCCCATATTTCTCCCATCAACATAGCTTGATCTTGTTTGTCCTCGAGCACATTGTTAATTTTTCATTAATATGCATGAGTATATTGCCCTCACACACGATATTACGTTTAGGAACGTATTTATTTTATCCTTACCATTTGTCAAAGACTGCTGTAGTATGAGTCTGCCTGTAATTTTATGTGTGTGTGTGTGTGTGTGTGTATACTTAACTGTACTTACCTAATTGTGGTTGCAAGGGTTGATTCATAGCTCCTGGCCCCGCCTCTTGTCACTACTTGGTCCACTCTCTCCCAGCTCCAAGAATTTTATCATACCTTTTCTTAAAACTATGTATGGACCTTGCCGCCACTACGTCACTCTCTAGACTGTTCCATTTCCTGACACCACTATGACTGAAGGGGTATTTCCTAATATCCCTGTGACTCATTTGAGTTTTCAAATTCCATTTGTAACCTCCTGCAGCTGTGTCAGATCTCGGAAACATTGTCTCTCTCCACCATGTCAGTGCCACTCAGTATTTTATATGCTGTTATCAAGTCACCCGTATTCCTTTTGTCTTTCAGTGTTGTCAGGTTGAGTTCCCGTAACGTTTTCTCGTAGGGCAAACCCCCTCACCTTCGGGACAAGTCTTGTTGCAAACCTTTGCACTTTCTCTAATTTCTTGACGTGTTTAACAAGGTGTGGGTTTCATATTAGTGCAGTATTCTCTAATATGAGCCTGATGTACACGGTGTACGTGTTGTGAATGAGTCTTTACTTAGATGTCGTAACGCTATTCTCAGGTTTGCTAGGCGCTCGTATGCTGCAGCAGTTACTTTGTTGATGTGCACCTCAGGAGATATACTCGATATGATGCTCACAACAAGATTATTTTCGTTGAGTGAATTTTTCAGCTTTTACCCTTTTAGGCTGAACTCCGTCTGCGGTCTCCTTTGTCTTCCCTATCTTCATAACATTGCACTTGCTGGGGTTAAACTCAAGGAGCCATTTGTTGGACGAGGCTTGCAGAATATCCAGATTCCTTTGTAGGCTTACCTCATCCTCGACCTTGTAAATTCTTCTCATTATTTTCACGTCGTCTGCAGACAGGGACACCCCTGAATCTATCCCTTCAGTCATGTCAATCACATATACAAAAAACGGCACCGGATCTAGGATTGATACTTTTGGAACCCCACACGACACATTCACCCAACCTGACACCTCGTCTCGGACCGACACACTTTGTTTCCTTCCTGTCAGATATTTCCTGATCCATTGCAGTACTTTCCCTCCAATTCCTACCTGTTGGTCTAGTTTTTCAACCAGTCTCTTGTGTGGTACTGTGTCAAAAGCCTTGTTACAGTCGAAGGAGATGCAGTCTATCTGTCTCTCTCTCTCTCCCTTCTTACATCTGTTACTGTGTCATAGAACACTAATAGGTTCGTGATGCAGGATTTCTCTTCCATGAAGCCGTCCTGTTTGTCTTGTGTTAGTCCATTGCGTTCTAAGTAAGCCACCGCTCTTTGCCTGACAATTTTCTCCATAACTTTAAATACATGTCAGCGACATTGGTCTGTAATTTAATGCACCCTGTCTTCCTCGTTTCTTAAAAATCTGGACTACATTTGTTGTCTTCCACATATCAAGCAGTTGCCCTGCTTAGAAATATTTATTGAAGATTGTTGTTAGTGGTACACACAGTGCATCTGCTTCCTCTCTCAAGACACAAGTAGAGATATTATGTGGGCCCATCGCCTTCGAGGTATCTAGTTCCCGTAGCTGTTTCTTCACCTTCTCCTCCTCGGTTGTGTGCAGTCTGTCCAGCACGTGTATGTGTGTTTGTTTTTATATGAGTGCAGAACTTGCATGGATACTTTTTCGTGTGTTTTGGGTGTTTTGTTTGTGTTTGTATGTGTGAGTATGTATGTGTATGTATCATATGCGTGGTATAAACCTTGGTAATAAATACCGACAAGTTGGTTTAGAAAGACACGTAAGCAAACACTATAACATATTTATTAGAAAACGTTTCGGTCCTGGGACCTTGATCACTTCTAACATACAGAGGTAGAAAGACATTATATATATTATATAAATATGTTATAGTGTTTGCTTACGTGTCTTTCTAAACCATCATATGCGTGTACATGTGAGTGCCAGGCACTGCCGATGGCACTCATTCCAAGGATTATGTGCTCTGTTATACTTATTCTTAAAGCTATGCGTGGATTCTACATAAATGACTTCGATGTCCCACGTCATTCCAATCTCGTTTCACTAACTCTTTAGGATATCACTCATTTGACTACCAATTAAGGATGTCATGAAAATGACATCCTTCAGTCTGTAGGAAATTTCATTGATCATGTAGGATACTCTCTTCATTAATTCTGTAGGGTATATATTACCCTCTTCCTTACCTTTTTATGATATTCTGTTAACTATTTAGAATAACCCACTCTAGGATATCACTTTTATCACTACCTCCTTAGGATATCATTCTCTTCACCTACTCTGTAGGTTATCACACTCTTCACAAACTCTGTAAGATATTCTCATTAATTGTGCGGGTTTTTTCAATATTCACTACCTCTTTAGGATATCACTCTCTTTAATATCTTTGTATATAACTCTCTTTGTATATCATTCTCTGGAGGATATTTACACTCCTCAGTAATCATCAGGATATCACTAATCACAGCATTTTTGCATTACGAATTATGCTGTTTGTATGAGCATAAACAGTTAAGCTTATATTTCAGAAACGTGTCCAGACTGTGAGATCCGTCGCTGGGGTCCTCATGCCTCCAGATCAAACATAAAATCAGTGCCTTCCTTTTATTATTCTCTTGTTTTTATTATTGATGTTATTGTAATTTTTTAATATTAATATCAATTAAAATAATAGTTATTATTATTATTATTATTGTACTGATTTTTAAACTGGTAAATAAGTAATTAATTCATAAGGGAATCATAAAATCTATTAACAGAAATATCATTTGTATTAAAGTGTTGAAGATAAAGTCAAGTGCCTAGAAGCGTCTTCTTGTTATGTTCTATAGGGGTTACTTTTTTATTATTTTTTTCCATATTTATTTTATTCTTTTCTCTATCCAGTGATATTTGACAACAAAACTGGGGTCTTTCTCTTGCTTTTTTCCTTATCGGTGATTTATTTTCATCTGCTGATCACATTTACAACTTCACCTGAAGATCACACCAGACTGTCGTCCTGGATTCCCTTCATTTCTCCATCTGTGGATCACGTTCCATCTCCTGCAAATCATCTTACATTCTTACCTGCACTGCGTCATTCACTATCACGTAAAGTGCAACTTACATGTTCAGTGTATTCCACCTGCCACTATTTCACGCAGGTGTAAAAGGTACCTTTGTATGTTATGTTTACAAACACAAATTCAGTTGTCCTAACAGTTGTCTTATGTCACTCTTGCTCATATTACCTGTTGAATATATTGTTAATTATCTTTTATTATGCATAAGTATATTACTCTCACATAGGAAGATTTTGCGTTTATGAAGGAATGCATTTGTTTTTTGTTGTCGAAGTCAATTGCCTGATTACAGTTCTCCTGCTCTGTGTGTGTGTGTGTGTGTGTGTGTGTGTGTGTGTGTGTGTGTGTGTGTGTGTGTGTGTGTGTGTGTATTTGTGTGTGTGTGAGAGAGTGTGTGTGTGTGTGTATGTGTATGTGTGTGTGTGTGTGTGTGTGTGTTATTGATTACTGACACATTTTTTAAAAAATCAACAATTAGATAACTTGATAATTATGTAGTATTTATAAACTATTATAATTAATTCTAATAAAAAAGTGATGTGCACTTATAATGTAAGATAAATACATTTGTATCTTACTACCAAAAAAAAAAATGTGCATAATACATGCACAAACACACATACACCCTCGCACAAACACACCCAATCACACCAAAACACACACACATACACACGCACACACCCTCCCACAAAAACACACACACACCCTCCCACAAACACACACACACACACACCCTCCCACAAACACACCCAATCACACCAAAACATACACACACACACACACACACATTTCATGAGTCGTTCATACACAATATTACTAAACACTTTATGACTTAAAAATTTCTTCCTAAATTGTTAAGAAAGAGAATAACAGCAGTATGTAACCGCTAGTCCAACACAAATACTCACCATAAGAATGAGAAAAGTTGTGAATATCAGTGGTATACAGTACTGACCAGTACTAAAAGGTTATGAATATCAGTGGTATACAGTACTGACCAGTACTAAAAGGTTATGAATATCAGTGGTATACAGTACTGACCAGTACTAAAAGGTTATCAATATCAGTGGTATACAGTACTGACCAGTACTAAAAGGTTATGAATATCAGGGGTATACGTACTGACCAGTACTAAAAAGGTTATAAATATCAGTGATATACAGTACTGACCAGTACTAAAAGGTTATCAATATCAGTGGTATACAGTACTGACCAGTACTAAAAGTTTATGAATATCAGTGGTATACAGTACTGACCAGTACTAAAAGTTTATGAATATCAGTGGTATACAGTACTGACCAGTACTAAAAGGTTATCAATATCAATGGTATACAGTACTGACCGTAAGTTGAATTAGACACGTATGCAATATCTGGGTATCTTTACTTTGTAGACGTTTCGCCATCCAGTGACTTTACAATGCAACAGAAGTCGAGGTAATCAGTCACTCAACCTAGGAACATGTGATGAACACCATTGTCTTCAAACAACAGTGTTTGTCACCTGCCTTCAGACAGTGATATTTGTCACCTGTCTTCAAACAACCGGTCTTATCACGTGTCTTCAGACAACCGGTGTTATCACGTGTCTTCAGACAGTGGTGTTAATCACCAGCTCCTGGGTCGAGGGACTCATTACCTCGTCTTCTACTATCTTTTAAATATATTTCTCCAGTGTTCAGATTATGTCCTTGTATTTTATTGAAAAAGCCTCTGGTTGGTGAAACCATCTACAAGTGAAGTCATCCAGATGTTGCACTTGTGTGTTACTTTCTTATGTTCTTATGTATCTAATTCATCAATATAATCATCCATTATTACACATTTTTAATTTTCGATATTCAAGTTATTTTGCACCAATCATAGGTTATCAAAAACTTCCTCGCAGTTTTCAGAGAATAGTCAAGCATAAAAAATTAACTTAAGCCTTAACTATAGACATAAGCCGATAAAACGTAAACAAGAAATAAAAAGTGTGAGTGCAGAAGCTGATAGAAACTGTGCCAGACTCACTTAATAACTATAATTAAATGTTAATGTAAGTAATAATGTAATAATAAATAACACAAAAAATATTCAACCCCCTTCTCTTCCTGATCAACCTGTTGCTCGTCCTCAATCTCCTTGTCCATTTCCTGCTCCTCGCTGTCCTCGTCCTCTTCTTCCAAATTGTCCTCGTTCTTCTCCTTATCCTCGTCCTCCTTCTCCTCCTTGTCCTCTTCCTCCTTCCTCTTGTCCTTTTTCTCTTCCTCCTTGTCCTCGTTCTCCTCTTCTTCCTTGTCCTCGTCCTCTTCTTTCTCTCGTCTTCTTCCTCTTTGTCCACCGTCCTCCTCCACATGTGAACTTGCAGTTTGCCTATTTCGATTAGAGAACACCCTGCTCTAAAATGATTTTTGCTAGAGAACTACTGGGATATTCTGAGAGCGAGCCACAGGGGTATTCTGAAAGCGAGCCACAGGGGTGTTCTCTGAGCGAACCACAGGGGTGTTCTCTGAGCGAGCCACAGGGGTGTTCTCTGAGCGAGCCACAGGGGTGTTCTCTGAGCGAGCCACAGGGGTGTTCTCTGAGCGAGCCACAAGGGTGTTCTCTGAGCGAGCCACAGGGGTGTTCTCTGAGCGAGCCACAGGAGTGTTCTCTGAGCGAGCCACAGGGGTGTTCTCTGAGCGAGCCACAGGGGTTTTCTCTGAGCGAGCCACAGGGGTGTTCTTTGAGAGAGCCACATTCAGGCGACGAGGATTCTCACCTTTAGGGCCAGACATTGCATGCCAGTTAAGCTTCGGGATATTGTGAACTTGCTTAACTCCACGAGCCATTTGTCAGACCAGGCTTGCAGTCTATCCAAATCCTTGATACTCATCCAATTGAATTTTCATTACCTGCACAGCATTTGCAAACAGGGACATTTCCGAATCTATCCCTGCTGTCATGTGAGTCCCGTAAACCAGAAACAGCAACAGTTGTATGACTGACCCTTGTGGAACCCCACCCATCACAGGCGCCCACTCGGACACATTTTCACGTACTACGTCTCGTTGCTACTGTGACAACTGGCCAACCCGTGCTTGCTACCAAGCCAGTGGTGGGTGGGACCTCTGTGACAACTACTCCTCCTGTGGCTGCTATTACGCCAACGGTAACCGGAACCACTGATCTTGCCAGTGGTACCTGCGGTAATTCAGGCAGAGGAGAAAATGGCAGAGGGGGAAATAATAATTTTACTGTTTTCATTTCAAATATCCCCTATCAGTGCCACTATTGTGAAATGAAAACAATATATGAAAAATGTGGTGGGTTAAACCCCACCAAGTGCAAAGTCATGAAGATTGGGAAAGGGCAGAGAAGATCATAGACAGAATACAGGCTAGAGGTCCAAAGACTGCAAACTTCACTCAAGGAAACGGATCTCGGGTTGAGTATAATACCGAGCACATCTGAGGTATACAACAACCGTAAAACTGCTGCAGTATGTGGACGCTTGGTAAACCTAGGAATAGCGTTTCACCACCTCAGTACGGAATCGTTCAAGACTCCGTACACCGTTTGCAACAAGACTAGTCCTGGAGCTAAAGGATATGTCCTACGAGGAGAGGTTTAGGGAAATCAAAGTGACGACACTGGAAGAGATGAGGGACAGTAGGGACCTGATAACGATATAAAAAATACTGAGAGGAATTGTAAAGATGGATAGGGACACGATGTTTTGACTGTACATACAGTTGTAAACGCCATACCATGACTAAAATAATACACAGATATCCCTCACTTAAGAGATATAAACTTATGACGACGTTTCGGTCAGATGGGAGCGATAGAAGGAGTTAGTAGAATAAATGTCGAAGTAGTGGTAGAGGAGATGATAGTATAGTAGTAGTAGTAGTAATAGTAGTATAATAATAGTAGTAGTAATAGTAGTAGCAGTAAATAGTCTATAGTGGCAGAGGTGGGAATAAGAAAGGAGTAGTGGTAGTAACAAAAGTCAGAGTGGAGTGTAAGCGAGGCTATGGAATGGTTGTGGGAACTGACAAGATGATGAATTAAACGCTTCTGCAACACTTGGGTATCTATATTGTGGAAACGTGTCGCCCACCATTGGCTTCCTCAGTCAAGTACAGAAAAGAATGGCTGAAAAATCAGGATTTTGAGGTAATCATTCTCTCAGCCTGGAGTCGATGTGATCAGTCCCAGTGTTGAGGCGGCTGCGGCGGCGGCGACGGGAGCAGCAGCAGCAGTAGCAGTAGTAGTAGCAGTAGTAGCAGTAGTAAGTCTGAAGAGATAATGTCTCATTGGCCAGAACCCACCTAGGCAGAAGAGAGGAAATTCAAATATAATTAGGAGAGAAGAGGAAACGAGATAAGGAGATAAAGATCAGGTCACATTCCATCCTTACCCAACCTTCTTCCCCCCTTCCATCTTACCAAAGCTCTGGTCAGAACCTCAAACCTCAAGATTCATATTAGGAAAGTTTTGTGAAAGGGATGTTTTAACAAGATGGCGTCTGTAAAGGCTAGAATGAGGATTGACAGTTTTGACAGAGGATTGGTTAATAGGATGACTATGATCACTAACGTGACAGAAAAGAGCATTATTAGTATCAAGTCTACTACATTTGTGCTCTTTCTAGCAATATCTATATTACCTGCACTTGCAAGTAATCTCAGCTTATCTATCTTATTTCTTAGACTCCTACTATTTGTATAATAAACCTTAAGGGAGCTAGTCACTCGTTGCCTCTACTGACTCTCTTTGTTTGTTGTTCAGTTAATTTGCCTTTACTAGCAACTTTATTTTGAATATTGTCTTTAAACATATCCCTGAGGTATCCCGGTAATATCTGTTATTTTCAACCGTAATGCTGCAGCCTGATTGTTTCCCACAAACACCCATACCTCTATAATCTGTCAGTTTAAAGTCCTAGACAAGTCACCAATAACCCCCCTCAATCGAACTGGGTAATGCAACCACTCGAGCCCCAGAGAGATGAACCCCATCCCTTGCATACATATCACGTTTACCATAGAATATTTCCCAGATATCAATGACTGGGATTGCAAGTTCTTTGCAGTACCTGTCTAGCTACCAATTTATACCAATTGGCCTAGACATCCATTCATTGCCCACTCCCGTTCTAGGCAAGATGCTACATATGATAGGGATCCCTCCCAAAGACAGATAATGGGCTTGTTCCCATTACCTGACATAATATTATCCAACCTGCTGACTATGTCACCAACACCAGCTCCTGGAAGGCACACCCTCTGTTTGACCTTTCTATCTCTGTTACAAAAAGCAAGGTCCACACATCTTACCTGAGAATCACCCACAATCAGAATATTCTTACCTTGATAAGCAGGGGAGTCAGTGGTACCTTTAACCTCACTAACCACTGAAGTGCACTCGTCCTGGAGAACAGAGAATCGATTTCCTACGTTCACATCTTCTCTATTAACCTTCCTTATCATCTTTCTTCCTGAATTGTGAACCACTTGCTACTTAAAGCGGCTGCCACTCTCCAAATCACCGCTGGTAACGTTTTCTTCCTCACCAGCTACAACCATCTCACACTCCCAAACCCCTCTGGACGAAGCTTCAGCCTCCTATTTTCCTCCTGAAGAAGTAGAATCTCCTTCTTCAACACTTTAACCTGAGATTCTAAAACACTACAACAAGTCATGGTGCTTGGTAACAGTCCACGCTAATCCCAGACAGCTTAGGATAGGTATGACCACACGTGATCACTGACCACTGGTTCCAGAGCTAAGGGGAAAGTCCTATGAAGAAAGGTTAAAGGAAATCGATCTGACGATAATGGATGACAGGAGGGTCAGAGGAGACATGATAACGACATACAAAATACTGCGTGGAATAGACAAGGTGGACAGAGAAGGGATGTTACAGCGATGAGACACAGAAACAAGAGGTCACAATTGGAAGCTGAAGACCCAGATGAGTCAAAGGGATGTTAGGAAATATTTCTTCAGCCACAGAGTAGTTAGGAAGTGGAATAGTCTGGCAAGCGATGTAGTGGAGGCAGGAACCATATATAGTTTTAAGACGAGGTATGATAAAGCTCATGGGGCAGGGAGAGTGAGTGAGGACCAAGTAGCAGTCAGTGAAAAGGCGGGGCCAGGAGCTGAGTCTCGATCCCTGCAACCACAATTAGGTGAGTACACACACAAACACAAACATGCACGCATATACAACAGGCGTAGCGTCTGATCGACATGTGCCTAGGACAAAATGGTAAATAACACACACACGCGCACACAATCCCGTGTGTGTGTGTGTGTTCTAGGAATGATCTCATCAACAGCAGCCAACATGGTTTCAGGGATGGGAAAACCTGTGTCACAAACCTACTGGAGTTCTATGACATGGTGACAGCAGTAAGACAAGAGAGAGAGGGGTGGGTGGATTGCATATTCTTGGACTGCAAGAAGGCGTTTGACACAGTTCCACACAAGAGATGATATGGATGACTGGAGTCTCTTGAACCAGGACTTTAATTCCATGTCTTAAAATTGATTTTTTTTCTGCTACTGGTGCAAAAACTGGAGGACCAAGCAGGGATAACAGGGAAGGCACTACAATGGATCAGGGAATACTTGTCAGGAAGACAGCAGCGAGTCATGGTACGTGGCGAGGTTTCAGAGTGGGCACCTGTGACCAGCGGGGTCCCACAGGGGTCAGTCGTAGGACCAGTGCTGTTTCTGGTATTTGTGAACGACATGACGGAAGGAATAGACTCTGAGGTGTCCCTGTTTGCAGATGACGTGAAGTTGATGAGAAGAATTCACTCGATCGAAGGCCATGCAGAACTACAAAGGGATCTGGACAGGCTGCAGACCTGGTCCAGCAATTGGCTCCTGGAGTTCAATCCCATCAAGTGCAAAGTCATGAAGATTGGGGAAGGGCAAAGAAGACCGCAGACGGAGCACAGTCTAGGGGGCCAGAGACTACAAACCTCACTTAAGGAAAAAGATCTTGGGGTGAGTATAACACCAGGCACATCTCCTGAAGCGCACATCAACCAAATAACGGCTGCAGCATATGGGCGCCTAGCAAACCTCAGAACAGCATTCCGACATCTTAATAAGGAATCGTTCAGGACCCTGTACACCGTGCACGTTAGGCCCATATTGGAGTATGCGGCACCAGTTTGGAACCCACACCTAGCCAAGCACGTAAAGAAACTAGAGAAAGTGCAAAGGTTTGCAACAAGACTAGTCCCGGAGCTAAGAGGTATGTCCTACGAGGAGAGGTTAAGGGAAATCAATCTGACGACACTGGAGGACAGGAGAGATAGGGGGGACATGATAACGACTTACAAAATACTGAGAGGAATTGACAAGGTGGACAAAGACAGGATGTTCCAGAGATTGGACACAGTAACAAGGGGACATAGTTAGAAGTTGAAGACACAGATGAATCACAGGGATGTTAGGAAGTATTTCTTCAGCCACCGAGTAGTCAGTAAGTGGAATAGTTTGGGAAGCGATGTAGTGGAGGCAGGATCCATACATAGCTTTAAGCAGAGGTATGATAAAGCTCACGGTTCAGGGAGAGTGACCTAGTGGCGACCACTGAAGAGGAGGGGGCCAGGAGCTTGGACTCGACCCCTGCAACCTCAACTAGGTGAGTACAACTAGGTGAGTACACACACACACACACACACACATACTCCCCAAGTTCACTGGAATGATAAAAGATGCCATCTTTCCAACTGGATATCAGATCCTGAGGAAAGATGGAGAGAACAGAGTGGGTGGAGGAGTGGTACTGCTTATCAAAAACCAATGGCATTTTGACTAGGTGGAGAGAAAAAAACAGAGGAGAAGCAGGAGACTGGCTGAAGTGGTCAGAAGGGCCTATATGGGCAGAGCAAAGAAAATAATTGTGGGTAACTTCAAACACAAAGAAATCGACTAGGAAAACCTGGAGCCATATGGGGGCCCAGAAGTCTGGAGGGCAACGACGTTGGAGGTAGTACTGGAAAACCTCATGACTCAACACGTCAGGGACACTACCAGAGAGAGAAGATGGCGAACCAGCAAGACTGGACCTAATATTCACCTTCAGTAGTGCAAATATTGAGGACATCTCATTTGAAAGGCCCCTCGGAGCTAGTGATCATGCGGTTCTGAGCTTCGACTACATAGTAGATTTACTAGTGCAGAGGTAAGCAGGAAGGACATAGCGGATGCAGCCAGACTACAAGAGAAGGACTACACAGGCTTGAGGAAGTTGTAGCATGAGGTTCAGTGGGACGAAGAAATGTCAGGGAAATTAGTAAATGAGATGATGGAATGTGTGACAATATGCAAGGCAGCAGAGGAAAGGTTTGTACCCAAGAGCAACAGAAATAATGAGAAGGCCAGAGCAGGCCCTTAGTTCAACAAGAGGTGTAGAGAGGCCAAAACTAAATGCGCTAAAGAATGTAAGAAGTATAGGAGACAAAGGACCCAGGAAAACAAGGAGAGTAGTGGAAGACCAAGAAATGAATATGCATAGGTAAGGAAGGAGGCCAACGGCAGTACGAAAATGACATAGCAGCGAAAGTTAGGTCCGTCCCAAAATAAGTCAAGGACCAGGCAATCAGACTGAGGTAAGAATGAGGCGAGATCAAAAGAAATGACCGAGAAATATCTGGAGAGATGAACATGACATTTAAAGAAGTATTCACAGTGGAGACAGAAAGGATTCCTGAAATACAGAGAGGTGGGGCACATCAACACGTACTAGACACAAAACATACAACCGAGGATGAGGTGAGGCTGCACTGCTAACTAGATCCGTCAAAGGCGATGGGGCCAGTTAACATCTTTTTGTGGGTCCTGAGAGAGGAAACAGAGGTGCTCTGTGTACCACTAACACAATCAACACATTATCGAAACAGGGCAGCTCCCGGAAGTGTGGAAGACAGCAAATGTAGTCCCAGTTTTTAAAAAAGGAGACAGATACGCACCACTAAACTACAGACTAATATCACTGACATACAGAGTGGTTGAGCACCTAGAAAGGAACGAGCTCACCAACTACAACCAGAACAGGTTCAGGGACGGAAAATTCTGCGTCACAAACCTACTGGAGAGAGAGAGGGGTGGGTAGATTGCATTTTCTTGGATTGTAAGAAGGCTTTTGACACAGTCGCACACAAGAGATTAGTGCAAAAGCTGGAGGACCAGGGAGGTATAACAGGGAAGGCACTGCAATGGATCTGGGAATACCTGACACAAAGGCAGCAAAGAGTCATGGTACGTGACGAGGTGTCGGAGTGAGCGCCATTGACGAGCGGGGTTCCACAGTGGTCAGTCCTCGGGCCGGTGCTGTTTCTGGTATGACATGATGGACGGACTAGACTCAGAAGTGTCTCTTTTCACAGACGATGTCAAGTTAATGATGAGAATTCAATCGGAGGAGGACCTGGCAGGACTACAAAGGGATCTGAACAGGCTACAGGCCTGGTCTAGCAAATGGCTCCTAGAGTTCAACCGAGCCAGGTGCAAAGTCATGAAGATCGGGGATGGGCAAAGAAGACCGCAGATAGAATGCAGTCCAGGGGGCCAAAAACTATTAACCTCACTCAAGGAAAAGGATCTTGGGGTGTGTATGACATTAAACACATCTCCTGAGGCGCACATCAACGAATAACAACTGCGGCATACGGGCGACTAGCAAACCTAAGAATCGTATTCCAATATCTCAGTAAAGAGTCGTTCAGGACTATGTACGCCGTATACATGAGGCCCATATTGGAGTATGCAGCACCAGTTTAGAACCCACACTTGGCGACGCACGTCAGGAAATTAGAAAACCTGGAAAGGTTTTCAACGAGACTGGTCCCTGAGTTAAGAGGCATGTCCTTCGAGGAGAGGTTAAGGGAATTCGACCTGACGATACTGGAGGACAGGAGGGACAGGGGGGACATGATAACATGAAATACTGAGAGGAATCGACAATGTGGACAGGGACAGGATGTTTCAGAAATGAGACACATGAACAAGGGGTCACAATTGGTAGTTGGAGACTCAGATGAGTCACAGGGATGTCAGTCACAGAGTTGTCAGGAAGTGGAATAGTCTGGAAAAGGAGGTGGTAGAGGCAGGATCCGTATAAAGCTTTAAGAAGAGGTATGATAGAGCTCATGGAGCAGGGTGTGACCTAGAAGGTGACCAGTGAAGAGGCAGGGCCAGGAGCTGTGGCTCCACCCCTGCAACCATAATTGAGTACACGGAAGGAATGGACGGAAGGGGCGAAATGGACTACATATTAGAACAATTCAGTCTGGAGGCCCTAAGGTGGTAATTGTAATGATGTACCACCCACCACAGAACTGCAGCTAGTGGACACACTAGCTGACGTGACCAGAAGAGCTCACACAGGTAGAGCAAAGTTACTAGTTATGGATGATTTCTATCACAAGGAGAGTGGGTGGGAAAACCTGGAGCCAAATGGGGAGTCCCGAAATATGGAGAGCCGAGACGATGGTTGTGGTACTGGAAAACCTTATGCACCAACATGTTAGGGACACTACCAGAGAAAGGTAAGAACGAGCTAGCAAGGCTGGATCTCGTATTCACCTTGAGTAGTTTGAACATCACATATGAATGGTCCCTCGCAGCTAGTGTTCACGTGGTTCTAAGCTTTGAATGCATAGAGTTATAAGTAGAGAGGATAACAGGAGTAGATGGGAAAAGTCAGACTACAAAAGGGGGAGGGGTAGTACTATACAGGCATGAAGAACTTCCTGCAAAAGGTTCAGTGAGAAAGAGAATTGGTATGAAAACTAGTACACGAAATAATGGACTACGTGACAACAAAATGCAAGGAGGAAAAGGAGAGGTTTGTTCCAAAGGCAACAGAAATTATGAGAATGAGCAGAACGAGGCCTTGGTTCACTCTTAGGTGTAGAGAGACAAAACCTAAGTGCGCTAGAGATTGGGAAAAATACAGAATACAAAGGACCCAGGAAAATAAACGTTTAGTCGAAGAGCCAGAAACAAGTATACACAGATAAGGAGGGAGACTCAGCGACAATACAAAAACGACATAGCATCGAAAGTCAATTTTGACCCGAAGCTGTTGTATAGCCACATCAGGAGGAAAACAATAGTCAAGGACCAGGTAATCAGGTTGAGGAAGGAAGACGGGGAGCTCACAAGAAACGACTAAGAAGTACATATGGAGCTCAACGTGAGATTCAAAGAAGCATTTACAGAGGAGACAGAAAGACCTCTGGGAAGTCAGAGTAGAGGGGTAAACCAGCATGGGATATACCAACAAGTGCTGGAAGAAATACACACCCGAGGAGGAGGTGAAGAGCTGCTGTATGAATTTGATACCTCAAAGGCGATGGGACCGAACATTCAATTCAATTCAATTCAATTCAAAGTTTATTCTCCATAAGGATTACAATGCTGAGTTTACAGAATTTGGTTATTGTGTGGTTTACATGTAGTAAAATAATAATTACAGAGTGTACCACTAGAACACCTTGCATGGCTAGGCATTTCGGGCAGACTTAAATTAAATCTTAAGTTTAAAATATTACAAAATTATGAGGTAAGTTGGTATTATGGCTAAGTGACTAAATACTAGTTTGTGAGTTTAGCAATGTGAATGCTTTTGTTTTGGCACTATACATAGTTTCAGTATTGGAGTATCACAGGCCAACTTATGACTAGTTAAGATTCATTATTTTGAGATTGAGATTGATATTTCTGTTTAAGGTCAAATGGGTGAGTGAGTGTAAGTGTTAACCACCAGGTGGTATTCGTGTAATTAGTTGACAGGGTGTACCAGGGAGATAAGATGTTTTCTGATGGTAGTTTTGAAGGTGATGAATGTGTCTGCAGTTTTAGAATTTTCAGGTAGGGTGTTCCAGATTTTAAGGCCTTTGACATGCATTGAATTTTTGTAAAGGTTTAGTCGGACACGGGGAATGTCATAGAGATGTTTGTGTCTGGTGTTGTGCCTGTGGGTTCTGTCACAACTATCAAGAAAGCGTTTTAGGTCAAGGTTAATATTGGAATTTAAGGTCCTGTAGATGTAGATTGCACAGTAGTAAGTGTGGATGTACTGAACAGGGAGTAAGTTTAGATCTACGAAGAGTGGGGGGGTGTGTTGCCAGGAATGGGATTTAGTGATTATTCTTACTGCGGCTTTTTGTTGGGTTATTAATGGCTTTAGGTGTGTTGCTGCAGTTGAACCCCAAGCACAGATAGCATAGGTGAGGTATGGATATATAAGTGAATGGTATAGTGTGAGAAGGGCAGTTTGCGGCACGTAGTATCGTATCTTGGAGAGGATCCCAACCGTTCTGGATACTTTTTTGGTTATGTGTTGGATATGGGTGCTGAAGTTCAGGTTCTTGTCGAGGTATAGGCCTAGGAATTTGCCCTCATTATGCCTTGCAATTAGAGTGTTGTCGATCTTAATGTTAATTTGCGCATCTCCTGCTCTGCTACCAAACATAATGTAGTAGGTTTTGTCAGTGTTAAGCGTCAGTTTATTGGCTGTCATCCAAGTCGATATTTTGATCAGCTCCTCATTAGTAATGGTGTTGAGGGTGGCAAGATTAGGGTGAGAAATGACATAAGTCGTGTCGTCAGCAAAGAGAATGGGGTTCAGGTGTTGAGATACGTTTGGAAGATCATTGATGTATATGAGGAAGAGCAGGGGGCCAAGGACACTTCCCTGCGGAACTCCAGTATCAAGTGGCTGTGTTGTTGATGCTGTGTCTTTAATGGTGACATACTGATACCTATTAGTAAGGTAAGATTTGAAATATGCAAGTGCATGGCCTCTTATACCATAATGGTCAAGTTTGTGGAGTAGGATGCCATGGTCTACTGTGTCAAAAGCTTTTCTTAGGTCAATAAAAATTCCTAGTGGATATTCCTTATTTTCCAATGCTGTGTAAAGCAGATCTAGCATTTTTATGATTGCATCGTTAGTGCTTTTATTTTTCCTGAATCCAAATTGGCAGGGGTTGAGTATGTTTTGTGCCGTTATAAATGAATATAGTCTCCTGTGCACGAGTTTCTCAAAGATTTTGGATAGCAATGTTAAGTTTGATATTGGCCTATAGTTGTTTAAATCTGTAGGGTCACCACCTTTATGTATTGGTTTAACCCTTGCCATCTTGAGTAGTTTCGGGAAGGTGCTAGTTTCTAGTGACATGTTAAAAAGTAATGAGATAGCATGCGAGAGGACATGGGCCGCTCTCTTGTTCAATAATGGTGGGACATGAGACAGATTCCCTGAGTTATTTTTAAGTGACTTTATAATCTCGGTGATTTCTGTGGGCTCAGTTGGAGCAAGATAGAAGGAATTTGGGAAATTCCCATCTAGGTAGTCCCCGGCATGGGCATTGGTACGTGGGATTTTATTGGCGAGATTAGAACCTATGGTTGAGAAGAAGTCGTTTATCTTGTTAGCTGTGTCAGTGGGATGCAGTGGTGTTTCATTAGGTTTAGTTAGGACAATATTCTTGTTTTTTTCAATTTGTGGGTCCCTAGAATCTGAGGGTCATTAGAGAGGGAACAGAGGCTGTGTGAGTGCTACTAATAACAATCCTCAACATATCCATTGAAAGTGGGTAACTACCTTAGGTATGGAAGAAGGCAAATGTAGTCCCATTTTTTAAGAAAGGAGACAGACACGAGGCATAAAACTACAGATCAGTGTCACAGACTTGTACAGTATGTAAAGTCATACCCTCGGCTTTTATTTTACCCCACAATTATTCCCCAAACTCTTCCTTATTTCCTTATTTTCTACCGTTGTATTTGTTTTACATTCTTCGAATCCCTCGGAACTTTCCCTAAGATTTTCTAGCATTTTTAGTTAATCTACTGATTCAGTTCTTCTCATTTCTCTTTTTTCACATTTTGTCTATTGAAAATTATTATCCCTATTAACTCTTGTACTGTTTTGCCTTCCAGTTCTCATTTTCCGTTACATTTTTTTCATAAAATTTTTCGTGTTCTTATTCTCCACTCTGCTTGTCTGATTATCTCATTCTCATTTCCTCTATTTCTTTCTCAGTCTCTGTCCTTCACGAGGCGTCTTAGTGAGGCATCCTCTGTGAGGTCCTGTGTATGACGGATGATGTGTGGCGTTCTGTGTATGACGGATGATGTGTGGCGTTCTGTGTATGACGGATGATGTGTGGCGTTCTGTGTATGACGGATGTGTGGCATCCTGTGAATGATGTCCTGCTTGTAGAGTGCTCTATGTAGATATTCCTATTGCGTGTTGTGTAGGTCGTTGTACGTGTGGCGTCCTTTGTATAGCGTTGTGCGTGGCGTGTTTCTGAGACGGTGTCCTCTCTGTGGAGTTATTTGCATGGCTTCCTGTTTAGAATGCAGCGTGATGCGTTCTCTGAAGTCCTGAGTGTGGTGTCCTGAGTGTGGTGTCTTGAGTGTGGTGTCCTGAGTGTGGTGTCCTGAGTGTGGTGTCCTGAGCTCATTATCTCCTGAGTGGCGTCTTATATGTTGCTTCCTGTGTATAATGCTCAGTGTGTAGCGTCCTGTGTATAGTGTTCAGTGGGCAGCCTTGTGTGTGTAGCGTCCAGCGGGTAGCGTCCTGTGTGTAGCGTCCTGTGTGTAGCGTCCCGTGTGTAGCGTCCTGTGTGTAGCGTCCTGTGTGGCATTCTTAGTGAGTTGAGCATCTAGTGTGGCCGTGCTGTGTGTGATCCCCTGTGTTGCTAGTGAGTGAGAGAGAGAGAGAGAGAGAGAGAGAGAGAGAGAGAGAGAGAGAGAGAGAGAGAGAGAGATAGTGAGACAGACTGGCATACGGACAGAGAAGCAGAGCAGGGAAAATATATCTAAAATATTTGAAATAACAATAAAAAAAAGTGTATTATTTAATATAGAGAGATAACAAAGCCTAATGGGCAATAAGAGATAAAAAAATTACCACTTTTCCTTGGCAACGAGAGAACCATCAAGGAAGTATGGAGTTCCAATTTAGAGGGAAGTAAATGAATTTCCATTAGGGAAGTATGGAAGTTCCATTTAGAGGGAAGTATGGAAGTTCCATTTAGAGGGAAGTATGGAAGTTCCATTTAGAGGGAAGTATGGAAGTTCCATTTAGAGGGAAGTATGGAAGTTCCATTTAGAGGGAAGTATGGAAGTTCCATTCAGAGGGAAGTATGGAAGTACCATTCAGAGGGAAATATGGAAGTTCTATTTAGAGGGAAGTATGGAAGTTCCATTTAGAGGGAAGTATGTAAGTTCCATTTAGAGGGAAGTATGGAAGTTCCATTTAGAGGGAAGTATGGAAGTTCCATTTAGAGGGAAGTATGGAAGTTCCATTTAGAGGGAAGTATGGAAGTTCCATTTAGAGGGAAGTATGGAAGTTCCATTTAGAGGGAAGTATGGAAGTACCATTCAGAGGGAAGTATGGAAGTTCCATTCAGAGGGAAGTATGGAAGTTCCATTTAGAGGGAAGTATGGAAGTTCCATTCAGAGGGAAGTATGGAAGTTCCATTTAGAGGGAAGTATGGAAGTTCCATTCAGAGGGAAGTATGGAAGTTCCATTCAGAGGGAAGTATGGAAGTTCCATTCAGAGGGAAGTATGGAAGTTCCATTTAGAGGGAAGTATAGAAGTTCCATTTAGAGGGAAGTATGGAAGCTCCATTCAGAGGGAAGTATGGAAGTTCCATTTAGAGGGAAGTATGGAAGTTCCATTTAGAGGGAAGTATGGAAGTTCCATTTAGAGGGAAGTATGGAAGTACCATTCAGAGGGAAGTATGGAAGTTCCATTCAGAGGGAAGTATGGAAGTTCCATTTAGAGGGAAGTATGGAAGTTCCATTCAGAGGGAAGTATGGAAGTTCCATTTAGAGGGAAGTATGGAAGTTCCATTCAGAGGGAAGTATGGAAGTTCCATTTAGAGGGAAGTATAGAAGTTCCATTTAGAGGGAAATATGGAAGTTCCATTCAGAGGGAAGTATGGAAGTTCCATTCAGAGGGAAGTATGGAAGTTCCATTTAGAGGGAAATATGGAAGTTCCATTCAGAGGGAAGTATGGAAGTTCCATTCAGAGGGAAGTATGGAAGTTCCATTTAGAGGGAAGTATGGAAGTTCCATTCAGAGGGAAGTATGGAAGTTCCATTCAGAGGGAAGTATGGAAGTTCCATTTAGAGGGAAGTATGGAAGTTCCATTTAGAGGGAAGTATGGAAGCTCCATTCAGAGGGAAGTATGGAAGTTCCATTTAGAGGGAAGTATGGAAGTTCCATTTAGAGGGAAGTATGGAAGTTCCATTCAGAGGGAAGTATGGAAGTTCCATTTAGAGGGAAGTATGGAAGTTCCATTTAGAGGGAAGTATGGAAGTACCATTCAGAGGGAAGTATGGAAGTTCCATTCAGAGGGAAGTATGGAAGCTCCATTTAGAGGGAAGTATGGAAGTTCCATTTAGAGGGAAGTATGGAAGTTCCAATTAGAGGGAAGTATGGAAGTTCCATTCAGAGGGAAGTATGGAAGTTCCATTCAGAGGGAAGTATGGAAGTTCCATTCAGAGGGAAGTATGGAAGTTCCATTTAGAGGGAAGTATGGAAGTTCCATTCAGAAGGAAGTATGGAAGTTCCATTTAGAGGGAAGTATGGAAGTTCCATTCAGAGGGACGTATGGAAGTTCCATTTATTGGGAAGTATGGAAGTTTCATTCAAAGGGAAGTATGGAAGTTCCATTCAGAGGGAAGTATGGAAGTTCCATTCAGAGGGAAGTATGGAAGTTCATTCAGAGGGAAGTATGGAAGTTCCATTTAGAGGGAAGTATGGAAGTTCCATTCATGGGGAAGTATGGAAGTTCCGTTCAGAGGGAAGTATGGAAGTTCCATTCAGAGGGAAGTATGGAAGTTCCATTCAGAGGAAAGTATGGAAGTTCCATTCATGGGGAAGTATGGAAGTTCCGTTCAGAGGGAAGTATGAAAGTTCCATTCAGTGGGAAGTATGGAAGTTCCATTCAGAGGGAAGTATGGAAGTTCCATTTAGAGGGAAGTATGGAAGTTCCATTCAGAGGAAAGTATGGAAGTTCCATTCATGGGGAAGTATGGAAGTTCCATTCATGGGGAAGTATGGAAGTTCCATTCAGTGGGAAGTATGGAAGTTCCATTCAGAGGAAAGTATGGAAGTTCCATTCAGGGGGAAGTATGGAAGTTCCATTCAGAGGGAAGTATGGAAATTCCATTGAGAGGGAAGTATGGAAGTTCCTCAGTCAGAACTTCCATACTTCCCTCTGGCAACAAGCAATCCTGGCAAAGGACGTTTCCTTGCTCTGTTCAATATATAAGCAACACAGAGCTTGATAAATGAGACACTTGCGCAACATTAAAGTATATTTTTTCCTGGAAGCGTTACGCCAGCCAGTGGCTTCTTCAGTCTAGTGCGGAGAAAGGCTGAGGACGATGATGAAGAGTCTGAGGTAATCAATCCCTCAATCTCGAGTCGATGTGTTCTGTTCATCTATCGAGGAGATTGAGCTTACATACATATGACAGATGAGGTGGAACACTAGTAGCTGCAGTCACCAGTGGACATAACCGCTAGTGGAAGCAGGGTGTGTCTATAAGTTAAACAAGTTTTGAAGAAATCTCTGCACGGAGATACCCAAATGTTAACCAAATGTCTCATTGATTATATTGTTTTTTTCTAAACTATTTACTACAAAGAACTACTCTTGTCCCTGGCAACACCTGAACCAGTAAGAGCTGCCAAGCCCCTTCCGGGCAATGAGTGAGCCAATCAAATCTCCCCTACTTAAATCAAGCAATAAGTAAGCCATGCGATGCTACCGCGCATTTAGTGAGCAGAAAATGAGCCTCTAGCAGCATATGAGACAAGCAGGGATCCCACGCACGTTCCACGTAATAAATGAGCCAAGAAAACTTTCACGTTCATCCCGAGTAATAAGTGAGGAAGGCAGCTTCATCACACTTGTCTCAGGCAATATGTGAGCCAGGACGACGTCCCAAGCTTGTCATGGGGAACAAGCGAGCGGGGCAGAGATCCCACACTTGCCCACTATACTATAAATGAGTCGTCCTGTCGCATATACTCAGGAATAATTAATAGCCAGTAGCATTATACCTCTTACGGTAACTAGTATACCACTCCAGCCGCTGGTCGCAATATACTCCAAATATAAATTTGAAATACATTACGAGAAGTAAGGGGAGACAAAATAATGCTTAGCTACCTAATATTCCAGAGGTAATGTCACTTCCTGGAAGTAATGTCACTTCCTGGAAGTAATGTCACTTCCTGGAAGTAATGTCACTTCCTGGAGGTAATAGGCTTTTCGAGTTATTACCATTTCCCAGAATTAAAACTATTTACTTGACTTTTTTCATTTCTAGACTTGGTTAATGAAATTTATCTGTATACATATTTCCTCAGGCCTAATATTATCTTCCAAAGTTAGTATAACTTTGAAGTTATTGAAAAAGTTTCAAGCATTTTTTTCAGAGATAACAGAGGTTAAATTGTTTTTAAATCTCATATATATTTTTTAAAATTTAAACTTTTATTCTTAATATATTCAGCAAATCCAGTTTGACTTTCGCTTTTGTAAATAACACAAATAACAATTTAACTCCATGATATCGTTAATTAAAAATTTTTACTGTTTTAAATTTACATTATTTTTAGAATTTATAACATTTTTCAAAGTTTACTTATTCTAACAATTAGTATCATTATAATTTTTTTTTATTTAAGAAATATTTTCTTACATTTATTGACGTTTCCTCAGTTAACACTATTTCAAAATTTATATAATATTCGAAGGCTGGAAAAATGTATTAGGAAAAATATTTCTAGAGTCAATGTTATTTATAGAAAGAATGACCTTTGGAAGGGCTGAAAGAATGACCTTTGCAAGGGCTGAAAGAATGATCTTTGCAAGGGCTGAAAGAACGATCTTTGCAAGGACTGAAAGAATGATTTTTGCAAGGACTGAAAGAATGATCTTTGCAAGGGCTGAAAGAATGATCTTTGCAAGGACTGAAAGAATGATCTTTGCAAGGACTGAAAGAATGATCTTTGCAAGGACTGAAAGAATGATCTTTACAAGGGCTGAAAGAATGACCTTTACAAGGACTGAAAGAATGACCTTTGCAAGGGCTGAAAGAATGATCTTTGCAAGGGCTGAAAGAATGATCTTTGCAAGGGCTGAAAGAATGATCTTTGCAAGGGCTGAAAGAATGATCTTTGCAAGGGCTGAAAGAATGATCTTTGCAAGGACTGAAAGAATGTCCTTTGCTAGGAATAAAAGAATGACTTTTGCAAAGGCTGAAAGAATGACCTTACAAGGGCTGAAAGAATGATCTTTGCAAGGACTGAAAGAATGATCTTTGCAAGGACTGAAAGAATGATCTTTGCAAGGGCTGAAAGAATGATCTTTGCAAGGGCTGAAAGAATGACCTTACAAGGGCTGAAAGAATGACTTTTGCAAGGACTGAAAGAATGATCTTTGCAAGGGCTGAAAGAATGTCCTTTGCTAGGGATAAAAGAATGACTTTTGCAAAGGCTGAAAGAATGACCTTACAAGGGCTGAAAGAATGACCTTTGTAAGGGCTGAAAGAATGACCTTTGCAAGGGCTGAAAGAATGACCTTTGCAAGGGCTGAAAGAATGACCTTACAAGGGCTGAAAGAATGACCTTTGCAAGGGCTGAAAGAATGACCTTTGCAAGGGCTGAAAGAATGACCTTTGCAAGGGCTGAAATAAGTATACAAAGTTAAGAGAATTTATCGGATTTAACACCTTTTTCGCAAATTTATTGCATGTGTCTGGGGTGAATACTGTTTGTAAAAAATAGTTTTTGTCTCTGTAATATTTTGTTTGGATGGATAAACAGCAAAACTTTTTGAGCTCACCCACGTCCTTACGTCCCCATTCCTTAACCCCTCACCACCTCTCTCTCTCTCTCTCTCTCTCTCTCTCTCTCTCTCTCTCTCTCTCTCTCTCTCTCTCTCGCTCTCGCTCTCGCTCTCTGTCTCTCTCTCTGTCTCTCACTCTCTCTGTTTTTTTCTGTCTCTCCTTTTTTCCCTGAATTATTAAAGGTTTGGTTAAGAATTCCTACCATCATTTATGAGCACCCTAACCTTCCTCGGCTCACATGAAACAGGAAACAAGATGAAGTTTGGGCTAACTGTAGGCCAGAGATTTGGTCTATTGACTTAATTTTCGTTCGAATATATTTCAGATTTAATAGTCTTTTTAGGACTGAATGATCTCTGATGAAGTGAAGTTCTTGTGAAGTGTACAGATTGAGTTTAGCTGCTGTTTGCTACTTGTCTTGTAGTATACAGGCTGTCTTCTCATCTGCGAAATGGAGCCAAGTGTGGTACTTTGATAATATTGAATTTGTAGTTAACAGTAAGCCCCCCCCCAAACACACACACACATCTTCAGTACTGGAAACTCTACTGAACTGACAGCTCCATCCAGACCAGTCCTAGCTAGAGATAAGTTGTCGTTCTCGGGTCTATATTTCTGTCCAGACGTCGTAGATAAGAAGGATGACAACCATTCCCAGAAAGCAGTGCATTCTCAAGGTGTGAGTGTACTTGTGCCTCGTACAGTTTTTTTTTCAGCCTGTCGAGCAGATACGATATACGCCTTAATGTTGTAAGCTTATTGTATGCCTTCCTTAGAAGATTCATTGCGTGATTCTTCACAGGCACTTTGTGGTCAAATTTACCAATAGGAAATCCACATCATTTCCCCGTTTTTACCACTCTTTCATTCATTCTTACCATTGCTCCAGCATTAACACTATGCTGCCTAGAGACCTATGTTTTCATAGAAGCAACTGTAACGTGACATCATTCCTCCATGGTTGATATAGTTCTAAACTGGTGACTGGTGTGCCTGAGAACAGCTAGCATCTCCTTTCTGGGATAAATAAATGTCGGAGTTCAATCATTTGCACGAACATTGGCATCTGGGATGAGGTGAACAAGGCCATTGAAGTAGACCTTTCATAACAATGGATCGAGCACACTCTCCTGTTAAACACTTGCACCGACACTGACTGTTTTACTGACTCTGTTATATTGAAAAGTGCTACTAGTAGTCAGCAAACAGGTCAGCTATTTCTTGAATGCTTGTAGAGACAGTCTAATCCTGGCGATATGAAGGTATTATACTTTTATCAGGTGAATATCCATGTCGATTCTTGACCAAAAACCACCAGTTTTTGGAGCCCTTTCTACTTGATTTCGGTTTTTATTTTTGTGTCAGCCTCCCATCTAAGATTTGCCCAGATTTTTTGGGATTTACTTTATTTTGATACAAGAGTGTTTGTGGTGGTTCCTATTATAAATAATGGGATACATCTTGTACCTTCTCCTAGTTTTGTAGTTAGCAGTAGAGGGTTCTAGGTAAGCAAAACTAAACTAACACTGGTCTGAGAGCATCGTTACATTCTGACAGAGAGGGATGTACAGTAATTGTGTTGGAGAGTATGGATATATTATATATTTAGTGAATGCTCTCACTTGGTTATCAACATTATCGTGGAGAACAGAATTCCAGTCGGAGGTGGCAAGCTACCGAACAAAGGGCCAACCAATTTCCTCTGTTTAACAGCCAGGTTGAGATTAATGGTTCTTCATTTCGTTCTCTTGGTATCTTTAGTATCGTCTTGTAACGATATGAGCCGACATAACCAAGAGTAGTGAGCTGTAGGTGGCTCACTACTCGTTCAACGAAAGAGCCATAGATATTAGAAGAGGAAAAGTCAACAAAGTTTTTCCTGTCAAATGCTGCAACAAGTTCCTCAAAATCCCATTGTATAAGACAATGGTTATAGTTTCCAGTAATTATAATATGTTGATATTTATGTTGAAGTGGAAGGGCGTAATAATATAGAGGCACAACCTGAAGTACATCATTTCCAGGTGATTAACAACGGCACCATCAATGAGTTGGGTTTGCACACTTTTAGACATGCATACGACAACGCCTCCCAAACCTTTCCTATGTCGGGTTATGTCAGGACGATGAGTGTACGTAACTGTGCGTACGATTACAGGCATTAGAAATGAGGCCTCTAATGTTGGCAGACAAGATTCTGATAGAGTGGCTCCTAGTGTTTGTGTACAGCCACTGGGACATGACTCTCTGGTCTTGTTTCAGGCACAGAACCAACTACTGAGCTGAAATAGGAATAGCTGAGTAGTTGACGTGTAAGTGGGTTCGTCACCTCTCAGATCCTTTTGCTTTGTTCCGAGAATAAATTCCTAAAGAACTGGTGACCCGTATGTCCAGTTCCTCTTTGTATTTCGATAGAGGTTTTGATGTTCCTTCTTTTGGCAGTAATTACATCTGAGAGTTCACAAACAGTTGTCAGCGGTGTGTCACCTTCAGTGACAGTGGTAATACTACCTACTGTAGGTGCCTGGGAGGGTGGCCTTCTATTTCCTGGTTACTGCACCTCTTTTTCTTGGCTGTTGATGTTTGGCTGCTGGTGAACCTCAAGATTACGTACCTGGTGAGCCTTTGCTGGAGTCTGTGTTGGCGGGAAATGAAGGTTGTGGGTGTCCACACCATGTCTTCGACGACCGACTGCATGTCCTCTTCCACGCAACTGTTTCCCTCTCTCTATCTTTCTCTGTCTCTCTGTCTATCTATCTGTCTGCCTGTCTGTCTGTCTCTCTGTCGCTGTCTGTCTGTCTGTCTCTCTCTCTCTCTCTCACTTTCACATTCTCATCACACTCCTTACCAATTCATCGCCCTATTTCTGTTTCCCTCTCTCCTTTTTCTCTTTTCTCCCCCCACCCTCTCATCTTTCACATACTGTGGCATACTGGCAGAGTGCGGCTAGGTGGTGACAGATGGACCACAGTGCCCCAGGATCGATCCTCACAGCCAAATCCCGGCCCGGGTCCGGCTATTCGTGCCTAATGGAACGGCGGGGTGCGGCAGGTAGGCCAGACGAGGGTGGACGATTTACGGTAATGGCCGATTGAGATACGGGGGAGGGCAATTTTGTTGTAAGTAGTCGCTTGCCTGATAAACAGGCGGGCGGGGGAAGGGTATAATAGCATTACCAGAGCGTTATTAAATTGGTGATGTAGTGGATCAGTGTAGAACTGAGGAGCGGCGGAGGAATATAGGAAAGGTGAAGAGACAGGAGAAGAGAGAGAGAGAGAGAGAGAGAGAGAGAGAGAGAGAGAGAGAGAGAGAGAGGTAAACTGAAGAGATGGAAGGGGAGGAAGTATGCAATAGAAGGAGCGATGAGGGGAATAAAAGAGAACGTGGGAATGGCAGACAGGAGGAGAACCCTCGGCTCGTTGCGAGGCTGTTTGCTAAGAACTAGATATATTTCAGTCACTGGGAAGTTCGAGAAATGTATCCCTGTACCCCATAAGCCCTTCTACCTCAGTGCGGGCCAAAGGAATAGTGTCTGCGTGTGTATCTACGATTGTGCGAATGTATTTATAACTGTATGTGCATTTCTGGGTATATATGCATATGTGTATGAATTAGGTCCGGGATGATAGAAAAAAATTCTTGCAGTTGCCAGTACCGATACCCAGTTTTCGGCCGATACCGATTCCGATACTTTTCCTATATTTTTATTTTTAAAATTATAATTACTATGTTTAGTATATAATGGAATGTTTATTGCACAATGGATATTAAATTACACTGGAGGATTACATATTAAGTAACTAAATTTCTCTTAGATGACCATGTAATTAGTCATTACTTGGAATGATGAGTTAATTACTGGTTGTCAAAGGCACTTGTCGATTGAGTGTATGGGTGTGGAATCGCCTATTTATACTTATTTATTTGTTGCTACAGGGGTCGAGTCATAACTCCTGGTCCCACCACTTCATTAGTGGCTACTAAGCCACGCTCTCTCTGACCCAACAGTACATCACACTCTAAATCGTTCCACTTCCTGACAACTCTGAGACTGAAGAAATACTTATTAACATCCCTGTGCTTCCCCCTGTGACCCCTTCTTCCTGTGTCTCATCTCTGAAACATTATGACCCTATCCACCTTGTCAATTCCTCTCAGTGTTTTATGTAGTTATCATGTCTATCCCTATCCCTCTCCTCCTCCAGTGTCTTTAGGTTGGGTTCTCTTAACCTCTCCTTAGCTTCGGGGCTAGTCTTGTTGCAAACTTTTGCACTTTCTCCAATTTCTTGACCGGTGTGAACCTGACGTACACGATGTAGTGAAGGACTCCTTACTTAGGTGTTCAAACGCTGTTCTTAGGCTTACCAGACACCCATATTCTGCAGCGAGAAAACATGACATAAATATACATCACTAACAAATCTAGTTGATTTTGCAGACTTTCTACCCTAGAACTATTATTTTTTCCCTATCTTACTTTCCATCTCATACGTTGTTCTTCAGCTTTCTTTCCTTCCATAAACGTCCATCTTCTCCCCACTTCTGGATACATTAACAGTGTTCTATTACCTTATTTTATATAAAAGTTATGAAGTGGAAACAAAAGCTAGCTATGCTTCCCTGAATACACAGTGTTGAAATGTGATCAAATTTAGTGAAAGTCTTAATTAGGTCAATGTAAATATTATAAATTCATAAAGTATAGGAGCATCAAAAATTTCGTGTAAGTCAACCTGAAGCTACAGTTATTTGGGAATTATCATCTCTCATGATAACCTGTCCACACTGAGGGAAAATTGATTTTTTAAGACGCTATTTTCTTCATCCATGAGTGGATCAACAAAATTTAACTACAGTAGACAATGGAAAAAGAGGACAAGGAAGGGAGAGAAATTTGGTTTATTTAATATATTTAGGTATATGAATTAACGTATAACAATTCAGGCTCATCGTACTCCTAAAACTATATAACGGCACCAGACTCATCGTTCTGCAGATTACATTGGACCTTCGGAACGCCTGTTAAACAGAGACTTGGGTTATTTGGCTAGAGATTCCATTAACCATGATTTTATGAAGAGTAATGAAGGGATATGTACTTAAGAGCAGTGTAGCCAGCAATACGACACGTACTGGCAGTGTAGCCAGCAATACGACACGTACTGGCAGTGTAGCCAGCAATACGACACGTACTGGCAGTGTAGCCAGCAATACGACACGTACTGGCAGTGTAGCCAGCAATACGACACGTACTGGCAGTGTAGCCAGCAATACGACACGTACTGGCAGTGTAGCCAGCAATACGACACGTACTGGCAGTGTAGCCAGCAGCAACCTCCTGGTGCGTACTGTGACTTCTGCAAGCGAAACTTAATGCATGGTTCCCGGAAACACTGGACCCCTGATGCAGTGAACATGTGTACTGAAGACCCCTGACGCAGTGAACATGTGTACTGAAGACCCCTGACGCAGTGAACATGTGTACTGAAGGTATTCAGGAAACACTGGACACCCCTGATGCAGTGAACATGTGTACTGAAGATATTCAGGAAACACTGGACACCCCTGACGCAGTGAACATGTGTACTGAAGATATTCAGGAAACACTGGACACCCCTGATGCAGTGAACATGTGTACTGAAGATATTCAGGAAACACTGGACACCCCTGATGCAGTGAACATGTGTACTGAAGATATTCAGGAAACACTGGACACCCCTGATGCAGTGAACATGTGTGCTGAAGATATTCAGGAAACACTGGACACCCCTGATGCAGTGAACATGTGTACTGAAGATATTCAGGAAACACTGGACACCCCTGATGCAGTGAACATGTGTGCTGAAGAATTCAGGAAACACTGGACACCCCTGATGCAGTGAACATGTGTACTGAAGATATTCAGGAAACACTGGACACCCCTGATGCAGTGAACATGTGTGCTGAAGATATTCAGGAAACACTGGACACCCCTGATGCAGTGAACATGTGTAGTGAAGATATTCAGGAAACACTGGACACCCCTGATGCAGTGAACATGTGTAGTGAAGATATTCCAGGAACCAGATCTTAGCAGATGCCATTATTTAGTAGCCTTTCCTTTATATCATAACAAGTACTCTCAATAAAACACAATGATGTTAAAAATATTACCACAACAGTAGCAAAGATGGTAATCGACGAAGCTTTACTTTTCTCTCCTCTATACACGCTGTCAGATGATCTACCACTAAACTTAAGCTAAACAGCCGCACATATTTCTTTCTGACAATTGAAGCTTATGTTTTCCTACTCATACGTATTATTTGGAATGATTAGTTTCCCAGACCGAAATTTTTACAATAGAGTATCTTAGCGTTTCAGTTTTTTTTTCCAGTTATCTCTCAGTATCAGTTCTCGTTATTACCATGACCAGAAAGTTTGCTCAAGTTCTCGTCCATTTTCTAATGTTTTTATGTGTTTAGAATACATTTGTGTACTGTAGCGTCCTTGCCGTTCTGCAGCAGTGTATACAGCGTCCCTGGTGTAAAACAAGAGTGTCGTGTAGCGTTGCTGGCATAATGCAACAATGTGCTGTAGCTTCCCTGGCATGATACGACAATGTACTTTAGTGTCACTGAAATAATTAGACGCTCTTCAATCCCAAAAATAGAAAGATAAAAATTTGAAAGTCTTGTCTAGCACATGAAATTATATTTACGAATGTGCAGAATGTAATTATATGATTTTTCCATGTATGATGTTTTATTGCATTCCTAGCTTTTGTTGTTAGAGAGAGAGAGAGAGATAGAGAGAGAGAGAGAGAGAGAGAGAGAGAGAGAGAGAGAGAGAGAGACAGAGACAATGACACTGAGCATCTTACACACCCATCACCTCAAGCTGAACACAGTCATGAGGAACAAAGTCATTAGGAACACAGTCATGAGGAACCAGTCTATCAGCATCCTGTCGGCCAACATTAGTGGATTCTTTACCAATGTTGGGAAGGTCACGCACATTTTCGTGAACACTCAATGTCCCGACATGATCGTCTTTGTCATAATTTTGGATGACAGGACAAAATATTTTGCTAGAATTGCTGGCTGCACGTAGGAAGTAGGTTGCTTGTCAGCAACCACCCAGGGAGGTACTACTGTCCTCTGGAAGTAGGTTGTTTGACAGCAACCACCCAGGGAGGTACTACTGTCCTGTGGAAGTAGGTTGTTTGACAGCAACCACCCAGGGAGATACTACTGTCCTGTGGAAGTAGGTTGTTTGACAGCAACCACCCAGGGAGGTACTACTGTCCTCTGGAAGTAGGTTGTTTGACAGCAACCACCCAGGGAGGTACTACTGTCCTCTGGAAGTAGGTTGTTTGACAGCAACCACCCAGGGAGGTACTACTGTCCTGTGGAAGTAGGTTGTTTGACAGCAACTACCCAGGGAGGTACTACTGTCCTCTGGAAGTAGGTTGCTTGTCAGCAACCACCCAGGGAGGTACTACTGTCCTCTGGAAGTAGGTTGTTTGACAGGAACCACCCAGGGAGATACTATTGTCCTCTGGAAGTAGGTTGTTTGACAGCAACCACCCAGGGAGGTACTACTGTCCTGTGGAAGTAGGTTGTTTGACAGCAGCCACCCAGGGAGGTACTACTGTCCTCTGGAAGTAGGTTGTTTGACAGCAACCACCCAGGGAGGTACTACTGTCCTCTGGAAGTAGGTTGTTTGACAGCAACCACCCAGGGAGGTACTACTGTCCTGTGGAAGTAGGTTGTTTGACAGCAACCACCCAGGGAGGTACTACTGTCCTCTGGAAGTAGGTTGTTTGACAGCAATCACCCAGGGAGATACTACTGTCCTCTGGAAGTAGGTTGTTTGACAGCAACCACCCAGGGAGGTACTACTGTCCTGTGGAAGTAGGTTGTTTGACAGTAGCCACCCAGGGAGGTACTACAGTCTTGTGGAAGTAGGTTGTTTGACAGCAACCACCCAGGGAGGTACTACTGTCCTCTGGAAGTAGGTTGTTTGACAGCAACCACCCAGGAAGGTACTACTGTCCTGTGGAAGTAGGTTGTTTGACAGCAACCACCCAGGGAGGTACTACTGTCCTCTGGAAGTAGGTTGTTTGACAGCAACCACCCAGGAAGGTACTACTGTCCTGTGGAAGTAGGTTGTTTGACAGCAACCACCCAGGGAGATACTACTGTCCTCTGGAAGTAGGTTGTTTGACAGCAACCACCCAGGGAGGTACTACTGTCCTCTGGAAGTAGGTTGTTTGACAGCAACCACCCAGGAAGTACTATCGTCCTGCCACATGCGTGTGAAACGGAAACCTGTAAATGTTTTACACATTGATAGGAATGCTGGTGTTTTTTCTTCCTGTCTCAACACACAAGAAAACAGGTACGTCTTGCTTCTTATACTTACACATAGGCACACTACATGTACACGTATTTGTAAACACACCGATCAAATTTTTTTTGTTTAGATATTTCTTGTTCTTTTTAGTTCTTTACATCTCCATGGGGGAAGTGGAACATAATTCTTCTTCTGTAAGTCATGCGTATCATAAGAGGCGACTAAAATGCCGGGAGCAAGGGGATAGTAACTCCATCTCCTGTATAAATTACTAAAAATAATGAGAATTTTTTTATAAAACTGGGATGTTTGAATGTGCGTGGATGTAGTGCATATAAGAAACAGATATTTGTCAATGTTATCAATGAAAAGAAGCTGAATGTCATAGCTCTAAGTGAAACAAAGCTAAAGAGGGTAGGTGAGTTTCAGTGAGGAGAAATAAATGGGGTTAAGTCAGGTAGCAATATATCTGAAATTTAAAAAAAAAAAACTATAAATCCCTCCAGATATAAAAATTCGCATTTTTAAGTGCTATTTTACCTTGACCCATTGAAAGACCTTTATTACCTCTCAAAGGTTGATTTTTGGTTGTTTACAGCTTTCAGAAAGTTTCGAAAATTGATGGTTTTTTTCACCACAGATGTCAGGCAAACTGAGGTTCAACTTTATTAAAATTCCTCCGATATCAAAAACAATTATTATAAATTAAGAAGCTGTTCAAACGTCTATACTGGAAGTTCTACCCAAAGTTTACTTAAAAATAAAAAGAGGGGGAGAAAATAAATCTATTTTTGATATGGCATCACTCTGGAACATTTTTCGTAATACGGGTAAGATGTAAAATGTTATGGTTGGCTATACATGAAAGCTAACAGGCTGAAGAACGACCGAGTAACTAAATATGACCGAAATGTCAATATATTGTATTTAAAAAAAGGGTTTGATTTTTTTTAAAGAAGAATTTTTTGGGGAAAATAAAAAAAATACATAAACGTTAAAGGCTACTACAACTAATAGTTGCAGGATTGCAAAACCACGATTGGTCATTACTGTGTGCAAAAATCGTGACACATTCACAAAAAAATGAAAAGAAGCTTCCAGAATTGGAATAACTTACATATAAGAAAAGTAAAAAAAAAAATATTTTTAAAAATCTACGGATGAGAAGCATCATTAGTCAGAAAAGCGAGAACTTTGGATTGACCAGGGTTGCCGAAATTTATTTTGTAATACCAAACTTTTCACGAAAAGATACCGAAAATACATAACCGTGACAAATTTTAAACATCAGTATATAAACACTATGAAACATCTGAAACTGGAAAAAAAATACATTTAACTTCATCACTACGCAGAACGCTGAGGTCAGTGGTCACCTGCGGTCATACCTGTCCTAAGCTCTGGGAGTTAGCATCTGGTGTTACCAAGCACCATGGCTTCTTGTAGTGTTTTACACATCAGGTTAAAGTGTCGAAGAAGGAGATACTACTTCTTCAGGAGGAAAATAAGAGGCTGAAGCTTCGCCTAGATGAGTCTGGGAGTGAGTGTGAGAAGAATTTAGCTGGTAAGGAGGAAATGATCACCAGCAGTGATGGTTGCAGCCGCTTTAAGTGGCAAGTGGTTCACAGTTCGGGAAGAAGGAAGATAAAGAGGGCTAACAGAGAAAATGTAAAGGTAGGAAATCGATTCTCTGTTCTCCAGGACGAGTGTACTTCAGTGGTTAGTGAGGTTAAAGGTACCACTGATCCCCCTGCTAATCAAGGTAAGAATATTTTAATAGTACAAGATTCTCAGGTAAGATATATGGACCATGCTTTTTGTAAGAGAGACAGAAAGGTCAGACAGAGATTGTGCATTCCAGGAGCTGGTGTTGGTGACACAGCAGGTTGGATAATATTATGTCAGGTAATGGGAACAAGCCCATTATCTGTCTTAGTGCTGAGGGTAATGACATTGGGAAGGGCAGGAGACAGGAGCTGCAGGATAAGTACAGGTCAGCCATAGATGTCGTTAGGTCTAAGGGAGGGATCCCAGTCATATGTAGCATCTTGCGTAGAAAGGGAGTGGTTAATGAATGGATGTCTAGGGCAATTGGTATAAATTGGTAGCTAGACAGGTACTGCAAAGAACTTGCAATCCCAGTCATTGATAACTAGGACCTATGCCTTGGCAAACGTGATAAGTATGCAAGGGATGGGGTTCATCTCTCTCTCTGGGGATGGAGTGGTTGCATTAGCCAATTCGATTGAGAGGGTAATTGATGACTTGTCTAGGAATTTAAACTGATAGATTATAGAGGTATGGGTGTTTGTGGGAAACAATCAGGGCTGCAGCATTAGGGTTAAAAACAACAGTTAGTACCAGAATGCCTCAAGAATATGTTCAAAAGACAATATTAAAATAAATTTGCTAGTAATGGCAAATCAATTCATCAACAAACAAAGAAAGATAGCAGAGGGCAACGAATGACTAGCTCCCTTAAGGTTTACTATAAAATAGTAGGAATCTAAGAAGTAAGATAGATGAGCTCAGATTACTTGCAAGTGTAGGTAATATAGATACTGGTATAACAGAGGCCTGGTTCAACCTGAAAGATAGAGAAATGCCTTCTGAATGCAACATACAGGGTTAGAAACTATTCCACACTGATAGGGTCAACAGGAAGGGTGGCTGAGTGGCGATGTAAGTCAGAGAAAATTTAAATTGTTGTCTTAGACATAATATAAGATTAGAAACATCGAACACAGAATCTGTTTGGCTACAGTTTCTCGAGGTTCGTGACAAATTAATTCTGGGTGTGATTTATAGGCTCCCAAACCTTGATAGGGAGGGCAGTAAGCTGTTATGGGACGAAATTCATAAGGCATCTAGATATGAAAGTGTTGTAATAATGGGAGATTTTAACTTTAGACAAATTGATTGGAACAACATGACAGGAAATCTTGAGTCTAGTGACTTTCTTGATACGGTTCAGGATTGCATTTTAGAACAGGGTATGATGGAACTAACTAGAGAAAACAGTCTGTTTGACTTGGTTCTTGCCAACAAAGAGTCACTAATTAATAATCTTGAGGTTAATGATGAACTTGGGGAAAGTGATCACAAATCACTTAGTTTCAATATATCATGGAATCACCCAGATAACTGCAATCAAATATCTGTCCCAGATTGTCGTTTGGCGGACTTCATGGGACTGAAAAATTACCTGGGTTGGCTAAATTGGGATGTCCTGACTATGGGTCAGTTAGGTGATCTTGGTTGCCAATATGACGTTTTTCAGAGCATAGTTCTAGCTGCCCAGACATTTTTTGTTTCTAGTAGGGAAATTAGATCTAACAAAAACGATCCCAAATGGATGAACAATAGATTGAAACATCTCACTGGTCAAAAGAGTAGCATATATAGGCGTATCAAAAGAGGGGGTGGGGAGTTAAAAAATCAATATATTTAATTAAAGAGAGAAATAAAGAAAGGAATAAGAAAAGCAAAAAGGGATTATGAGGCTAAGGTTGCAAGGGATTCAAAGACCAACCCAAAAGGGTTCTTTCAGATATACAGAAGTAAGATTAGGGACGCGATTGGCCCACTTAAAAGTAACTCTGGTCAGATCTCTGACAGTGATAAGAGTATGTGTGTGATTCTTAATACCTACTTCCTCTGAGTTTTCACCCAGGAAAATACTAGCTATATTCCTGAAATAATAGATTATGTAGAACAGGATGATGATAAACTATGTACGATTGCGGTAACTAGTGACATGGTCCTCAGACAAATAGAGAAACTAAAACCTAACAAATCCCCAGGTCCTGATGAACTGTTTGCGAGGGTGTTAAAGGAATGTAAAGAGGAACTTAGTATACCTTTGGCTATTCTTTTTAACATATCTCTACAAACTGGCATAGTGCCTGATAAGTGGAAAATGGCAAATGTAATACCTATTTACAAGGCAGGTGACAGGTCCTTGGCTTCGAACTATAGACCAATAAGCCTACCCTCCATAGTGGGAAAATTTATGGAATCAGTAGTTGACGAAGCAATTCGTAGCCATCTTCATAGGCACAGATTGATTAATGAATCTCAACACGGTTTTACAAAGGGGCGTTCCTGTCTTACGAATTTACTAACATTTTTTACTATGGTGTTTGAGGAGGTAGATCATGGTAATGAATATGATATTGTGTATATGGACTTCAGTAAGGCTTTCGATAGTGTTCCACGTCAGAGGCTATTGAGGAAACTTAAGGCACATGGAATAGGAGGAGAAATTTTTTTCTGGGTAGAGGCATGGCTGACAAATAGGCAGCAGAGAGTTTGCATGAATGTGGTCAGTGTTGGGCCCGTTGTTGTTCACAATTTACATAAACGTCATAGATGAGGGAATAAATAGGGACATTAGCAAATTTGCTGATGAGACGAAAATAGGCCATCCAATTCATTCTAATGAGGACACTAGAGCACTCCAGGATGATTTGAATAGACTGAAGCAATGGTCGGAGAAGTGGCAGATGCAGTTTAATATAGACAAATGCAAAGTTCTAAATGTTGGACAGGAAAATAACCATGCGACTTATAAACTAAATGTAGATCTCAATACTACCGATTGCGAAAAGGATTTGTGAGTTCTGGTTAGCAGTAATCTAAAACCAAGACAACAGTGCATTAGTGCTCGAAATAAAACTAACAGAATTCTTGGCTTCAAATCTAGAAGTATAAATAATAGAAGTCCTCAGGTTGTTCTTCAACTCTATATATCCTTGGTTACGCCTCATTTAGACTATGCTGCTCAGTTCTGGTCACAGCATTATAGAATGGATATAAATGCTCTGGAAAACGTACAGAGGGGGATGACAAAGATGATCCCTTGTATTAGAAATCTTCCCTATGAGGATAGACTGAGGGCCCTGAATCTGCACTCTCTCGAAAGGCGTAGAATTAGGGGGGATATGATCGAGGTGTATAAATGGAAAACAGGAATGAATAAAGAGGATGTAAATAATGTGCTGAAAATTTCCAGCCAAGAGAGGACTCGCCGCAATCTTTCAAGTTGGAAAAATTCAGATTCAGGCAGGATATAGGAAAGTACTGGTTTGGTAGAGTTGTGGATGAGTGGAACAAAGTCCCGAATATAGTTATCGAGGCTAAAACGTTGTGTAGTTTTGGTGGTGGTGACCAGACTGGGTGGGTCATTGGGCTAATCCCGGGGGGGGGGGGAACCTGGACCTGCTCCACATGGGTCAGTAGGCTTGTTGCAGTGTTCCTTCTTTCTTATGTTCTTATGTTCCTATGTTCTATACCATCTTTTTTGCTGCTCTCTATCACAAAGCTCTTTTGGTAGATTCCAAGTCGTGCAGTTAATATCTTGACGTAAAGATTTAGATCTTATTACCGCATTTTAGGTGGACATTTTCAGAGATATGCAGCTTCTTACTTTAATGTTGAACATCTAAATGGTATACAATACCGACAGGTTGGTAAGGAGAAAAATCTTTCAGCAGATACTGAAGACTCAGGCAATGGAGGAAGACTCATCATAAATTTTGACAACAGAAAGAAGCGATATTCCTCACTGCAGCAGATACTGAAGACTCAGGCAATGGAGGAAGACTCATCATAAATTTTGACAACAGAAAGAAGCGATATTCCTCACTGCATTTTTCTTGAGATAAATTTTCAGGCACTTTTTCAGCATTTAAAGGTTGATCTTGCATTGCCAGCTCCTATCATTCTTTATTTGTTCATAATATTCTTCATCAAGTAAGTAAGACAATTTCATAACTAATGGGATAATTGATGTAGGTCTTCCCTCAATAACTTTAGCTGGGCCCAGCGCCTCAAGCGACTCTAATTTTGCAAACACTTCACAAGATAAAAAGTACTGAATTACCTCCTTTTTACTCGAAATTCTTGCAATTCTTTCATGGGAATTTTTGTTGAATTTTCCGGGAAAATACATTCTACAATGACACCACAATAAATGTCATCTGTCCTGAGATATATTGAAGGAACATTAATATTGATTTTACTTATATCATTAGGACTCAGAAATTCTCGATGAAATGACCGATAATTCCTTTAACACTATTAATAAAATTCCTTAATTTATGAATTTTAATGTTTCTGCTTGATACTCCAAATTGAACTTATTGATGTCAGGCAAAATATAAGCTAAGAAAACATAATACATTTTTGTAATGGTATTTTGTAATTCATATATAATTTTTGAAGCAGTGGGAATGCCATCTTTTAATGCAGCAGATGTGAGGAACTATAAAAATGCAAGTCATTGCTCTAAAATTCTTTTCAACACTTGCTCAAGGAAAAGCAATCTTGTGCAGCTAATGTTTAGATATTTTTGAGGATTGGTATTTGTAAATGTTTGAAATTCTTTATATTCATTTGAATGCTTAGGACTGTTACTCAAATATGAAAAAAAAAATATTTCTGGCTTACTCTTATAAATAACGTGGCAGTTCAGTATATGCTTTAGAAGCACGTAAGTGAAATGAATGGCAAACACAAGGTGGTATGAAGATATGAGAATTTTTGTTTTCAGATACTAGAGTCTAGTGATGTATCAGATATCCACATCCGCACAGTTTCTTACATCCGCATCTACATTTCATTGTAAACAGATATCTGCAAAATTTCTTACATCTGCATCAACATCTGCATAACATCCACACAATTTCTTACATCCACATCTTCATCTGCAAAATAAGTAAGACATCCTCATACACATCCACATCCATGGATATCTAAATTTTTACATCCGATACATCTCTGCTAGATTCCTCCTTTGCTTTACTTCATAACACTAGCAGTATTGCTGGCAAATCCTAGTAGATTTTGAAAAGGGATTTCATTATTGTTAAACAATTCCTCTAAGCAATTACAACTTAGAGGCTTCTGGACAAAATTTAAAAATTTTAAACAAAATTCCTAAAATGTACAAAAAATATTGGGCATCATATCAAATGTACAACAGATGTTAAATATAACCAATTTTATGCAAACGTGCCAACTTTGGCAGCCGTGCGGCAGACGCCATCTCATAGGAGCTTCAAAAAAAAAAAAATGCCATGTAGTGTATTTTCTAAAATCTGACACAAAACTAATAATCGAAAAAAAATATAATACAATAAGCATTTTGTCATTTTGATGTCATAAAACATAATTTAGAATTGCTATAAATATACTTAGAAAATTTAGAAATGATATGATGGCACCAAAAGGTGCCAGATTTATATATTATTTTTCAATAAGAAAAAAATTGTCTTTATTTTACCCTTTTTTTTATTTTTTTTTTGTCTTATTAAACCTTCCTATGCCCTTAAGTCGTCTTAGTACATTCTAATTCCTACTAACCCATTAACGACTTCATGAATAGTTTTTGAAATGTGACAGGTGTATTATGCATGCCAAAAGAAGTTACATAATGATGATAATGGATCTTTTAAACTACAAAGGCTAAAATCTTCTTCACCCTATCACCTAAGGGTAGAGAGAGTATTCCTTAAGCAAGTCCAGCTTGTAGACACACCTAGCTCTACCGACGAAGTCCACAATATTCATCACATGTGTAACTGTAAATATGACATGTGCCACATGTTACAATTTATGCAGAGTGCACACACCCATTAGTATGCTCTCTCAACCCTCCAGTTGGTAATTAGAGTCGAACAAGTTATTTAGGGGTGGCCCAATTGCCTCTGTCGATTGTCCAGTTCAGTCAACGAAAAGTCTGATTTCTTGTCCCCAGGCAAGTTGAGGTTATTCTTTACCACCTGGCCGAGGAACCGATGCTCACCAACACTGGACATATACACTCGCAAATTGTAATCTATTCTGAGGTGCAAAACCAATTGTTACGAGTGTTTTTTTTTTCCTCTTGCTCAATATTGATGTACTGATGATTATTTAACTTTGTAAATATTGTACATATCTTGATGAATGGAATATACAGTTAAAAAAAAAACTACCCCCTTGTGTTTGCCTTTTCCTGTAAGTGCTTGAGGTGATCCTTGTCTTGAGACTAAATTATGGCCAGGAGCAACAAGCATTGGAATCGCATGCCTGCGTTCATAATGTAATGTGAATGTCCTGAAGCTTTTATTTTCTGTCTTCACTGCCTTACACTGCTCTGCTACTGTACATTGTTCTGTTAAACCAAGGGCATTGTTCTGCTTGCTTACATCAATGTTTTAATGTTACAGCTATTATACAATGCATGTATTATTAAAGGATTGTGCTTTTTAACAGTGCTGTCTAGGTGATGGCTCGTGAAGGTGTTGAGCGTTTGTTGACGGCATATGTTTTGCCGTCCTTGCCCAAACTATCTCTACTGTGTTGGTAGGTAGGTTGGCATTGATTATCAGTTTACTGTAACTGTTTCACAGTTTCGTGAGCTAATTCTTATTTAATTAAGGCTGTAATCATGTAGTATGGCATTTCAGTCTGGTATGTCGGCTACTCAGAGAGCTCGTTTTAGGCTCTGCTCCCCAATCCGGTTCCTTGCTCGTGATGGTGATTATGATATTCCTGAACGACTGTCTGATACTTCACCAGTCGAAGAAGCAAGTAGACCTGGTTTATCTCAGGGTCACTCTGTTTTGTTGGCGCTTGAACTGGCGAAACGTATACTTGAGCAAACGAGGAAACACCGTGCTTTGAAAAGGTAGAACGTGATAGAAGAGACAATACCAGTGTATACATCTGTGATAAATACATTGATATTCAGAAGTCTGTGTTCTCTATATTTCGTTTTTCTGAGTAGGTACCTAAACAGATTTTCAAGGCATTCGAAAATCAGGGTCTGCATTGGCCAGCACTGATAAAGCACAAGAATTTCTGGTTTGTGTGAAGATAACTTCTGAAATTACTTTGTTGTGAAGGCTACAGTTTTCTGTGTATATCAGTGTATCTATGTCAAATACCGACGAGAGTTCACGTTGAACAGCGTTGAATCTTGTGTAGATAGTATTTGGATCCAGTCAAAGACGTTTCAAATGTGGTACAACACAGCTGGCGTCTCAGACTTTTGTAACATGATACAACTAATTTCGTTCGATAACTATGAGTCAGTTGGTCAGGAGGTGAGAGCAGAAATGTTAGCAGATAATTTTGAGGCAAGCTGATGCCCGAGTGAAAGAGCCCCCTAAAATATTTTCCCATCAGCATTGTGTTGATAAAGGATATAGAGATAAAGACCTCTTTAGGTGGCCAGAAGACTAGCCATGAGCGAGCCACGACGCACCTCTGAAGAGCAGACAGGCACTCAAGACAAGATTCCTAATCCTGTGTCATGCTACCACTTTTATAAGCTCAGCCACATTATCTCAGACTGTTTAAAACTCCAAAGACGGTCTTCCAAATGCCGGAAATCGGATAAGTCCGGTTCACAGCAATCTATGGACAATATTGTATCAATTCTAAGTATTTCACCTTGCAAAGACAAAGTAGAGGCCTGTATGTCCACTTTCTATAGTATCAGCCAGGTGTCAGTACTGATAGTTTGATTCTCCACTACAAGTTCAAAGTATTCATGGAGTTTACAATACTGATCCCTTTTAAAAGAGGTTTACCTGGAGTTTACCTGGAGATGGTTTCGGGGGTCAACGCCCCTGCGGCTCGGCCTGAGACCTGGCCTCATGGTGGATCAGGGTCTGATCAACCAGGCTCTTATTGCTGGGCGCACGTAAACTGACATGCGAACCACAGCCCAATTGGTCAGGTACTGACTTTAGGTGCCAGTCCAGTGCCTTCTTGAAGACAGCCAGGGCTCTATTGGTAATCCCTGTTATGTATGCTGGGAGGCAGTTGATAAGTCTTGGGCCCTGGACACTAATTGTGTTGTCTCTCAATTTACTCGTGGCACCTCTGCTTTTCATCGGGGGATTGTTACATCTGCCGAGTCTTTTGATTCCATAGGGAGTGATTTTCGTGTGCAGATTTGGTACCAATCCTTCCTGGACCGTCCTAGTGTATATTATCATGTACCGTTCCCAGTAATTTAGGTGCTTTATCTTACTTATGTGTGCCGTGAAAGTTCTTTGTACGCTCTCCAGGTGTGCAATGTCTTCAGTCTTGAAGGAGGCCGTTAGTGTACAGCAGTATTCCAGCCTAGAGAGAACAAGCGATTTGAAGAGAATCATCATGGGCTTGGTGTCCCTAGATTTGAAGGTTCTCATTATCCATCCTATCATTTTCCTTGCATGTGAGGCAGATACATTGTTGTGGTCTCTGAAGGCGAGATCCTCTAACATCATCACTCCCAGGTCCTTCACATTTCTTTTTCGCTCTTTTGTATGGTTAGAATTTGTCGTATACCCTGATACATTTTTAATTTCCTCAAGTTTTCCATATCTAAGTAGTTTAAATTTCTCCTCGTTAAACTTCATATTGTTTAAGTGGCCCATTTGAAGATTCGGTTGATGTCCGCTTGGAGTCTTGCAGTGTCTTCGATGGAGGTCACTGCCATGTCAATCCGGATATCTGCAAAGGAAGACACGGAGCTGTAGCTTACATCTCTATGTCCGAAATGAGGATGAGGAATAGAATGGGAGTGAGTACTGTGCCTTGTGGAACAGAGCTTTTCACCGTGGCTGTCTATGACTTTACTCTGTTTACTATTACTCTGTGTTCTATTTGTCAGGAAATTATAGATCCAGATAACTTTTCCTGTTATTCCTTTATCATGCATTTTGTGTGCTGTGTTGAATGGTTTGAAAAACCGACAAGTTGAAGATTGAGAAACTTATGCAACATATTGGAATCTTTATTCAGGAAACGTTTCGCCACACAGTGGCTTCATCAGTCCAATACAAAGTAGAAAGGTGAAAGGAGAGGAGGAGTTTGAAGTAATCAGTCCCTCAGCCTGGAGTCGATGTGTTCAGTCCATCAATCTTGTAGAATGTATACTACATCTGCTACTACTACATCTAAACCCGTAGTATTATCAACCTCTAAAAACACTTATTTAATTAGCTTAGTTTTACTAAAAGCGTATAGAAGGGCTATATATTCAGTTACTCTACACAGAACATTTCTTAGAGCAAATATTTTATAGGTTACTTAACAGTGGGTGTGTTAGGTGAATTTCCCATGAAAGAGGCGCTACAGATGGTAGGTAATGCCGTCCCCTCTTCCAGACTGCGTCCTGATCCTGTAGTCATTCTTGAAACCTCTGCTTCTGAACCTCTTGTAACTTGGGCAATGGTTGTAACTCGGGCAATGACCAAGGGAAAGTCTTGGAAATATGCTGACATTATCTTTGGAGACCAAATACTCCTGACTCCATGACTGACAGCCCGACCTTCAGAGAAGAACAACACAGTGACCCTACTCTTGCTTCTGCCTTAATGTCAGCAGTTGTTAAACCTGATGTAGTGTCTCTCTCCAGATGCCATTCTAGGAAAAAGTCTTAATGAAAAAAAAACTCATAAGGAGGTAATAGGAAGGTCCACACCACAAATGTTCGTACGAAGTTTAGGTACCAGATTTTGAGGGTGGCCCAAAATTCATCTATAGAGGACATATAGGAATTACCAAAACCTTTTACAATATTAGTAAATTGTTTGATTGGTCATGTTTAAAACAGGATATCGAGAGCAACATCAGGTCCTCCCCAGAGTGCCAGCAGAGGCAAAAACCTGGACATTACATCAAACTTGCTCCACTACGTCCCATACCAGCTTATGGAGAATCCTTCGCAGACCTTATCATAGACTGTGTAGGGCCTCTACTAAAACCAAGTTACGAAACCAATATATCTTTTACTATCTTAGATAAAATTACCAGGTCTAAGTCGGACCGAAACGTCGTCTTAAGCTCCTCTCTCCTAAGTGCGGGTTATTTGTGTATTGTTCCCGTCACGGTATTATGCCTCTTTATTCCTTAGCCCTCATAAGATTTATATCACATGTGAAAATCTCATGGAATATTCAAAATGATCAGAGTATCAATTTTACTGAAAACGCCTTTAGAGAGCTTTTCAGTTGTTTAGGCATTAAGCAGTGCCTTTCTTCAACTTATTATCCTCAATCCCAAAGGGCATTAGGCACTGGGTGACCTCTGTAAGTGCTCAAAGACGGTTGGCTGGGAGAAAACCCGTCGAAGGTTCCGTGCGAACTCAAGGCAAGATTACACCTAGTATATCAGATGGGTAAAGACAACATTAACAAAGCCCAGGGAAAACATGAAACAAGAATGAAAAAACATCGACACCACATTCGTTATGCATGGGAGAAAAATTATATACTTAGTCACACCTTAAAGGCAAGGTTTACTGGTCCTATGCAGTTGGTGGAGAAAAATTCAGATCCTAATTGTATGGTGGTGCCTTCTGACTAACCCGAAATGAGTCAAGTTTACTATACAAATCACATTAGAAAACAATTTTAAGCACTTCAGGCCTAGATAATGAGATTGTCTTCTATACCTACAGACTTCGATGACGATTCTGACTCCTAAAAAATTCCGGAGGTCCAAATTAGACTGCATAGTTCAGATCTACTTAGGAAACGTCTCCTTTCATGTTGGGAATCACGGAACTATAAATGGCAGTCCTCTCACGAACATTCCGAAAATGTGCAGTCTTGGTTTTCATGACGTGTGTGTGTGTGTGTGTGTGTGTGTGTGTGTGTGTGTGTGTGTGTGTGTGTGTGTGTGTGTGTACATGGGCTGAGCTTAACCTCTTAAACTCTGTCTTCCTACAGAATTAACCCAGAGAAACAGAGACTACTACAAGAAGAGGTAAATTTCTTTCTAGAATATGGGTTAATAGAAAATTTCTGAAGTATATGAGCCTCACCTTTCATCATCATGAAGAAACCTGATGGAGGAGTTCCGATGTGTACTAATTACCGAAAGGTGTATGAGATGCCAGTGCGAGACGCTTACCTACTTCTGGATTGGACGATGTCATGGACTTCAAATTTGTCTCCAAATTTTACCTGAATGGTTTCCATCAATTTCCTTTAACTGACAGGGGCAGGAATTCTCTGCCTTTGATTCCAGGAGACTATTGCCAGTATACTATGATTCTTTTCAGCATGAGAAACTCCCCAGTCACATTCCAAAAACTTGTCCATCATGCTATAGAAGAGATAATAAGCACTGAGGCTTAACTGGACGATTTAAATGTGGTTTCTAACACCTGGGACGAACATAATTCCGCACTTATAAGATCTTTTCAACTGGTTTAGAAAATTTAAGTTAAAGGTGAACCACAGAAAATCTTCCTTTGGCCAGTCTTTAGTCCCCTTTTTAGGTCACGAATGGGGAATGGAAGGGATCGAAAAAAGGCAGTTAACATTTTTGGACCCCCAAATTACCCGCCCCAAAAATTTGAGCGGCATAATTAAAGGGAACCTCATTAGATTATGCCGCTCAGTTTTGGTTCCTTAAAAAGGGATGGATATAGACTATTGGAAAACAGAAAAAGCTGAAATGTTTTTACTGTATAAGGAACCTCCTGTTAAGACAGAGCCTTAAATCTCCATCTCGAATGAGAGGAGATATCGTCGAAGAAAAAGTGAAGGGGGGTTGGAAAATGAGGGGGTGCAACCAGGTAAGATAAATTTAGTTTGAAAGATAAAAGAAAGGGGATGGTTTTTCAAAGAGAGTTGTGGATGTTTTGGGAAGGGCCCCCTTTCCCTAGTAGGGTGATAGGGCAGGCCCTTGGGCAGCTTTAAAAACAGATGGACAAATGATAGTGGGGGGAGTAGGTTTGATTGGTTGTCTTGGGTTATTATTATTTTATTACACACTGGCCCCCCCCGATTCCCCCCAAGGCAGGGTGGCCCGAAAAAAGAAAAACTTTAAAACATCATTCATCCATCACTGTCTTGCCAGAAGGGTGTTTTTACACTACATTTTTTTAAACGAAAAAAACACCCCTCCTTCAGAGTGCAGGCAGTATTTCCCCATCCCCGGGACTCAATGGCCTGCGGTTTCCCTGAACCCCTTCTAATTTATTTGTACACCCAAACGACGTCAAGTTTAAAAAACCCCATTCTCTCCATTCTCCTATCAACACCTCACCCACGCCTGCTGGAAGTCCAACCCCCTCGCACACAAACCTCCTTTACCCCTCCCCCCAAACCTTTTCCCTGGGCCGCCCCCTACCCCGCCTTCCTTCCCTACGACTGATAACTCTTGAATCATTCTTTTTCGCTCCATTCTTTTTACTTTCCCCAACCCACCTCAACCCCCTTCCTCAGCCTCGGGACACATTTTTGGGTAATCCCCGCCCCTCCTCCTAACTTCCAAACTACGTTTTTCCTGCTTAAATTTTACCCACACATTGCCCAGACATGACATTCCCTGCCTCCACCCTTCTCCTCGCTGCCATCCATCACCCTGCTTCCAACCAATAAGGTGTTGGTAAAACTATACTCTTACATTCCCCTTTTGCCTCCAAGGACAAAGTTCTTTGTCCCCACAGACCCTAATGCCACTCACCCTTTTTCCCCCTCATCAATTTATGATTCCCCCTCTTTTATAACCACCCGCTGACACGCCCACCCAAATATCTAAAACATTCACCCCCCTCCATACTCTCCCCCTCCAATCTGATACCCAAAATTTTACACCTAATATTTTTGTTATCCTCATAACCTTATCTTTCCTGAATTCATTTTTTAATTTTCCTTTTGCCCCCCTACCAAATTCATCCCCTTTTCTCGAAAAATTTCTTTAAAGAATCCCAAGAGCACAGTGTATCAGCAAAGAGCAATGGAAACTCCAATTTGTGTGTTTTTATCTTTTACTCCACCCCTTTTCCAAGACATCGCATTTATTCTCTTACCCCCCACTTAAAATATTTAAAAACCTGGGACATCCAACCCTTTGCTAAGGCCTATTTTTATGGTAAAATTCCCTTTTCCTCATACTCTAATTTGACCCCTCACTACCCTCGTAAAAACTCTTCATGTTTTCAGAAACCTACCCCCTAACCCAACACCTGAAACATCTGCCACTTTCCCCCCCCCCTATCCCCCCTGTATACCCCTTTTCCCCAAATCCATAAATGCCAAAAGACCTCTTTACCCTTTATCTAAATACTTTTTTATTGTTTCACGTAAACACCGGGCCACACACCCCCCCCCTTTCCTAAAGCCTCCTTTTTCATCTGTATCCTATTCTCCGTCTTACTTTTAATTCTTTCAATAATAACTCAACCCACTTTCCCAGGTAACTCAAAGACTTCCCCCCCCCTAAATTTTTGCACTCTCTTTTGTCCCCTTTGCCTTTATACAAAGGAACTAGCTCCCTTTTGCCAACCCCTAGGTACCTACCCTTTCCATCTTTTATTAAATAATTGCCCCAACCCCCCCAAAAAACATATCCCCCCCGCTTTTAACATTTTATCTTTATCCCTCAAAACCCGGGTCCCCTTTCCCCCTTTATTTTTCCTACTGCCTCACGAACTTCCCCCCCATCACAACTGGCTCCCCACTCCCACAAAAATGTTTTTCCCTTGCCCTATACACGAAATCACAGCTTCCCTATTTCATCAAAAAAATTTAAAAATTCCCCAAATATTCCCTCACTTCCCAAAACCCAACTTCCATTTAATAACTCTCCCCCTCCTTTTTAACTGACAAAACCAATTTTTTCCTAGGTTCCCCTTTAAATTTTTTAATCCACCCAAAACTTTTTCTTTTCAAAAAATTTTTTTGAAAAAATCTCACCCCTCTCTCATTTCTCTCTTTTTACATTGCTTCACCACTCTCTTCCCCTTTTCCCCTTTCTTCTCCATATACTCTTCCCTCCTTGCACACTCTGCTTTGTAAAAAACTTCTCATTGCTAACTTTTTCTCCCTTCTATTCTTTTCATATCATTCCACCCAAACGTCCCCTTCCCCCCCGCACCCATTTCCCGTAACCACAAACTTTTGCTGAACACTCAACACTACATTTTAAAAACCCACCCCCTCCCCTTTGACCCCTTGCCTATGCCTTATTAGCCCCCCTACCTCCAATAGCTGTTTATAATTTCCCCCAAATGCCTCCTCTTTTTGTTTTTTAAACCCCTTTACCTCTTCCTTCCCGATCTTCTTTTCCTTGTTCCCATCTATTTTTACCCCTTTTAGCTACATAGAAAGTATTGATTTCGTGGCCCCTTTTAAAAAATTTCATCCCGAAGTCACTCAACAGTCTTTTATCTACCAATACAAATCCAACAAACTACTGTCTTTGCCCTAATTTTTCTTTTATTATTTATCCCCTTTTTTCTTAAAATATGTATTCCTATAACTAAACCCCCTTTTTATAAAAGTTCAATCAAAGGGGTCCCCTTATCATTTCACCTGGACCCCAAAAATTCCTACCCCAAACCCTTCTAAAAAATTTCTCCTCTTTAACATTTAGGTCCCCTACCACAAAATTTTTTTAACTCTTCTTTACTTAACATTCCCAAAATCTCTCTTCTCCTCTGCATTCCCCTCTTCTCCCGGTGCATAAAGTTATTATGACCCCTTCTCGACCAAACCCTTTTTTTATCCCCATAATTTGATTTACAATTTTATTCTCTTTTCCCTTAAAAATATCTTTTCAAAATTACTGCTAACCCCCCCCCTTTCCTTTTTTCTAAATCTCTCAGATACTCCAAAATTTTAAACCCTTTATTTCCCCCCCCCGAAAATCCCCTCCCCTTCAGCTTTTTTTTTCGCTTAGGGCCAGGACTCCAACTTCTTTTATTCATAAATCACAATCATCTGTTTTTGCATCGCCCACATCCCACGCACATTTAAGCATCCCGTTTTATAAAGTTTTTCTTTCTTTTTTAGTAAATGTTACAAGAAGGGGGACTACCATTGCCCCCATTTTTATCGCCTATAGACACGATGGCTTACGGAGGAAAGTTTTTTTCCACTTTCCCCGGACAATAGAAAAATAAAGAAAACAAGAGCTAGTAGAAAAAGGGGAAAAATAGTGTATGTTTTTTTTTTTTTTTATTATTTTTAAAGATGTGCTGTCTGGGTGTGACCCAAAATGAATTAGGGGACAAGATACCCTGTTATCTACGGTTTATGAGAAGAAAAAGACACCAGCAAACCTACCTCATGAAAACAGTTACAGGTTTCTGTTTACGCATCTGCAGGGACGGTAGTATTCCGGGTGGTTTTCTGTCTACCAACCTATACCAGGGATCGGGAAATTCTTGGGTAGTTTAGGGAGGGGTGGTTTTGATAGTTTCGTATGGGCCCGGGGCATTCTGCGTGTTCCTCCCTTCTTGTTTTTTAAAAACAAATAAATCTTAACGAATTTTAGGGATACGGGTTGTGTAGGAAGTTCTGAAATAACTTCTCTGACATTGTGGCCCATCTTTACTACCCTACAGCAAAAAATAAAATTTAAATTGTTTTGCAGTATCAAGAAGCAATTTAGAACAAATAAAAGTTTTGGTATTCCTGTATTACATCACCAGATTGAAGATTGGACACGCAACATTGGGAAACTTTATTGGGAAAGTTTTGTCACACAGTGGGTTCATCAGTTCAATAGAAAGCAGAAAAGGGGTAAGGAGGGTGGAGTTTTTAGGGAAACGTCCCTAGCCCGGGTCGTTGTTTAGTTATCAATCTTGTGAATGTACGGCATGGGCCCTAGACGTGGCTTATTTACGTAGTAGGTGAGGCGAAACATAATTAGTTGGGCCCCTCGTTCGGTGGGGTGTATGCTTCAGTTGTTGTGCCTCCTCCGGTCAATATCCCTGTGGCTTGCTTCAGCCTATTTACCTCATATTCTAGGACCCTTATCCTGGCTACTGCAACTCTGACTTGAGACTCCCAGTTCTTCTTCTCCTCCTCCAACCTCTTTTCAAATTTCACAGGAAGCTCTGTCTCCCTTTTTGCAGAAAGCTCTCCTAGAGTACACGTGTGTGTATGTGTGTGCATATATGTGTGTGTATGTGTGTTTGTGTGTGTGTGTGTGTACTCACCTAGTTTTACTCACCTAGCTGTGGTTGCAGAGGTCGATTCACAGCTCCTGGCCCAGCCTCTTCACTGGTCGCTACTAGGTCACTCTTCCTGCTCCATGAGTTTTATGGGTGGGGGGACCTGGCAGTGTGCTGTGGGATTCTACAGCATAGTGTGTGGTGGGGGCTGTAAGGAAGATTGTGGTTTGTGTTAGGATAACATGTTTGGTTGTGGGATTCTGGGGGTGATTCTGTGTGTGCTTGCACTTGTGCTCTTCCCTGCTCTGGTAGTCCTCTGCTGACCCCGCCCTTCTCTCTCTTCCTAGCCCCTTTCGCTTGTGTGTCCTCTATCTCAGCGGCTGTTACTCTCTTCTTGTTCTGTTTCTGTCTATGAATACCCTCTTTTATGTTGACGATTCCATCAACCGTGGTCTCTTGCAGGATCCTGTTTCGCACCATTTCTGTCTTGAAAATCAGTTTGACCGGTCGATTTCTCCCTTTCAAGTACCCTCCTATTCTCTGAAAATTTACTTAGTCATGTCCTCCTCACCTATTTCTTTGATGGCATTTTCAAACTCCTGTTTTTCTTCCTCCTTTTTTCTTTGTGTGTCCTCCCCTCCCATTGACTTTTCCTCTGTCTCTGGGTCCCATTTGTACATGACCATTGTCTCCCTTATTTTTTCCTGTAACACATGGTGGCATGGTCGTGCCTCTGCATGGGACCTATCCCCCTCTCCACCATCTCCCAACTACCTTACTGCTATCCTCCTTCCTTCCTCAGCACTACTTGGTAACCTGATAGGGCCTTAATGAAAGTCTTGTCTCTTTCCTCTCCATTGGGCTCTTCGTTCAGTACGGGTGTACCTACTTCAATTGCTATGTCTTCTTTGGGCAATAGCCTTGTAACTCGCTTCAGCTTATTTACTTCAATTCTATGGCCCATATCCTGGCTTCTTCGGCTTCGGTTTATAACGCCCATTTCTTCTCCAAGTTTGCTCTCCTACCCTTGTTCCATCCTTCTACATTGGTCTTCCATCTATTCTTCCTTACGAGAAGAACCATTTTCCTCTGATCCCCTGAGCCTTCAACTTCCCTTCTGAGCCACCATATTTTAATGAATTAGGTGTTGTAGTGCGTGTGTGCGTGCTGTGTGTGTGTGTGTGTGTGTGTGTGTGTGTGTGTGTGTGTGTGTGGTGTGTGTGTGTGTAGATGGTGTGTGTGTGTGTGTGTGTGTGTGTAGATGTGTGTGAGTGTGTGTGTGTGTGTAGATGTGTGTGTGTGTGTGTGTGTGTGTGTAGATGTGTGAGTGTGTGTGTGTGTGTAGATGTGTTGTGTGTGTGTGTGTGTGTGTGTAGGTGTGTGTGTGTGTGTGTTAAACAAGTAGGAAGAGAGTGGTAGAGAGGGAGAGAGATAGCTGGAGAGAAAGAGGAATAAAGGAGGTGTGGGTGGAGATTGATAAAGAGAGAGAGAGAGATGGAGAGAAAGAGGGGTAGAGGAAGAGAATGAGAGTGGAGAGAAAAAGAGAGAGGATACTCCGAGTATGCTCCACTTTCTTGGTTTGTCTACCCCACCCCCCTCTCATCTGCAACTGCTTGACAGAGAACAGAGTAAGACGTCTCATCTCTCTCCTGGACCCATCCTGGATAGATCTGTCATTTCAGCAGAGCCTTCAACATTGTAGGGATGTGGATGGCCTTACTGTTATGTACAAGGCCAATATTGTCAAGGTACCACACTTGGATCCACTTCGAGGACAGCGTGAAGCAAGCTTCTGAACCACAAAACGGGCAAAAAGCACCAACTTCACTCTAGCTGTACCCTTCTCCAGAACATCACTTCATCTGAGATCATTTATCGCCAGGATGACTTGAATCTGGAACACATTCGCACAGAATAATGATGTCAGCGAGATAGTCAGTTGATCAAATGAAAATGCTGGCCACAGATAGCTCCATCTTCATCCAGTTCCTTACTTGCATGCTCATATCAAAAATGCTTTCAACTGAGATGGCGTAGACAACAGAGCTTGTCATTAAAGTTAGGGATCCTTAACCTAAACTAGTCAAACCCTGTGTAACAAAAAAAAAAAAAAGATAGAGGGATAAAAGAGGTGGGGGTGGGGAGTTGAGAGGGAGAGAGATGGGGAGAGGGAGAGTGATGGGGGTGAGAAAGAGTGGTAAGGGAGTTAAAGGGAGAGAAAGGGAGGAAGGTAGGGAGGGAGAGGAAGACAAAAGGGAGAGAGGAAAGAGAGAGAGAGAGAGAGAGAGAGAGAGAGGTGTAGGGAAACGAGTAGGTAAGAGCTATCGAGTCACTGTGTGGTGTCAATTGGCCTATGTGCCAGTGTGTGCGTGTGTGTGTGTGTGTGTGTGTGTGTGTGCGCGTTTGCGTGTGTGTGCGTTTGCGTGTGTGTTTGTGTGTGTGCGTGTTTGTGAATGTGAGTGTACTCAACTATGTGTACTCACCTATTTGTGGTTGCAGGGGTCGACTCATAGCTCCTGGCTCTCCCTCATCACTGTTTGCTACTAGGTCCTCTCTCTCACTGCTTTGGTTCCTGCCTCCACTACGTCACTTTCTAGGCTTTTCCGCTTCCTGATAACTCTATGACTGGAAAAATACTTCCTAACATCCCTTTGACTCATCGGAGTCTTCAACTTCCAATTGTGACCCCTTGCTTCTGTGTCCTATCTCTGGAACATCCTGTCTTTTTCCACCTAGCCAATTCCTCGCGGTATTTTATATGTCGTTATCATGTCTTCCATAACCCTCCTGTCCTAAAGTGTCGCCAGACTGATTTCTCTTAACCTTTCTTTGTAGGAAAATAACCTTAGCTCTGGGACTAGTCTCGTTGCAAACTTTTGCCCTTTCTCTAATTTCTTGATGTGCTTGACCAGGTGTGGATTTCAAACTGGTGCTGCATACTCCAATATGGGCCTGACGTACACGGTGTATAGTCTTGAATGATTCCTTATTGCGGTACCGAAATGCTATTCTTAGGTTATTTGGTTGATGTGCGCCTCAGGAGATGTGCTCGGAATTATACTCACACCATGATCTTTTTCCTTGAGAGAGGTTTTTAGTCTTTGGACACCTAAACTATATTCTATATTCGGTTTTGTGAGAAACTCTGTCGATGGCCTTTTTGCAGTCTAAGAAAATGCAATCTATCCACCCCTCTCTCTCATGTTTTACTTCCGTTACATTGTCATAAAACTCCAGTAGGTTTGTGACACAGGATTTTCCTTCCTTGAAACTGTGCTGGTTGTCGTTTATAAGTTTGTCTTTCTAGGTGCCCCACCACTCTCCTCATGATAATTTCTATGACTTTGCATACTAAACACGTCAGTGACATAGGTCTGTAGTTTAATAACGCGTGTCTGTCTCCTTTCTTATAAATTGGGACTATATTTGCTAGCTACCATACCTCAGGTAGTTGCTCAGTTTCAGTGGATGTATTGAAGATATTTGTAAGTGGCACACACAGCATCTCTGCTCCCTCTTTAAGGACCCATGGAGAGATGTTGTCCAGTCCCACCACCTTTGATGTATCAAGTTCACATAGCAGCTTCTTCACCTCCTCCTCGGTTGTGTATATTTCATCCAGCACTTGTTGGGTATCCCTTGTTGGAGTACCTCCCTATTCTGGCTTCCTGTCTCCACTGTAAATACTTCTTAAACTCTCATGTTGAGCTTCTCAGATCCTTCTTGGTTGTTTCTTGTGAACTCCCCACCTTCCTTCCTCAGCCTGTTTACCTGCTCATTGACTGTTGTTTTCCTCCTGATGTGGCTATACAAGGGTCAGATTTGACTTTCGATGTTATGTCATTTTCGCATTGTCGCTGAGCCTTCCTTGTTATCTGTGCATATTCGTTTCTGGCTCCTTGGCTGATCTCTTTATTTTCTGGGGTTCTTTGTCTTCTGTACTTTTTCCATTCTCTAGCACACTTAATTTTTGCCTCCCTACGCCTTTGTGCGAAACAAGGACTCGTTCTTGTCTTCCGAATATTTCTCTTTGCTTGGGGAACTAACCTCACCTCTGCCTCCTTGCATTTCATTGTCATGTAGTCCATTATTTCTTTTATTGACTTTCCTGCCATTTCTCTTTCCCACTGAACGTCTTGCATGAAGTTCCTAATGCCTGTCTAGTCACCCCTTTTGTAGTTTGGCTTCTCCTGTCCTATTCCTGCTACCCAATCCACTTGACGCTCAAGAGTGCATTCAAAGCACAGAACCACATGACCACTAGCTCCAAGGGGCCTATCGTACGTAATATCCTCGATGTCTAAACTACTCAAGGTGAATACTAGGTATAGTCTTGCTGGTCCATTTTCATCTCTCTCTGGTAATGTCTCTAACATGTTGATACATGAGGTTTTCTAATATCAAATCCATCATCTTGGCTCTCCATGTTTCGGGGCTCCCATGTGGCTCCAGTTTTTCCCCAAAAAATATCCTTGTGATTGAAATCACCCATATCTAGTGACTTTGCTCTACCCATGTGAGCTCTTCTGGCCACCTCGGCTAGTGTGTCGACCATTGCTCTGTTGCTCTTTCCGTATTCTTCTCTTGGCCTCCTGCAGCTCTGTGGCAGGTTGAACATCACTGCAATTACCCCTTTATGGCCTGCAGACTGGATTGTTCCTACTATGTAGTCCCTTTCACCCATTCCATCCATTCCTTCAATTTCGTCAAATCCCCACAAGTTTTTAATGAGCAGTGCTACTCCTCCTTCCCCTATGCTTCCTCAGTCTTTCCTCAGGAAGTGATATCCAGGTGGAAAGATTGCATCTGTTATCATCCTGTCCTCCAGTCTTCTCCACGCTGCATCATTCATCACCCATGCTTCACACCCATATAAGAGCGTTGGTAAAATTACGCTCTCATACATTCCCCTCTTCGCTTCCAAGGACAAAGTTCTATGTCTCCACAGACTCCTAAGTGCACCACTCACCCTTTTCCCCTCATCAATTCTATGATTCACCTCATCTTTCATAGACCCATCCGCTGGCACTCCCAAATATCTGAATACATTCACCTCCTCCATACTCTCTCCCTCCAATCTGATATCCAATCTTTCATCACCTAATCTTTTTGTTATCCTCGTAACCTTACTCTTTCCTATATTCACTTTTAATTTTCCTCTTTTACATACCCTACCAAATTCATCCACCAACCTGTGCAACTCCTCTTTAGAATCTCCCAAGAGCACAGTGTCATCAGCAAACAGCAACTGTAACAACTCCCACTTTATTTTGATTCTTTATCTTTTAACTCCACGCTTCTTGCCAAGACCCTCGCATTTACTTCTCTTACAACCCCATCTATAAATATATTAAACAACCACTGGTGACATTCACACATCCTTTCTAAGCCTACTTTTTACTGGGAAATAATTTCCCTCTATCCTACATACTCTAACTTGAGCCTCACTATCCCTCGTAAAAAACTCTTCACTGCTTTTCAGTAACCTACCTCCTACACCATACACCTGCAACATCTACCACATTGCCCGGTATCCACCCTGTCATACGCCTTTTCCCAAATCTTTAAATGCCACAAAAACCTCTTTAGCCTTATCTAATACTGTTTACCTGAATGTTTTACTGTAAACACTTGTCTACACACCTACTTTCCTGAAGCCGCCGCCTTCACCTGCTATCCTACTCTTTCAATATAACTCTACCATACACTTTACAAGGTATACTCAACAGACTTTTTCCCCCTGTAATTTTTGCACTCTCTTTTATCCCCTTTGCCTTATACAAATGAATTAACTATATATATTAAATATATATAATTTATATATATATATATATATAATATATTTATATATATATATAATATATATATTTATATATATATATATATATATATATATATAATATATATATATATAATAAATATATATATAATAATATATATATATATATATAATATATATATATATATATATATATATATATATATATATATATATATGAGAGAGTATGGAGGAGGTGAATGTATTCAGATATTTGGGAGTGGACGTGTCAGCGGATGGGTCTATGAAGGATGAGGTGAATCATAGAATTGATGAGGAAAAAGAGTGAGTGGTGCACTTAGGAGTCTGTGGAGACAAAGAACTTTGTCCTTGGAGGCAAAGAGGGGAATGTATGAGAGTATATTTTTTTACCAACGCTCTTATATGGGTGTGAAGCATGGGTGATGAATGTTGCAGCGAGGAGAAGGCTGGAGGCAGTGGAGATGTCATGTCTGAGGGCAATGTGTGGTGTGAATATAATGCAGAGAATTTCGTAGTTTTGGAAGTTAGGAGGAGGTGCGGGATTACCAAAACTGTTGTCCAGAGGCTGAGGAAGGGTTGTTGAGGTGGTTCGGACATGTAGAGAGAATGGAGCGAAACAAAATGACTTCAAGAGTGTATCAGTCTGTAGTGGAAGGAAGGCGGGGTAGGGGTCGGCCTAGGAAAGGTTGGAGGGAGGGGGTAAAGGAGGTTTTGTGTGCGAGGGGCTTGGACTTCCAGCAGGCATCCTTGAGCGTGTTTGATACGAGTGAATGGAGACAAATGGTTTTTAATACTTGACGTGCTGTTGGAGTGTGAGCAAAGTAACATTTATGAAGGGATTCAGGGAAACCGGCAGGCCGGACTTGAGTCCTGGAGATGGGAAGTACAGTGTCTGCACTCTGAAGGAGAGCTGTTAATTAATGTTGCAGTTTAAAAACTGTAGTGTAAAGCACCCTTCTGGCAAGACAGTGATGGAGTGAATGATGGTGAAAGTTTTCTTTTTCGGGCCACCCTTCCTTGGTGGGAATCGGCCAGTGTGATAATATATATATATATATATATATATATATATATATATATATATATTATATATATATATTATATATTATATATATGTAGTAGGTTGGTAGAGAGCAAACGCCGATGGAAGTACTACCGTCCTGCCAAGTGAGTGTAAAACGAAAGCCTGTAATTGTTTTACATGACATGATGGTAGGATTGCTGGTGTTTGTTTTCTGTCTTATAAACATGCAAGATTTCAGGTACGTCTTGCTACTTCTACTTACACTTAGGTCACACTACACATGCATGGAGAAGCATATATATATACTCACCACTCTGGGTTTTCTTCTATTTTCATTCTAGTTTTTGTTCCTATTAATCTCCATGGGGAAGTGGAACGGAATTATTTTTCTGTAAGCCATGTGTATCGTAAGAGGCGACTAAAATGCCGGGAGCAAGGTGCTAGTAATTCCCTCTCCTCTATACTTTACTAAAGTTAAAAAGAGAAAAATTTTGTTTTTCTATTTGAGCCACCCAGCCTCGTTGGGATATGGCCGGTTTGTTGAAAGAATATTATATATATTTTATATATATATGTAATATATATATATATATATATATATATATATATATATAATATATATATATATATATATATATATGTCGTGCCGAATAGGCAGAACTTGCGATCTTGGCTTAAATAGCAACGCTCATCTTGCCATATAGTACAAGCGAAAATTTGAGTATGCAATAATTTCGCCAGAATCATTCTGAACCTAACGAAAAAAATAAATTCACTATGTTTTGTTTATTATTAAATTAATGTAAACAAATCTAAAAATATTTAGTTTGAGTAGGCTATCATAAATTGCTCTTGTTATATAAGTGTTAGGTAAGTTTTCTAAAGATTCTTTTGGTGCAAAATTAAAAATTTTAACATAACCGTAGTGAAAAAAAATATATCTTTTAACGTATAAGAGAAAATTTTAAAAGGACTAATTTTGAATGAGTTCCTTGCTAATTGACCAGTTTTACATATTCGCACAACATATATATATGCGTGCCGAATAGGCAGACCTTGCGATCTTGGCTAAAAAGCAACGCTCATTTTGCCATAAAGAAAGTAAATTTGTGTATTCAATATTTTCGACAAAATCATTCTGAACTAACGAAAAACATATATTTTCACTGTGTTGTTTAATATTAAATTATGTAAACAAATCTAAAATTTATTTAGTTGGTTAGGCTAAAAATAAATTGCTCTTGTTATACTAAGGTTAGTAATTTTCTAATTCCTTTTTGGTGCAAAATTATAAATTTTTACATCAACATTAATGAAAAAAATATATCTTTTATACGTATAAAGAAAAGAAAATTTTAGAAAAAGGACTTAATTTTAAATGAGTTCTTGCTAGTTGACCAGTTTTACATATTCGGCACGAACACACAGGGCCACTTTCCCTCCCCACTCCCCCAATGCCCGATCCCCTCAACTCACCCATCTAGGCCAACTGACTTCCTGACAAGGGTGTTGCGTAAGTTAGTGCCACCATCCAATACAAGTTCCGCGCCGCTACCCCCCACCCTCATCCCCCATGTAATCCATGCTGACCTTCTCCCGCATCCCACCTGCTGGCGCCTTCCCCCCCCCACGATATCAAGCAATGTCACAATAGTCGCGTTTCCAGGAATCCTTCACGTACAGAGCCAAAGCTGTCGTGTCATCAACGAGGCATCTGCCGGGTGTGCCACAGGTAATGTGCACTCAATCCCCAACTTGGCAAACATCCGTGCAACACAATGGATGTCTAGGCTCCAGGAGAATCTTCCCAAATGAACAACCAACAGCCTCGCCCAGCGGACAAGGCTGATCAGCTACCGTGACTTCACCTCTACAGAGGACCCTCAAATCTAAATCTGCATCAAATTAACAATCCACCCATGACTCTACACACATCCCCAAAAGCGCTCGCCCTCAAGCGGCTAGCAAATTCCTGCCCTTCTTGAAGAAAGTCAACGATGCTCCTTCAAACAACAGATCCTGGCACAACTTGCTGCAGTTTTTGCAATGCCTTTTGGCTGTCCCCACCAAGGAGGACAAGCACTAGCACTACATGTTATTAGGCAATAAATGCATTCCCAAGGGATGACAACCTCGTCCGTCTCCCCCTAGGCGACAAACACCCGCCGGGCAAATGCCAACAACAGGACACCCGACGCCTCAAAAATCAGAGCCCAAATTAGCAAAAAAATAGAAGAGGGTAATACTATTGGAGCTCTGAGACTTATAACCAGTGAGGATACCATCGCTCCCAAGGACGTCAGCACGGCGCAAGCTCTGAAGGACAAATATCCACCCAGGGCTCCCAGTACCAACATCGACCTCCCTGACAGTGCAGCAGGCGAAGAACATCTAACCTTACCGGATGCTGATGTGTATAAAGCTGCTATGTCATTTCCACAGGGTTCAGCAGGAGGTTTCACCGGTTTAAGGCCTTAACACTTTAAACAAATACTCAATCCAGCACTTGGTGAGGTTTCAGAGAGGCTGCTGTCTGAACTCACCAAATTTTCCAACCTGTGCCTGGCTGGCAGTGTCCCAGAGGCCATTAGACCCCTTTTCTTTGGTGCCTCATTGTGTGACCTCCGGAAAAAGGATGGCGGAATCAGGCCCATTGCAGTGGGTAACACCCTTCGGCGCCTAGTTGCCAAGGCTGCAGTAAGAAGGGTGAGTCAAGAGGCTGCTGCAATGTTGAAACCAACTCAGCTCGGTTTCGGCGTTCAACAGGGCTGTGAAGCAGCTGCCCACGCAGCACGAGTATATATCAAAAACATGTCCGATGAAAAAGCCTTGGTCAAATTGGACTTTGCCAACGCTTTCAACTCAGTCAGAAGGGATGCTGCTCTCCAAGCAGTTTATAGAAATTTCCCTTCCCTTTATCCCTTCATAGAGTCGTGTTATAGTGTGACTTTCAAACTATTGTTTGGGGACCACGAAATTGACTCAAGTGAGGGCGTACAACAGAGGGAACCTTTCGCCCCCTTTCTATTTTGTTTGGTCATCAAGGAAGTCATAGAAGCACTCTCCAGCGAGCTCAATATCTGGTTCCTGGACAACGGTACCCTAACTGGCACAACAGAATCTCTCCTGGAGGACATCAGTAAAATTAAAGACATGGGAGAAAGCCTGGGCCTTTCTTTAAACCCCACCAAATGTGAAATAGTTTCTACCAATCAACAGATGATCCAGAATATTAGTGCCGTTTTAC
>NC_069411.1:62432585-62462585 GCF_026875155.1 Cherax quadricarinatus
CGGCTAGGAGGCCAGGCTAGAGAAGCCAGGATGGGGAAGCCAGGCTAGGGAGGTCAGGCTGGGGGAACCAACTGGGAGGCCAATCTAGGGGGGCCGTGGGAAAACTATGAGGGAGGCCAGGCTAGGAGGCCCCGGGCGGGGAACCCGGGCGGGAAACCCAGGCTGGGGAGGATGCTGGGGAAAAACCAGGCTAAGAGGCCGGGGTAGGGGGGCCCTGGCTAGGGAGGCCGGTAGTGGGGGCCTGGAAAGGGCCCCTGGCTAGGGAGGCCTGGCTTGGGGGCCTGGCGGGAGCAAGGCTGGGAGGCAGGGCGGGGGAGGCCTGGTAGAGAGGCCGGGGAAAAGGGGCCCCGGGCTGGGGACCCCTGGCAGGGAGCCCTTTCTAGGGGGCCCGGCTGGGGAGGCCGGCTGGGGGGGCCTGGCTGGGAAGGCCTGGCTAGGGGGGCTGGCTAGGAAGGCCGGCTAGAAAGGGACCTGGCAAGGGGGCCTGGTAGGAAGCCCGGCTAGGGACCCTGGTGGGAAGGCCGGAAAAAGGGGCCCTGGCAAGAAGGCCGGTTAGGGAGGTCGGCTAGGAGGCCCGGGGGCTGGGGGGAAGCCGGCGGGAAAGACCTGGCAGGGGGGACGGCTAAAAGAGGGGGGGAAAGGCCGGGCTGGGAAGTCGAAAAGGGGGGGCCTGGCTTAAAAAGGCCTGGCAGGAAGGGCCCTGGCAGGGGGGCCGGTTGGGGGGGGCAGTGAGCGGCTAGGGGGCAGGTGAAAGGCCGGCTATGAGGCAGGGAGGAAGCCAGGCTAGGAATTCGGGGTTAAAGAAAACCAAGTAGGGGGGCCGGGCTGGGGAAGCCAGGCAAGGGGGGCCCGGGGCAGGGGGCCCCTGGCTGGGAGGTCTGGCAAGGGAAGCCAGGGTAGGGATCCGGCAAAGGGAAGCCTGCTAGAGAGGCCTGGCTAGGGGCCAGGCAAAAGGCGGCAGGAAAGCCAGGCTAGGGGGCCCGGTTTTGGGGGGGGGCCACGAAGGCCTGGCTGGAACCATGGTGGGGCCGGGCTAGGAACCAGGCTGGGGAAGGCCTTGCTAGGGAAGGCAGGGGGGGAGGCCAGCTGGGGAACCAGGGAGGGGGGCCGCTAAGGAAGCCATGCTAGGGGCCTGGCTGGGGGAAGCCGGGGCTAGGAGGCCTGGCTAGGAAAGCCGGGCAGGGAGGCCCGGCAGGAAGAAAAACTACAAAGGGCCTGGCGGGGAAGCCGGGCGGTGAGGCCAGGCTGGGAAGCAGGCTGGGAAGCCTTGCAAGGGGAGGGCAGGGGTGGGGAGGCCAGGCTAGCGAAGCCACAGGAAAGCCTCTAGGAACCAACTAAAAGGCCTGGCTGGGGAAGCCAGGCTGGGGGCCTGTTTGGGGAAACCACTATGAAGGCCCGGGTAGGGAAGCCATTTTGGGACGGCCGGGTAGGGAAGCCGGGCGGGGGAGGCCAGGGGGGAACCGGGTGATGGGCCCAGGCAAGGGAAACCCAGGCTGGGGAAGCCGGGCTAGGAAGCCGGCTAGGGGGCCTGGAAAGGGACACCTCTAGGAAGTGGCGGGGAGGCAGCAGGGAAAAGCTGGGCTGGGGAAAACCAGGGGGGAGGCCGGCTGGGAAAACCCTGGCAAAGGGAAAACCGGCTGGGGAGGCCGGGTATGGAAGCCGGGCTAGGGAACCCAGGCCTGAAAGCCGGGCTGGGAAGGCCGGGCTATGGAAAGCGGGCTTGAGGCAAGGTATGGGGTAGGCTGGCGGCAAGGCTAGGGAAAAAAAAAAGGCGGGGAGGCCGGGGCTAGGGAGGCCCAGGCAGGAAAACCAGGTTGGGGAGGCCAGGCTTGAGGCCAGGCGGGGGAAAACAGGCTGGGGAGGCCGGTAGGGGGGCCAGCAGGGAAGCCAGGCTGGGGAAGCCAGGCTAGGGAGGCCAGGCAGGAAACCAGGACAGGGGGGCCCAGGCTAGAGAGCCAGGTGGGGAAGCCAGGCTAGGGAAACCAGGCAAAGGGGGGCCAGGCTAGAGAAGCCAGGTAGGGAAGCCAGGCAGGGGGCCGGGCTGGGGGAAAACCAACTAGGGGGGCCCAATCTAGGGAGGCCGGGGCTGGGAAAACGTTCTAGGGGGGCCGGGCTGTAGGCCAGGCGGGGAGGCGGGCAGGGAAAACAGGCTAGAGAGGAAGGCTATGGGGGAGAGGCTGGGAAAAAACCAACTGGGGAACCCAGGCTGGGAGGCCAGCCCTGGAAAACCAGGTTTGGGAGGCCAGGCTAGTGAGGCCATTAGGCCGGGGGCAGGGATGCAAGGTGGGGGGCCCAGGCTCTGGACCCAGTCTGCGAGGCCAGGCTAGGGAGCCACCTAGGGAACCAGGCTAGAGAGCCCGGGCATGGAAACCTGAAACTTTGCCAGGCAGGGGTCAGCTGGGGAGGTCAGGCTGGGGAAGCCAGGGGGGGGAAACCAGGCTAGGAGGCTAGGCAGGACCCGGGGCTGGGAGGACAGGCTAGGGACCCCATCTAGGGAAACAAGGCTAGGAAAACCGGGCTAAATGGCCAGGCTGGGGAAAACCCCATTTTGGAGCCAGGTGGGGGCCCAGGTAGGGGAAGGCCGGCTATGGAACCAAGCTAGGATCCAGGCTAGGGAAACCAGCTAGGGGGCCCAGGCTAGGGAGGCCGGGCTAGGAAAACTAGGCTACACCCATGCAGGGGGAGGGCCGGGCTTGGGGAAACGGGCTAGGGATGTCAGGCTAGGAGGCCGGGCTGGGAAGCCAGGCTAGGAAGTCCGGCAACGGGCCAGGCGGGAAGACCGGCAGGGGCCAGATGGGGGAAGCCAGGCTGGAAGGCCAGGCAGGAAGCCAGGCTAGGGACCCAGCGGGGAAGCCGGCAAAGGAACCGGCTGGGGGGCCCAGGCAGGAGGCCGGGCTAAAAAACCCCTGGATAGGGAAGCCAGGCGGGGAAGACCGGGTAGGGAAGCCAGGCAGGGAACCCGGGCTGGGGAGGAAAGGCTAGAGAACAGGCTGAGGGGGCCCAGGCAGGGAAGCCAGGCAAAGGAGGCCATCTGGGGAGGCCACTCTGGGGAAACCAGTCTCGAGGCCGGGCAGGGACGCCAGGCAGGAGGCCAGGCTGGGGAAAAAAAGTAGGGAGGCCAGGCTGGGGAGCCGGGTAGGGAAACAAGGCTAGGGAAAAACTGCAAAATGGCCGGGCTAAGGAAACCGGTAGGGGGCAAGGCTAGGGAGGCCGGCTAAGGAACCCGGGCTAGGAAGCCAGGTAGGGGGCCCGGGGCAAAACCGGGGCTAGGGGGGCCCAGGCAGGGGCCGGGCTAGGAAAACAGGCTGGGGATCCCAGGCTAGGGAGGCCAGGCGGGGAAAACTAGGTGGGGAAGCCAGGCTGGGGAAGGCCTTACGGACCGGCTGGAAACCAGGCTGGGGAAAGCCGGCTAGGGAACCGGGTGAGGAGGCCAGGAAGGGAAGCCAGGTAGGAGGGGGGCTGGGGAAGCCGGGGAAAAAGGAGGCCGGGCAAGGGGCCAGGTGGGGAGGCCGGCTATAGGGGCCAGGCAGGGAGGCCAGGCTAGGGCCAGGCGGGGGAGGCCAGGCTGGGGGGCCGGGGCTGGGGAAACCTGGCTGGGTAGGCCGGGGGTAAGTAGGCCGGCAGGGAGGCCAGGTAGGAAGGTCGGTTGGAAGCCGGGGGGGAAGGCCAGACTGGGGAAGTCGGGCGTGAGGCCGGGCAAAGGAAGCCACGCAGGGAAGCCGGGCAGGGAGGAAAGGGCTAGGGAAGCCAGGCTGGGAGGCCAGGCTAGGGAAAGCCGGGCAAAGGGGGCCGTTGGAAACCAGCAGGGGGGGTCAGGCTAGGGAGGCTGGCTAGGGAGCCAGCCTGGGAAAACCCAAGTGGGAGTCCAGGTGGGGGAAACCGGCTAGGTAGGCCGGGGTGGGGAGGCCAGGCAGGGAGGCCGGGCTGGGAAGGTCGGGCCCTTGGGGAAGTCAGGGGGGGGAGGCCAACAGGGAAAGCCGGGCGGGGGAACCAGGGGGGGGCCAGGCTAAGGAAGCCACGCGGGGAACCCGGGCAGGAGGCAAGCAGGGAAGCCGGGCTGGGGAGGCCGGGGCAGGGAAGCCAGGCAAAAGGCCAGTCTGGGGAAACTGGGCTAGGAAGGCCGGGTAGGGGGGCTACTGGGGGAGGCCATCAACTTAACCGGGTTTTGGGAGGCCGGGCTAGGGAAACCAGGCAGGGGGCCAGCCTTTGGGAGGCCGGGCAGGGAGTCCGGTGGGAAACCGGGGCTAGGGAAACCTTGTAAATAGGCCAGGCAAAAGGAAACCAAGCTGGGTAGGCCCCGGCTAGCGAGCCGGGCAAGAGGCCAGCTAGGAACCGGCAAAGGGCCAGGCTGGGAAAGGCCAGGCGGGAGGTCAGGCTAAGAGCCGGCTAGGGGGCCCCAGGCGGGGAGGCCAAGCGGGGGCCAGACTAGGGAACCCAAACTAGGTGGGCCAGGCTAGAAGCCCAGGCTAAAAGGGCCCAGCTAGGGGGCCAGGCTAGGTGGCCAGGCTGGGAGGCCGGGGCTAGGTGGGCCATGCGGGGGAGCCCGAAAGGTGGCCGGCTAGGTAGGCCATGCGGGGGGATCCCGGGTAGGTGGGCCCCGGGTAGTAGGCCGGCAAGGGGGGCCCAGGCTGGGACCAGGCTGGGGACCAGGAGGGAGCCAGGTAAGGGGCCACTAGGGGGCCGGCAGGAGGCCGGGTAGGAGGCCGGGGAGGGAGGCCACAGGAGGCCGGGTGAGCCGGGCTAGGGAGGCCGGCTGGGGATGCCAGGCTAGGGAGGCCAGGCTGGGGAAACCAGGCAGGGAGGCCAGGCTAGGGAGTCAGGGCCGGGGAGGCCGGCTGGGAGGCCAGGCTAGGGGGGGTCAGGAGGTAGGCCAGGCGGGTAGGCCAGCTGGGATGCCAGTATTTTAGGCCGGGCGGGTAGGCCAGGCAGGGATGGCCAGGTAAGGGGGCCAGGCTAGGGAGGCCGCAAAGGGAGGCCAGGTAGGGATCCCAGGTAGGTAGGCCAGGCTAGGTACCCCGGGCGGGGAGGCCAGTAGGATGCCAGGAAGGTAGGCCGGGCTAGGTGGGCCAGGCTAGGGGGGCCAGGCTGGGGGTGCCAGGCTAGGGGGGCCAGCTAGGGAGGCCGGGCAGGTGGCCCAGCAAGGGAGGCCGGCTGGTAGGCCCAGGCGGGAGACCAGGTGGGGGCCAGGCTAGGAAAGGCCAAGGCTGGAGCCGGTAGGTGGGCCCAGGCAGGAGGCCAGGCAAGGGGGGGCCAGGCTAGGGGGGGGCCCAGGCTGGGGGCCCGGGCGGGGGGGAGGCCAGGCTGGGAGGCCAGGCTAGGGGGGGGGCCGGGCTAGGGGGGCCCCGGGCAAGGGATCCAGGTAGGTACCCCAGGCGGGGGGGGCCAGGCGGGTAGGCCGGTAGGGACCGGGAGGGGGGCCCAGGCTAGGGGGCCAGGCTGGGGGCGGCTAAGGGACCCCAGCGGTTGGCCAGGCTAGGGGGCCAGGCTGGGGTTTCCAGCTAGGTGGGCCAGGCTAGGGAGGCCCCGGCTGGGGATGCCGGGGGAAGGAGGCCAGGTTTTGGGGGCCAGGCTGGGGAGGCCACAGGTAGGCCGGCTGGGGAGGCCAGGCGGGGGGGGGCCAGGCAGGGATGCCGGGGTAGGGGGGGCCAGGCCTAGGTGCCGGCTAGGGAGGCCGGGCTGGGTAGGCCGGGGCTAGGGAGGCCAGGCTAGGTAGGCCGGCTGGGGAGGCCGGGCTAGGGAGCCAGCTAGGGATGCCGGGCTAGGGGGGCCAGGCTAGGGATGCCAGGGGGGGAGGCCACAGTGGGGGGCCGGGGGCAGGGGGCCAGGTAGGAGGCCGGGTGGGGGGGGCCGGGCTAGGGGGGCCAGGCTAGGGAGGCCAGGCTGGGGGACCAAGGGGCCCAGGCTGGGTAGGCCACAGGGGGGCCAGGCTAGGGAGCCAGGCTAGGTCCCCGACTGAACCAACCTGGATCTTCACCTCCCACTCCCGGATTTTTTTTTCCGTTTTGGGTTTCCCAAATGAATTGAATTTTTCCCTGGGGGGTAATGGAGAGGGAGAGGTGAGGGCGGATAAAAGGGGGGGAGGAACCCGGAAAAAAAAGAAAAAAGAGGGGAAAAAAAAGGTAGGGGGAAGGACAAAAGGGGGAAACTATGAGGCAGTGGGGAAAGACGTGAGGGAAGGAGGCGGAAGGGGAAGGAAAAGGAGGTGGGGGGAAAAAGAAGGGAAAGGGGAAAAAAGGGGAAAAAAGAAAGAGGGGGGGTAAGAAGGAGAGTTTTCAAGTTCTCTGAGTTGCTTAAAGGGAGATAAAATTTCCCTTTTCTGTTTGTTTGTATGTTTGTTTGTAGGGGTTACGGTTTTTTGATGGTGCATGTGCGTGGTTTTTATGTGCGTTCATGAAGTTTGCATTCGGGATGTGTGTAGCAAGTCTGTGTTTTGTATGTGTTTTGTAGTGTTTTTTGTTTGTTAGTACGTTTTTTTAGGTGCGTATGCATGATGTTTTGCTTTCGGGGATTGTTTTGTGTAGTTCGTATGTGTTTGTATTATGTGTTTTCTATAAGTTTTATTTGTGTAAGTTGTGTTTTTTTTATGTGCATGTATGTATGAATCTGTAAGTATGCTTTATGTTTTGTATGGGGGCATGTATGTTTTTTATGTGTGTGTTTTTTGGGTTTGTAGTATGATATATGTTTTATGTGTATATATACGTATTATTCTTCATAATTTTTTTTGGAAAGGTTTGTGAGTATTTTCTGATTGTATTAGTCTTTTTGTATGTATGCTTAATTTGAGTGTATGTATACTTTTTTTTTGTGTGAACAAAGGGGTTATTTGCAGGGTGATGCATCTTTGTAGCATAAATAATGTATTTATGTTTTTATATTTATGTATGTATATTAGCATTTGGAGGGATTGTTGAATGATGATGAAAGTATTTTTTTCTTTTTGGGGATTTTTTTTTTTTTTTTTGGTCCCCTCCCTGGGTTTGGGGAACGGCCGATTTTTTAAAAAAATATTTAAATGTGCATTTCAAAGTATGTTTGGTGTATTATTTTGATTTTTGGGTGTGTCGATGTGTTTTTGTATAACGAAATAAAGCCAATAGAACACATGCCTTTTCAGTAATTTCAAAGTAATGTTAAACCTATAACTGACAACTAGTCGTGAGAGAGAGAGAAAGAGAGAGCGAGAGAGAGAGAGAGAGAGAGAGGAGAGAGAGAGAGAGAGAGAGAGAGAGAGAGAGAGAGAGAGAGAGAGAGAGAGAGAGAGAGAGGAGAGAGAAGAGAGAGAGAAGAGAGGAGAGAGAGAGAGAGAGAGAGGAGAGAGAGAGAGAGGTAAGGAGGGAGGGAGAGAGAGGGAGTGGGAAAGAAACAGGAAGAGAGAATATCAATTGAACACTACTTTCTAAGGGAGAAACTGTTTTTAGATCCTCTGGTTACAAGCAGGGCAGTGCCTGGCAGTGCCCGGTAGTATCAGTCAGAATAATGAATAACTAACACACAGGAGAGAGAAGCTTACGACGACGTTTCGGTCCAACTTGGACCATTAACAAAGTTACAGTAACACAAAAGAGTGAGGGAGCAAGTATAGATAGGCGAGGGGGACAGGGACGGGACCAAGAGAGGAAGACAAAGTAGTGGTGGTGGTGGTGGTGGTGGTGGTGGTGGTGGTGGTAAGGCTGATAGTGGAAGTAATAGCAGTATTAGAAAGTAGGAAGAGTAGTTTTAGTTGCACAAGAGATAGGAAAGGGAATGAAGGGAGACAAAAATAATAGTAGCAGTTGTAGCACAAATAGACTGGTAGACGTCTATTTCTAAGGACAAGAAAAAGGAGCACTGAAGGAGACCTACTGGCCGCACAAAGGGTAAGACCAACAACACAGAAGTGAGCCAACAATAAAGTTCAGACGACCCTCGGAGCTGCAGCATCCCCAGCCCCTCCAGAGTACAGTCGCTGTATATTCCACCTCTAGGACTCAAGTCTAGCTAACCGGTTTCCCCCAAATCCCTTCATAAATGTTACTTTGCTCACACTCCAACAGCACCTCAAGTCATGAAAGTCACTACCCTCCACTCACTCCAGTCTAAAGCTATCACACACGCCTGTGGGATATCCAAGCCTATCGCCTCTCGCATTCAAAATCTCATTTACCTCATCCCTCCCTCCTGCCTTTCCTGGGACTACTCCTACTCCTATTTCAATCCTTAGATGCACCTATGTACAGGGCTAGGTGCACCTTGCAGGCTAGATATACTAATAGGCCAGATGCACCTAAAAGGCTACGTGTACCTACGAGGCTAGGTGAACCCATGTACTGGGCTACGTGCACCAAAGAGGCTAGGTGCACCTATGTTTGGGGCTAGGTCAGCTAGATACACAGTAGTGGGACGGGATGTTTGGAATTCATCCGCCACCAGCAAACAACAATGTAATTTATAAAGTTTACGAGTATTTATAAACAGGAAAAAATGTTTTTACCTCAGTAACGTAAACACACACACACACACACACACACACACACACACACACACACACACACACACACACACACACACACACACACACACACACACACACACACACACACACACACACACACATACACACACACACACACAGCACAGGTGTAGTGCAGGCTTGATCCTTCGTCTTCTCATCTTTGTCACTTCAAGCACGGGAAATGGCACGCACCAGCTGGGTTTACCTCTCCAACCTGAAGATACGCTCTAGAGCTCTTGATCCAATAAGCTCTAGTTACCTTCTGCTCTTTGTTTTCCCTTAGGATCACAGGTAATCAATAATAATAATAATTATAATTGTACCTAATAAGTAATGTTATCTCCTCTTTCTCCCAACTACAAAAAATAAGTGATACTGACAGGTAAAACAGAAACACACGAAACACAGAATGAGAACTAACAAAAAGAGTGAATAATAGCACGAAAGCATTAAACAGAAGAGGAAAAGAAAGAAACAGACATACAAACGGACAGACAGACAGAAAGACAGAGACAGGCAGAAAGACAAAGACAGACAAACAGACAGACAGACAGACAGACAGACAGACAGACAGACAGACAGACAGACAGACAGACAGACAGACAGACAGACAGACAGACAGACAGACAGACAGACAGACAGACAGAGGAGTAAAGCAAGGAAATAGGGTTCAATTACCTTGAGACAGTCTTGCCAAGAGTGCTCCATTACTGCAACATTCTGAGGCAGGCAGCGTCTGCGAGGAGCCCAGCGATCACCCAGACCTGAGTCAGGACCTTGATACCCGCCACCCTCCGAGTGACGAGGCTGGCAAGCAGCAGATAGCGAAGACGGGAGCGGAGGGAACACAGAAGGGAACGGAGAGGGACCAAAGAAAGGGGAAGGAGAGAGAAGGAACGGGAGATAGAAAAAAAAGAGGGGAAAATGAAATAAAAATTACCAGTGTGAAGGGGCATCTGATGTATATATATACATATATATATATATATATATATATATATATATATATATATATATATATATATATATATATATATATATATATATATATATATATATATATATATATATATGCAATAAGATCACAGCAAACAGGTGATTTCAAAATATACAAAACAACCACTCTGAAAGAATAGAGAAATTCCAAGCGCTTTCGTGATTACTCACATGATCCAGGAACTTGATAATGTGAGTAGCCACGAAAGCGCTTGGAATATATATATATATATAATATATATATATATATATATATATATATATAAATATATATATTATATATATATATATATAAACAGTTTCACTCGTAAAGTAGGAGAGTTTCGCTCAGCTTTAAGCTTTATCACGACACTATAGGTTGTCTCTCTTCTCTGTGGTGTAACCCGAGGGCGAGCAAGACACAGACGCAGTGAGACACAGACGCAGCGAGACACAGACACAGCGAGACACAGACGCAGTGAGACACAGACGCAGCAAGACACAGACGCAGTGAGACACAGACGCAGCGAGACACAGACGCAGCGAGACGCAGACGCAGCGAGACACAGACGCAGCGAGACACAGACGCAGCGAGACACAGACGCAGCGAGACACAGACGCAGCGAGACGCAGACGCAGCGAGACACAGACGCAGCGAGACACAGACGCAGTGAGACACAGACGCAGCGAGACACAGACGCAGCGAGACACAGACGCAGCGAGACGCAGACGCAGCGAGACACAGACGCAGCGAGACACAGACGCAGCGAGACACAGACGCAGCGAGACACAGACGCAGCGAGACACAGACGCAGCGAGACACAGACGCAGTGAGACACAGACGCAGCGAGACACAGACGCAGCGAGACACAGACGCAGCGAGACACAGACGCAGCGAGACACAGACGCAGCGAGACACAGACGCAGCGAGACACAGACGCAGCGAGACACAGACGCAGCGAGACACAGACGCAGCGTCAAGCGAGAACATTGATCAAGGTGTCACTGTATTGGATTCTAACCCAAGCAAAAAAAATAATAAATTACTAAAACTGACGGGAAGATCAATTTGGTTCACGTGGAGTGAAGGATGGTTCATCATGGTTCACGTGGTGTGAAGGATGGTTCATCATTGTTCACGTGGAGTGAAGGATGGTTCATCATGGTTCACGTGGTGTGAAGGATGGTTCATCATGGTTCACGTGGAGTGAAGGATGGTTCATCATGGTTCACGTGGAGTGAAGGAGGGTTTTCATCATGGTTCACGTGGTGTGAAGGATGGTTCATCATGGTTCACGTGGTGTGAAGGATGGTTCATCATGGTTCACGTGGTGTGAAGGATGGTTCATCATGGTTCACGTGGTGTGAAGGATGGTTCATCATGGTTCACGTGGTGTGAAGGATGGTTCATCATGGTTCACGTGGAGTGAAGGATGGTTCATCATGGTTCATGTGGAGTGAAGGATGGTTTATCATGGTTCACGTGGAGTGAAGGATGGTTCATCATGGTTCACGTGGAGTGAAGGTTGGTTCATCATGGTTCATGTGGAGTGAAGGTTGGTTCATCATGGTTCATGTGGAGTGAAGGATGGTTCATCATGGTTCATGTGGAGTGAAGGTTGGTTCATCATGGTTCATGTGGAGTGAAGGTTGGTTCATCATGGTTCATGTGGGAGTGAAGGATGGTTCATCATGGTTCACGGGGAGTGAAGGATGGTTCATCATGGTTCATGTGGAGTGAAGGATGGTTCATCATGGTTCATGTGGAGTGAAGGTTGGTTCATCATGGTTCATGTGGAGTGAAGGTTGGTTCATCATGGTTCATGTGGAGTGAAGGATGGTTCATCATGGTTCACGGGGAGTGAAGGATGGTTCATCATGGTTCACGGGGAGTGAAGGTTGGTTCATCATGGTTCATGTGGAGTGAAGGATGGTTCATCATGGTTCACGGGGAGTGAAGGATGGTTCATCATGGTTCATGTGGAGTGAAGGATGGTTCATCATGGTTCATGTGGAGTGAAGGTTGGTTCATCATGGTTCATGTGGAGTGAAGGATGGTTCATCATGGTTCACGGGGAGTGAAGGATGGTTCATCATGGTTCATGTGGAGTGAAGGATGGTTCATCATGGTTCATGTGGAGTGAAGGTTGGTTCATCATGGTTCATGTGGAGTGAAGGATGGTTCATCATGGTTCACGTGGAGTGAAGGATGGTTCATCATGGTTCATGTGGAGTGAAGGTTGGTTCATCATGGTTCATGTGGAGTGAAGGATGGTTCATCATGGTTCACGGGGATGTGAAGGTTGGTTCATCATGGTTCATGTGGAGTGAAGGATGGTTCATCATGGTTCACGGGGAGTGAAGGATGGTTCATCATGGTTCACGGGGAGTGAAGGTTGGTTCATCATGGTTCATGTGGAGTGAAGGATGGTTCATCATGGTTCACGGGGAGTGAAGGATGGTTCATCATGGTTCATGTGGAGTGAAGGATGGTTCATCATGGTTCATGTGGAGTGAAGGTTGGTTCATCATGGTTCATGTGGAGTGTGAAGGATGGTTCATCATGGTTCACGGGGAGTGAAGGATGGTTCATCATGGTTCATGTGGAGTGAAGGATGGTTCATCATGGTTCATGTGGAGTGAAGGATGGTTCATCATGGTTCACGGGGAGGTGAAGGATGGTTCATCATGGTTCATGTGGAGTGAAGGTTGGTTCATCATGGTTCATGTGGAGTGAAGGTTGGTTCATCATGGTTCATGTGGAGTGAAGGATGGTTCATCATGGTTCATGTGGAGTGAAGGATGGTTCATCATGGTTCATGTGGAGTGAAGGTTGGTTCATCATGGTTCATGTGGAGTGAAGGATGGTTCATCATGGTTCACGTGGAGTGAGGATGGTTCATCATGGTTCATGTGGAGTGAAGGTTGGTTCATCATGGTTCATGTGGAGTGAAGGATGGTTCATCATGGTTCATGTGGAGTGAAGGATGGTTCATCATGGTTCACGGGGAGTGAAGGATGGTTCATCATGGTTCATGTGGAGTGAAGGATGGTTCATCATGGTTCACGGGGAGTGAAGGATGGTTCATCATGGTTCATGTGGAGTGAAGGATGGTTCATCATGGTTCACGGGGAGTGAAGGATGGTTCATCATGGTTCAACGGGGAGTGAAGGATGGTTCATCATGGTTCATGTGGAGTGAAGGATGGTTCATCATGGTTCATGTGGAGTGAAGGATGGTTCATCATGGTTCACGGGGAGATGAAGGATGGTTCATCATGGTTCATGTGGAGTGAAGGATGGTTCATCATGGTTCATGTGGAGTGAAGGATGGTTCATCATGGTTCACGGGGAGTGAAGGATGGTTCATCATGGTTCATGTGGAGTGAAGGATGGTTCATCATGGTTCATGTGGAGTGAAGGATGGTTCATCATGGTTCATGTGGAGTGAAGGATGGTTCATCATGGTTCATGTGGAGTGAAGGTTGGTTCATCATGGTTCACGGGGAGTGAAGGATGGTTCATCATGGTTCACGGGGAGTGAAGGATGGTTCATCATGGTTCACGGGGAGTGAAGGTTGGTTCATCATGGTTCATGTGGAGTGAAGGATGGTTCATCATGGTTCACGGGGAGTGAAGGATGGTTCATCATGGTTCACGGGGAGTGAAGGATGGTTCATCATGGTTCACGGGGAGGTGAAGGATGGTTCATCATGGTTCACGGGGAGTGAAGGATGGTTCATCATGGTTCACGGGGAGTGAAGGATGGTTCATCATGGTTCACGGGGAGTGAAGGATGGTTCATCATGGTTCACGGGGAGTGAAGGATGGTTCATCATGGTTCACGGGGAGTGAAGGATGGTTCATCATGGTTCACGGGGAGTGAAGGATGGTTCATCATGGTTCACGGGGAGTGAAGGATGGTTCATCATGGTTCACGGGGAGTGAAGGTTGGTTCATCATGGTTCATGTGGAGTGAAGGATGGTTCATCATGGTTCACGGGGAGTGAAGGATGGTTCATCATGGTTCATGTGGTAGTGAAGGATGGTTCATCATGGTTCATGTGGAGTGAAGGATGGTTCATCATGGTTCATGTGGAGGTGAAGGATGGTTCATCATGGTTCACGGGGAGTGAAGGATGGTTCATCATGGTTCATGTGGAGTGAAGGATGGTTCATCATGGTTCATGTGGAGTGAAGGATGGTTCATCATGGTTCACGGGGAGTGAAGGATGGTTCATCATGGTTCACGGGGAGTGAAGGATGGTTCATCATGGTTCATGTGGAGTGAAGGATGGTTCATCATGGTTCATGTGGAGTGAAGGATGGTTCATCATGGTTCATGTGGAGTGAAGGATGGTTCATCATGGTTCATGTGGAGTGAAGGATGGTTCATCATGGTTAATGTGGAGTGAAGGATGGTTCATCATGGTTCATGTGGAGTGAAGGTTGGTTCTCATGGTTCACGGGTGAGTGAAGGATGGTTCATCATGGTTCACGGGGAGTGAAGGATGGTTCATCATGGTTCACGGGGAGTGAAGGTTGGTTCATCATGGTTCATGTGGAGTGAAGGATGGTTCATCATGGTTCACGGGGAGTGAAGGATGGTTCATCATGGTTCACGGGGAGTGAAGGATGGTTCATCATGGTTCACGGGGAGTGAAGGATGGTTCATCATGGTTCACGGGGAGTGAAGGATGGTTCATCATGGTTCCGGGGAGTGAAGGATGGTTCATCATGGTTCACGGGGAGTGAAGGATGGTTCATCATGGTTCACGGGGAGTGAAGGATGGTTCATCATGGTTCACGGGAGTGAAGGATGGTTCATCATGGTTCACGGGGAGTGAAGGATGGTTCATCATGGTTTCACGGGGAGTGAAGGATGGTTCATCATGGTTCACGGGGAGTGAAGGTTGGTTCATCATGGTTCATGTGGAGTGAAGGATGGTTCATCATGGTTCACGGGGAGTGAAGGATGGTTCATCATGGTTCATGTGGAGTGAAGGATGGTTCATCATGGTTCATGTGGAGTGAAGGATGGTTCATCATGGTTCATGTGGAGTGAAGGATGGTTCATCATGGTTCACGGGGATGTGAAGGATGGTTCATCATGGTTCATGTGGAGTGAAGGATGGTTCATCATGGTTCATGTGGAGTGAAGGATGGTTCATCATGGTTCACGGGGAGTGAAGGATGGTTCATCATGGTTCACGGGGAGTGAAGGATGGTTCATCATGGTTCATGTGGAGTGAAGGATGGTTCATCATGGTTCATGTGGAGTGAAGGATGGTTCATCATGGTTCACGGGGAGTGAAGGATGGTTCATCATGGTTCACAGGGAGTGAAAGGTGGTTCATCATGGTTCATGTGGAGTGAAGGTTGGTTCATCATGGTTCAAGGGAAGTGAAGATTGGTTCATCATGCTGTGGTCACTGTTGTGGTCGATGCTGTGGTCACTGCTGTGGTCAACGCTGTGAGCTATGCTGTGGTCAATACTGCGGTTGATGTGGTCACTGTTGTGGTCGATGTTGTATTCACTGCCGTGGTCGATACTGTGCTCACTGCTGTGGTCGATGTTGTGGTCGATGTTGTATTCACTGCCGTGGTCGATACTGTGCTCACTGCTGTGGTCGATGTTGTGGTCGATGTTGTATTCACTGCCGTGGTCGATACTGTGCTCACTGCTGTGGTCGATGTTGTGGTCGATGCTTTGATCACTGCTGTAGTCACTGCTGTAGTCACTGCTGTAGTCAATCTTGTGGTCAACGCTTTGCACATTGCAGTGGTCACTTGTGGTGAGGGAGTGAGAGGGATTGCTGTGGTGTGGGAGTGAGCGGGGTCGCTGTGGTGTGGGAGAGGTGCTGCTGTGGTGTGATGAGGTTGCTGTGTTGGGAGTGGAGTTGCTGTGTGTGGGAGTAGGGTTGTTGTGAGTAGAGGCGGTTGCAGTGGTGTGGGAGTAGGTTTGCTGTTATGTGGAATGGAGCTGTTGTGTGTGGGAGTGGGTTGCTGTGGTCGGAAATGGTACTGCTGTGTGTGGGTGTGGGTTGCTGTGGTGTGGAAGTGAGGTTGCTGTGTTGAGGGAGTGGGGTTGCTGTGGTGATGGGAGTGGGATGCTGTGGTGTGGGATGGGGATGCTGAATGTGGAGTGGGTTCTGTGGTGTGGGAGTGGGGGCTGCTGTGGTGTGGGAGACGGGTTGCTGTGGTGTGGGAGTGGGTTCTGTGGTGTGGGATGGGGTTGCTGTGGTGTGGAGTGGGCTTGCTGTGGAGTGTGGAGTGGGATTGCTGTGGTGTGGGAAAAAGTGGTGGGGAGGTTGCTGTGGTGTGGAGTGGGTGTTGCTGTGTGTGAGAGGGTGTGTGGGGAAGGGGTTGTGTGTGGGAGTGGGGTTGCTGTGGTTTTGGAAGTGTGGTTGTGTGTTAGGAAGTGGGGTTGCTGTGGTGAATGGGTGCTGGATTTGGCTGGGTGCTTGGTTGAGAAGGGGTTGCTGTGGTGTGGGAGTGGGTTGCTGTGGTGTGGGAGTGGGGCTGTTGTGTGTGGGAGAGTTGCGTGGTGTGGAGTGGGCTTCCGTGTGTGGGAGAGGGGTTGCTGTGGAGTGCGAGTGGGATTGCTGTGGTGTGGGAGTGGGGATCTGTGGTGTGGGAGAAAGCTTGCTGGGGTGTGGGAGAGGGGTTGCTGTGGTGTGGAGTGGGGTTGCTGTAGTGTGAGAGTAGGGTTGTTGTGTGGAGAGGGTTGTTGTGGTGTGGGAGTGGGGTTGCTGTGATTTGGAAGTGGGTGTTGTGGTGTAGGAGTGGGGTTGCTGTGGTGCGGGAAGGGTTGTTGTTGTGGAGTGGGTTGCTGTGGTGTGAAAGAGGGATTGCTGTGTTGTGGGAGTGTGGTTGCTGTGGTATGGAGTGGGGTTGCTGTGTGTGGGAATGGGGTTGTCTGATTTGGAAGTGGGTTGTTTGTGTGGGAATGGGGTTGCTGTGGTGTGGGAGTTGGGGTTGCTGTGGTGTGGGAGTGGGTACTGTGGTGTGGATTGGGAGATTGTGTGGGAGTGGGGTTGCTGTAGTGTGAGAGAGGGGTTGCTGTGTGTGGGGAGTGGGTTTGCTGTGGTGTGAGAGTGGAGGGTTGTGGAGTGGGGTTGTTGTGGTTTGGGAGTGGGTTGCTGTGGTGTGGGAGTGGGTTGTTGGAAGGTGGTTGCTTGGTGTGGAGGGTTGCTGTGGTGTGGGAGTGGGGTTGCTGGGGTATGGGAGTGGGTTGTGTTGGAGTAGGTTGCTGTGGGATGGAGTGTTGCTGTGGTGTGGGAATTGGGTTGCTGTGGTTGGGAGTGGGACTGGGAGTGTGAGGGAGTTGGGTTGTTGTGAGAGAGGGGTTGCTGTGGTGTGGGAGTGGGTTGACTGTGGTGTGAAGTGGGGTTGCTGTGGTGGGAGTGGGTTGCTTTGGTGTGGAGGGGTTCGTGGTGTGGAAGTGGGGTTGACTGTGTGATGTTGCTGTGGTGTGGAGGGTTGCTGTGGTGTGGGAGATGGGGTGCTGTGGAATGGTGTGCGTGGTTGGAGGGGTTTGGTGTGGGAGTGTGGGTTCTGTGGTGTGGGAGAGGGTTGCTGTGGTGTGGAAGTGGGTTGTGTGATGTGGGAGGGGTTTACTGTGGTGTGGAGTGGGTTACTGTTGTGGAGTGGTTTGTGGTGGGAGTTGCTGTGTGGAAGTGGTTGCTGTGGTGTGGAGGAGGGTTGCTGTGGTGTGGGATGGGTTGCTGTGGTGTGGAGTGGGTTGTCTGTGGTGTGGGAGTGGGGTTGCTGTGGTGTGGGAGTGGGGTTACTGTGGTTGTGGAGTGGGGTTACTGTGGTGGAGTGGGTTGCTGTGTGTGTGGGAAGGGTTGCTGTGTGTGGAAGTAGGGGTGCTGTGTTGGAGAGGGGTTACTGTGGTGTGGGATAGGTTTTTGTGGTGGGGGGGTTTTGGTGTTGGGAGTTGGGTGCTGTGTTGGGAGTGGGTTGCTGTGGTGGGAGTGGGTTAAACTGTGGTGTGGGAGTGGAGTTACTGTGGTGTGGGAGATGGTTGCTGTGGTGTGGGAGTGGGGTTACTGTGGTGTGGGAGTTGGCGTTACTGTGGTGTTGGAGTGGGGTTACTGTGATGTGGGAGTGGGGGTTGCTGTGGTGTGGAGTGGGGTTTCTGTGGTGTGGGAGTGGGGTTCTGTGGTGTGGGAGAGGGTTGGTTTGGGGTGGGGGACTGGGTGTGTGGGAGTGGGGTGTGGTGGGGGTACTGTGGTGTGGGAGTGGGGTTGACTGTGGTGTGGGAGTGGGGTTACTGTGGTGTGGGAGTGGGCTTTACTGTGGTGTGTGTGGAGTGGGTTACTGTGGTGTGGGAGTGGGGTTACTGTGGTGTGGAGTGGGTTGCTGTGGTGTGGGAGTGGGGTTACTGTGGTGTGGGAGTTGGGTTACTGTGTGTGGGAGTGGGGTTACTGTGGTGTGGAGTGGGTTACTGTGGTGTGGGAGTGGGTTACTGTGGTGTGGGAGTGGGGTTGCTGTGGTGGAATGGTTCTGTGTGGAGTGGGGTTACGTGGGTGGGAGTGGGTTTACTGTGTGTGGGAGTGGGTTACTGTGGTGTGGGAGTGGGTTACTGTGGTGTGGAGTGGGGTTACTGTGGTGTGGGAGTGGGGTTACTGTGGTGTGGGAGTGGGGTTACTGTGGTGTGAGAGTGGGGTTACTGTGGTGTGGGAGTTGGGGTTACTGTGGTGTGGGAGTGGGTTACTGTGGTGTGGGAGTGGGGTTCTGTGGTGTGGGAGTGGGTTACTGTGGTGTGGGATGGGGTTCTGTGGTGTGAGAGTGGGGTTACTGTGGTGTGGGGGGTGGTTACTGTGGTATGGGAGTGGGGTTACTGTGGTGTGGGAGTGGGGTTACTGTGGTGTGGGAGTGGGTTTACTGTGGTGTGAGAGTGGGTTACTGTGGGTTGTGGGAGTGGGGTTACTGTGGTGTGGAGTGGGGTTACTGTGGTGTGGGAGTGGGGTTACTGTGGTGTGGGAGTGGGGTTACTGTGGTGTGGGAGTGGGGTTACTGTGGTGTGGGAGTGGGGTTACTGTGGTGTGGGAGTGGGGTTGCTGTGTGTGAGATGGGGTTACTGTGGTGTGGGAGTGGGGTTACTGTGGTGTGGGGAGTGGGGTTACTGTGGTGTGGGAGTGGGGTTCTGTGGTGTGGGAGTGGGGTTACTGTGGTGTGGATGGGTTACTGTGGTGTGGAGTGGGGTTACTGTGGTGTGGGAGTGGGGTTACTGTGGTGTGGGAAGTGGGGTTTACTGTGGTGTGGGAGTGGGTTACTGTGGTGGGAGGTGTTACTGTGGTGTGGGAGTGGGGTTACTGTGGTGTGGGAGTGGGGTTACTGTGGTGTGGAGTGGGGTTACTGTGGTGTGGGAGTGGGGTTACTGTGGTGTGGGAGTTGGGTTACGTGGTGTGGGAGTGGGGTTACTGTGGTGTGGGATGGGTTACGTGGTGTGGGAGTGGGGTTACTGTGTGTGGAGTGGGGTTACTGTGGTGTGGGAGTGGGGTTACTGTGGTGTGGGAGTGGGGTTACTGTGGTGTGGGATGGGTTACTGTGGTGTGGGAGTGGGGTTACTGTGGTGGGAGTTGGGTTACTGTGGTGTGGGAGTGGGTTACTGTGGTGTGGGAGTGGGGTTACTGTGGTGTTGGGAGTGGGGTTACTGTGGTGTGGGAGTGGGGTTACTGTGGTGTGGGTGTTACAGGGGATCAAGTTAATAAGTTAAGCTTGGTTGTCAGCTTCATTTTAGCTTCCTGTCACTGCTGACAATGTCAGTCAGAAAATAAATTTTCCTGTCAGCTTTTTCACAGGGGTTGGGATAAATTATATATATATATATATTATATTGATATTGTATATGATTAATAGTTATATGTATATGGTATGTTAATTTTAATATATGATGTTATGTGGGATATATAATATAGTATATTACTTGACATTGTTTTCGAGACTCCAGTCCCAAGATATCATCCAAAATTTACATTCCGAGGATGGCCATTCATTTAACTTCCGTTTTCAGAGTACCACTGGCATGCAGTACCTTCCAGAAAAAAACCCTCTGTACCGTGTGAGGATTGAACACGCTGCAAGTGAGTCGGAAAACTCCAGGTGAGGAAGTTTCCCTGAATGTGTATATGTGATTTCTGAAAGATTAAGGTCTTATGAATATTGATCTCTAAGATTTTCGTTCTTATCTTTTCAAGTTTGGTCTATGATTGGTCTCCACTTTCTTCCTCGTGTCTCTCTCAGGCACTCAGTCGTCCATCTGATCTCGTCCATCTAAAGGTCACCCGTCCATCTACTCTAGCTCTCACTCGTCCTATCCGATAGTTCTCTTCCTACTCCTGACAGTCTCTCTCTCGCAGTCTCACTCTCTCATCGCATAATCCCAGTCTCTCTCTCTAGATCAGCCCTTGTATTTGGGATATTTGCGTGTCACTGTTCGACGACCGTTCCGGATGCACGATAGCCGATCCGCTAGCGAGTCCTCTGTCCACCACACTTAGATGAAGAAGCGAACCGAGAACTGGTCGCTCCTTCCTCTCTTCCCTTAGCCTCATCCTTCAGCTTCTCTCAGCTTACTGAATGTTCTCCTCACATTATCCTCCTGCTTTTGTGAAGACATCGTAGAATAAGCATCTTCAATACGATCTTTCCTAATCTCGTGTATCAATTCTCCGAAATCTCACTATAAATTTAATATGTAAGTAACCCATCCCCCACTTACTCACCCTACCTTCCCACTCACCCATCCTCAGCTCAACCTCTAAAAACATACCACTCAAACCCTCCCTAAGAAGCTAACCACCACCCTTAACCACGCACCTCTCACTCAACCTCTCCTCACCACCTCCCGATAACTCTCCTCACCCTCTCCCCTCACCCACTCCAATACCCAATCCACCCTCACCCCATCCCTCACCCTCTCCACCACCCCTATCCCCTCACCCCCCTCATCCCCTCCTCCCCTCACCCTACTCCACTCTCCCTCACCACTCCCCTCACCCTCTCCCCTCACCCTCATCCCCTCACCCTCATCCCACTCACCCTCTCCCCTCACCCTCTCCCCTCACCCTCCCTCACCCTCTCCCCTCACCCTCTCCCTCACCCTCTCCCCTCACCCCTTCACCTCTCCCCTCACTCACTCCCCTCACCCTCTCCCCTCACCCTCTCCCCTCACCCACTCCCTTCACCCTCTCTCTAACCATCTCCCCTCACCCTCTCCCTCACCCTCTCCCCTCACCCTCTCCTCCCCCTCTCACTCACCCTCTCCCCTCACCCTCTCCCCTCAACCCTCTCTCCTCACCCTCTCCCCTCACCCTCTCCCCTCACCCTCTCCCCTCACCTTCTCCCCTCACCCTCTCCTCTAACCATCTCCCCTCACCCTCTCCCCTCACCCTCTCCCCTCACCCTCTCCCCTCCCCCTCTCACTCACCCTCTCCCTCACCCTCTCCCCTCACCCTCTCCCCTCACCCTCTCCCTCACCCCTCCCTCCCCTCTCCCTCACCCTCTCCCCTCACCCTCTCCCCTCACCTTCTCCCCTCACCCTCTCCTCTAACCATCTCCCCTCACTCAAACTCCCCATTCCAGCGTCAATAAGCCGAGAGCTGCTGAACACGACCTATCATGCTCACGATCTATCATGCTCACGACTATCATGCGGACGACCCGTTTATCATGTTGACTGTTATCATACGGACGACTTTATCATGTTCATGACAATCATGCTGACGACCTACCATGTTGACTACTATCATGCGGACGACGTGTCATGTTGACAAGTATCGTGCGGACGACCTATCTATCATGTTCACGACTTTTAGATGGTGTACACGACCCGATTATTACATGCACCACCTGTCTACGGTATGCATGACCGATATCTCGCGTGCACCACCATCAATTGCGTGCGCCACCTATCTATCACGTGCACCACCTATCTATCACGTGTACCACCTATCTATCACGTGTACCACCTATCTATCGCGTGTACCACCTATCTATCACGTGTACCACCTATCTATCACGTGTACCACCTATCTATCGCGTGTACCACCTATCTATCACGTGTACCACCTATCTATCACGTGTACCACCTATCTATCACGTGTACCACCTATCAATCGCGTGTACCACCTATCTATCACGTGCACCACTATCTATCACGTGTACCACTTATCTATCACGTGTACCACCTATTTATCACGTGCACCACCTATATATCACGTGTACCACCTATCTATCACGTGCACCACCTATCTATCACGTGCACCAACTATCTATCACGCGTACCACCTATCTAGCGCGTGTACCACCTGTCAATCACGTGCACCAACTATCTATCACGTGCATCAACTATCTATCACGTGCACCAACTATCTATCACGTGTACCACCTATCTAGCGCGTGTACCACCTGTCTATCACGTGCACCAACTATCTATCACGTGCACCAACTATCTATCACGTGTACCACCTATCTATCGCATGCACCACCCATCTATCGCTTGCACCAACTATCTATCACGTGCACCAACTATCTATCACGTGTACCACCTATCTATCGCGTGTACCACCTATCTATCACGTGCACCAACTATGTATCACGTGTACCACCTATCTATCGCGTGCACCACCTATCTATCACAACAACGCCAAGAGACGAGACTTCGGACGACGTTTCGACTGTCCACAACGCCAAGAGACGAGACTTCGGACGACGTTTCGACCGTCCACAACGCCAAGAGACGAGACTTCGGACGACGTTTCGACCGTCCACAACGCCAAGAGACGAGACTTCGGACGACGTTTCGACCGTCCACAACGCCAACAGACGAGACTTCGGACGACGTTTCGACCGTCCACAACGCCAAGAGACGAGACTTCGGACGACGTTTCGACCGTCCACAACGCCAAGAGGCGAGACTTCAGACAACGTTTCGACCGCCCACAACCACTGACAAATCACAGCCGCAGCTGCGACTTGACGATGACCTCCGTTTTATCCTCGTGTAGTCGATAGAATTGAAACCCTATTAACCTAGCAAGCACAAGAGTGAAAATCAGCACTGAGCGAAACAACGAAAAAATGAAAGACTTTTCGCGCAAATTGTCGCCCGTTACCATGCCTATGGGGCACACAGTTCACCAGTCTGCGGAGGCACATAATTCACCAGTCTGTAGGGGCACATAATTCACCAGTCCTTTGTGGGGGCACACAATTCACCAGTCTGTGGGGACACACAATTCACCAGTCCTTTGTGGGGGCACACAATTCCCCAGTCTGTGGGGGCACACAATTCACCAGTCTGTGGGGGCACGCAATTCACCAGTCTGTGGGGGCACATAATTCACCAGTATGTGGGGGCACACAATTCACCAGCCCTTTGTGGGGGCACACAATTCACCAGTCTGTGGGGGCACACAATTCACCAGTCTGTGGGGGCACACAATTCACCAGTCCTTTCTGGGGGCACACAATTCCCCAGTCTGTGGGGGCACACAATTCACCAGTCTGTGGGGGCACACAGTTCACCAGTCTGTGGGGGCACATAATTCACCAGTCTGTGGGGGCACACAATTCACCAGTCTGTGGGGGCACACAATTCACCAGTCCTTTGTGGGGGCACACAATTCCCCAGTCTGTGGGGGCACACAATTCACCAGTCTGTGGGGGCACACAGTTCACCAGTCTGTGGTGACACAGTTCACCAGTCTGTGGGGACACACAATTCACCAGTCTGTGGGGACACACAGTTCCTCAGTCTGTGGGAACACACAATTCACCAGTCTGTGGGGACACACAGTTCACCAGTCTGTGAGGGGCACACAGTTCACCAGTCTGTGGGGGCACACAGTTCACCAGTCTGTGGGAACACACAATTCACAAGTCTTTGGGGACACACAGTTCACCAGTCTGTGGGGACACACAATTCACCAGTCTGTGGGGGCACACAGTTCACCAGTCTGTGGGAACACACAATTCACCAGTCTGTGGGGACACACAGTTCACCAGTCTGTGGGGACACACAATCCACCAGTCTGTGGGGGCACACAATTCACCTGTCCTCTGTGGGGGCACACAATTCACCAGTCTGTGGGGACACACAATTCACCAGTCTGTGGGGGCACACAATTCACCAGTCCTTTGTGGGGGCACACAATTCCCAAGTCTGTGGGGACACACAATTCACCAGTCTGTGGGGACACACAATTCACCAGTCTGTGGGGACACACAATTCACCAGTCTGTGGGGGACACACAATTCACCAGTCTGTGGGGACACACATTCACCAGTCTGTGGGGACACAAAATTTCCCACCAGTCGTGGGGACACACAACTCACCAGTCTCTGGGGACACACAATTCACCAGTCAGTGGGGACACACAATTCACCAGTCTGTGGGGACACACAATTCACCAGTCAGTGGGGACACACAATTCACCAGTCAGTGGGGACACACAATTCACCAGTCAGTGGGGACACACAATTCACCAGTCAGTGGAGACACACAATTCACCAGTCAGTGGGGACACACAATTCACCAGTCAGTGGGGACACACAATTCACCAGTCAGTGGGGAACCCACCAATTCACCAGTCAGTGGGGACACACAATTCACCAGTCTGTGGGGGACACACAATTCACCAGTCTGTGGGGACACACAATTCACCAGTCAGTGGGGACACACAATTCACCAGTCTGTGGGGACACACAATTCACCAGTCTGTGGGGACACACAATTCACCAGTCAGTGGGGACACACAATTCACCAGTCAGTGGGGACACACAATTCACCAGTCAGTGGGGACACACAATTCACCAGTCTGTGGGGACACACAATTCACCAGTCAGTGGGGACACACAATTCACCAGTCTGTGGGGACACACAAATCACCAGTAGTGGGGACACACATTTCACCATTTCATGGGGACACACAATTCACCAGTCTGTGGGGACACACAATTCACCAGTCAGTGGGGACACACAGTTCACCAGTCAGTGGGGACACACAGTTCACCAGTCAGTGGGGACACACAATTCACCAGTCAGTGGGGACACACAGTTCACCAGTCTGTGGGGACACACAATTAAACCAGTCAGTGGGACACACAATTCACCAGTCAGTGGGGACACCAGTTCACCAGTCAGTGGGGACACACAATTCACCAGTCAGTGGAGACACAAAATTCACCAGTCTTGTGGGGACACCCCAATTCACCAGTCAGTGGTGGACACAAAAATTCACCAGTCAGTGGGGACACACAGTTCACCAGTCAGTGGGGACACACAATTCACCAGTCAGTGGAGACACACAATTCACCAGTCAGTGGGGACACACAATTCACCAGTCAGTGGGGACACACAATTCACCAGTCAGTGGGGACACACAATTCACCAGTCAGTGGAGACACACAATTCACCAGTCAGTGGGGACACACAATTCACCAGTCTGTGGGGACACACAATTCACCAGTCAGTGGGGACACACAGTTCACCAGTCAGTGGGGACACACAATTCACCAGTCTGTGGGGACACACAATTCACCAGTCAGTGGGGACACACAGTTCACCAGTCAGTGGGGACACACAATTCACCAGTCAGTGGGGACACACAATTCACCAGTCAGTGGGGACACACAGTTCACCAGTCAGTGAGGACACACATTTCACCAGTCAGTGGGGACACACAGTTCACAGCCCAGTGGGGACACACAATTCACCAGTCAGTGGGGACACACAATTCCAGTCAGTGGGGACACACAATTCACCAGTCAGTGGGGACACACAATTAAACAGTCAGGGGGGAACCCCAGTTCACCAGTCAGTGAGGGACACACATTTCACCAGTCAGTGGGGACACACAATTCACCAGTCAGTGGGGACACACAGTTCACCAGTCAGTGGGGACACACAATTCACCAGTCAGTGGGGACACACAATTCACCAGTCTGTGGGGACACACAATTCACCAGTCAGTGGGGACACACAATTCACCAGTCAGTGGGGACACACAATTCACCAGTCAGTGGGGACACACAATTCACCAGTCAGTGGGGACACACAATTCACCAGTCAGTGGGGACACACAATTCACCAGTCAGTGGGACACACAATTCACCAGTCAGTGGGGACACACAATTCACCAGTCAGTGGGGACACACAATTCACCAGTCAGTGGGGACACACAATTCACCAGTCAGTGGGGACACACAATTCACCAGTCTGTGGGAACACACAATTCACCAGTCTGTGGGGACACACAATTCACCAGTCAGTGGGGACACACAATTCACCAGTCTGTGGGAACACACAATTCACCAGTCAGTGGGGACACACAATTCACCAGTCAGTGGGGACACACAATTCACCAGTCAAGTGGGGACACACAATTCCCAGTCTGTGGGGACACACAATTCACCAGTCGGGGGGGACACACAATTCACCAGTCGTGGGGACACAAATTCACCAGTCTGTGGGGACACACAATTCACCAGTCTGTGGGGTCACACAATTCACCAGTCAGTGGGGCCCACACAATTCACCAGTCTGTGGGGACACACAAATTCACCAGTCGTGGGAACACACAATTCACCAGTCAGTGGGGCAGAAAATTTCCCACCAGTCTGTGGGAACACACAATTCGCCAGTCTGTGGGGACACACAATTCACCAGTCAGTGGGGACACACAATTCACCAGTCTGTGTGAACACACAATTCACCAGTCAGTGGGGACACACAATTCACCAGTCAGTGGGGACACACAGTTCACCAGTCTGTGGGGCACACAATTCACCAGTCAGTGGGGACCACCAATTCACCAGTCAGTGGGGACACACAGTTCACCAGTCAGTGGGGACACACAATTCACCAGTCAGTGGGGACACACAATTCACCAGTCAGTGGGGGACACAAAATTCACCAGTCAGTGGGGACACACAATTCACCAGTCAGTGGGACACACAATTCCCCAGTTCAGTGGGGACACACAATTCACCAGTCAGTGGGGCCCACACAATTCACCAGTCAGTGGGGACACACAGTTCACCAGTCAGTGGGGACACAAAATTTTCACCAGTCAGTGGGGACACACAATTCACCAGTCAGTGGGGACACACAATTCACCAGTCAGTGGGGACACACAATTCACCAGTCAGTGGGGACACACAATTCACCAGTCAGTGGGGCACAAAATTTTCACCGTCGTGGGGACACACAATTCACCAGTCAGTGGGGACACACAATTCACCAGTCAGTGGGGACACACAATTTGCCTCTGTTAGAATCCCGTGAAAAACAATCCAGGTTTAAAGAGGAATGAACATTGAACAATTACGTATTTTAAAACAATAGAACTACGGCACTGTCTCTGCGTGGCCAGCCACGCTAGGCACGCACAGTGAACAAGAACTATATTCATGTATGAGTGTGTTTGTATGTGTGTGTTTACATGATGGTATGTGTGTGTGCGTGTGTTTGTATGTGTGTGTTTACATGATGGTATGTGTGTGTGCGTGTGTTTGTATGTGTGTGTTTACATGATGGTATGTGTGTGTGCGTGTGTTTGTATGTGTGTGTTTACATGATGGTATGTGTGTGTGCGTGTGTTTGTATGTGTGTGTTTTACATGATGGTATGTGTGTGTGCGTGTGTTTGTATGTGTGTGTTTACATGATGGTATGGTGTGTGTTGCGTGTGTTTGTATGTGTGTGTTTACATGATTGGTATTTTGTGTGTGTGCGTGTGTTTGTATGTGTGTGTTTACATGATGGTATGTGTGTGTGCGTGTGTTTGTATGTGTGTGTTTACATGATGGTATGTGTGTGTGCGTGTGTTTGTATGTGTGTGTTTACATGATGGTATGTGTGTGTGCGTGTGTTTGTATGTGAGTGAAGGTATTGGGGTGTAACCACCACTACCACCAGCATCACCACCACCACCACTACCACCAGCATCACCCCCACCACCACTACCACCAGCATCACCCCCACCCACTCCACCAGCATCACCCACCACCACCACTACCACCAGCATCACCACCACCACCACTACCACCAGCATCACCCCCACCACCATACCACCAGCATCACCACACCAATACCACCGCATCACCACCACCACCACTACCACCAGCATCACCACCACCACCACTACCACCAGCATCACCACCACCACCACTACCACCAGCATCACCACCACCACCACTACCACCAGCATCACCACCACCACACTACCACCAGCATCCCACCACCACCACTACCACCAGCATCACCACCACCACACTACCACCAGCATCACCACCACCACACTACACCAGCATCACCACCACCACCACTATCACCAGCATCACCACCACACCACTACCACCAGCATCACCACCACCACCACAACACCAGCATCACCACCAACACCACCACTACCACCAGCATCACCACCACCACCACTACCACCAGCATCACCACCACCACCACTATCACCTCATCACCACCACCACCACTACCTCCAGCATCACCACCACCACCACTACCACCAGCATCACACCACAACACCACCACTACCACCAGCATCACCCACCACCACTACCACCAGCATCACCACCACCACCACTATCACCAGCATCTCCACCACCACCACTACCACCAGCATCACACCCACACCACCACCACTACCACCAGCATCACCACCCACCACCATACCACCAGCATCACCACCACCACCACTATCACCAGCATCACCACCACTACCACCAGCATCACCACCACCACCACTACCACCAGCATCACCACCACCACCACTACCACCAGCATCACCACCACCACCACTATCACCAGCATCACCACCACCACCACTACACCAGCATCACCACCACCACCCTATCACCAGCATCACCACCACCACCACTACCACCAGCATCACCACCACCACCACTACCACCAGCATCACCACCACCACCACTATCACCAGCATCTCCACCACCACCACTACCACCAGCATCACCACCACCACCACACTAACCACCAGCATCAACCACCACCACCACTACCACCAGCATCACCACCACCACCACTATCACCAGCATCACCACCACACCACTACCACTAGCATCACCACCACCCCACTACCACCAGCATCACCACCACCACCACTACCACCAGCATCACCACCACCACCACTATCACCAGCATCACCACCCACCACTACCACCAGCATCACCACCACCACCACTATCACCAGCATCACCACCACCACCACTACCACCAGCATCACCACCCACCACCACTACCACCAGCATCACCACCACCACCACTAACCACCAGCATCACCACCACCACCACTACCACCAGCATCACCACCACCACCACTACCACCACTACCACCACCACCACCACTACCACCACCACCTCTACCAGAAACCATCCTACCCACATAAACAGAGACCATCCTACCCACAGAACCAGAGGCCATCCTACCACAGAACCAGAGGCCATCCTACCCACAGAACCAGAGGCCATCCTACCCACAGAACCAGAGGCCATCCTACCCACAGAACCAGAGGCCATCCTACCCACAGAACCAGAGGCCATCCTACCCACAGAACCAGAGGCCATCCTACCCACAGAACCAGAGGTCATCCTACCCACAGAACCAGAGGCCATCCTACCCACAGAACCAGAGGCCATCCTACCCACAGAACCAGAGGCCATCCTACCCACAGAACCAGAGGCCATCCTACCCACAGAACCAGAGGCCATCCTACCCACAGAACCAGAGGTCATCCTACCCACAGAACCAGAGGCCATCCTACCCACAGAACCAGAGGCCATCCTACCCACAGAACCAGAGGTCATCCTACCCACAGAACCAGAGGCCATCTACCCACATAACCAGATGCATCCTACCCACAGAACCAGAGGCCATCCTACCCACAGAACCAGAGGCCATCCTACCCACAGAACCAGAGGCCATCCTACCCACAGAACCAGAGGCATCCTACCCACAGAACCAGAGGCCATCCTACCCACAGAACCAGAGGCCATCCTACCCACAGGACCAGAGGCCATCCTACCCGCAGAACCAGAGACCATCCTACCTAAAGGACCAGAGGCCATCCTGCCCACAGGACCAGAGACCATCCTGCCCATAGAGCCAGAGACCATCCTGCCCACAGGACCAGAGACCATCCTGCCCACAGGACCAGAGACCATCCTGCCCACAGGACCAAAGACCATCCTGCCAACAGGACCAGAGACCATCCTGCCCACAGGACTAGAGACCATCCTGCTCACAGGACCAGAGACCATCCTGCCCACAGGATCAGAGACCATCCTGCCCACAGGACCAGAGATCTTCCTGCCCTCAGGACCAGAGACCATCCTTCCCACAGGACCAGAGACCATCCTACCCACAGGACCAGAGGCCATCCTACCCGCAGGACCAGAGGCCATCCTACCTACAGGACCAGAGGCTATCCTGCCCACAGGACCAGAGACCATCCTCCCTACAGGACCAGAGGCCATCCTGCCAA
>NC_069411.1:62467585-62480085 GCF_026875155.1 Cherax quadricarinatus
CTCCACCTCTTTAAAAATCAAGGTTATCATTATAGCGACTAGCCTGTGGTTCTTGATGCCTCAGATATTGCATTATATAATATCATAATAATGGTACACAATGCCTAACGAGTTGATACGTAAGAGACATGTGCAGTAGTCTGGTATCTTGATTCCCGAAGTACTTCGCCTATATAGTGGGATTCTTCAGTCGAATGCGGAGGAGACTGTAGAAGCAGTGGACATGTAATGACGATGTAATCAGTCCAGCAGCCTCGACGGCGTTGTTTTGAAATGGTCAGTCCCTCAGTCTGGAACGATGTTCCTTGATAATGGTATGTTCAGTCAAACAACTGGACGAGTATGCAACATGTAACACACAGTGTCAGTAGCGCCCCCACACAGTGTCAGTAGCGCCCCCCACACAGTGTCAGTAGCGCCCCCCACACAGTGTCAGTAGCGCCCCCACACAGTGTCAGTAGCGCCCCCCACACAGTGTCAGTAGCGCCCCCACCAGTGTCAGTAGCGCCCCCCCACACAGTGTCAGTAGCGCCCCCCCCACAGTGTCAGTAGCGCCCCCACACAGTGTCAGTAGCGCCCCCACACAGTGTCAGTAGCGCCCCCACACAGTGTCAGTAGCACCCCCACACAGTGTCAGTAGCGCCCCCACACAGTGTCAGTAGCGCCCCCACACAGTGTCAGTAGCGCCCCCACACAGTGTCAGTAGCGCCCCCACACAGTGTCAGTAGCGCCCCCACACAGTGTCAGTAGCGCCCCCACACAGTGTCAGTAGCACCCCACACAGTGTCAGTAGCGCCCCCACACAGTGTCAGTAGCGCCCCCACACAGTGTCAGTAGCGCCCCCCACACAGTGTCAGTAGCGCCCCCCACACAGTGTCAGTAGCGCCCCCCACACAGTGTCAGTAGCGCCCCCACACAGTGTCAGTAGCGCCCCACACAGTGTCAGTAGCGCCCCAACACAGTGTCAGTAGCGCCCCCACACAGTGTCAGTAGCGCCCCCACACAGTGTCAGTAGCGCCCAACACAGTGTCAGTAGCGCCCCCACACAGTGTCAGTAGCGCCTCCCACACAGCGTCAGTAGCGCCTCCCACACAGTGTCAGTAGCGCCCCCACACAGTATCAGTAGCGCCTCCCACACAGTGTCAGTAGCACTCCCACACAGTGTCAGTAGCACCCCCACACAGTGTCAGTAGCGCCCCCACACAGTGTCAGTAGCACCCCCACACAGTGTCAGTAGCGCCCCCACACAGTGTCAGTAGCGCCTCCCACACAGCGTCAGTAGCGCCCCCACACAGTGTCAGCAGCGCCTCCCACACAGCGTCAGTAGCGCCCCCACACAGTGTCAGTAGCGCCTCCCACACAGTGTCAGTAGCGCCCCCACACAGTGTCAGTAGCGCCTCCCACACAGTGTCAGTAGCACTCCCACACAGTGTCAGTAGCGCCCCCACACAGTGTCAGTAGCGCCCCCACACAGTGTCAGTAGCGCCTCCCACACAGTGTCAGTAGCGCCTCCCACACAGCGTCAGTAGCGCCCCCAGACAGTGTCAGTAGCACTCCCACACAGTGTCAGTAGCGCCTCCCACACAGTGTCAGTAGCGCCCCCACACAGTGTCAGTAGCACTCCCACACAGTGTCAGTAGCACTCCCACACAGTGTCAGTAGCGCCCCCCACACAGCGTCAGTAGCGCCTCCCACACAGTGTCAGTAGCGCCCCCACACAGTGTCAGTAGCACTCCCACACAGTGTCAGTAGCACTCCCACACAGTGTCAGTAGCGCCCCCACACAGTGTCAGTAGCGCCCAACACAGTATCAGTAGCGCCCCACACAGTGTCAGTAGCGCCCCACACAGTATCAGTAGCACCCACGCACAGTGTCAGTAGCGCCCCCACACAGTGTCAGTAGCGCCCAACACAGTATCAGTAGCGCCTCACACAGTATCAGTAGCGCCTCACACAGTGTCAGTAGCACCCCACACAGTGTCAGTAGCGCCCAACACAGTATCAGTAGCGCCTCACACAGTGTCAGTAGCGCCCCCACACAGTGTCAGTAGCACCCACGCACAGTGTCAGTAGCGCCCCCAGACAGTGTCAGTAGCGCCCCCACAGAGTCAGTAGCGCCCCCACACAGAGTCAGTAGCGCCCCCACACAGTGTCAGTAGCACCCCCACACAGAGTCAGTAGCGCCCCCACACAGAGTCAGTAGCACCCCCACACAGTATCAGTAGCACCCCACACAGAGTCAGTAGCGCACCCACACAGAGTCAGTAGCGCCCCACACAGTGTCAGTAGCACCCCACACAGAGTCAGTAGCGCCCCCACACAGAGTCAGTAGCACCCCCACACAGTATCAGTAGCACCCCACACAGATCAGTAGCGCCCCACACAGAGTCAGTAGCGCCCCCACACAGTATCAGTAGCACCCCCACACAGTGTCAGTAGCGCCCCCACACAGTGTCAGTAGCGCCCCCACACAGTGTCAGTAGCACCCACGCACAGTGTCACTAACGCCCCCAGACAGTGTCAGTAGCGCCCCACAGAGTCAGTAGCGCCCCCACACAGTGTCAGTAGCGCCCCCACACAGTGTCAGTAGTGCCCCCACAGTGTCAGTAGCGCCCCCACAGTGTCAGTAGCGCCCCCACACAGTATCAGTAGCGCCCCACACAGTGTCAGTAGCGCCCCCACACAGTGTCAGTAGTGTCCCACGCAGTATCAGTAGCGCCCCACACAGTGTCAGTAGCGCCCCCAGACAGTGTCAGTAGCGCCCCACACAGTGTCAGTAGCGCCCCCAGACAGTGTCAGTAGCGCCCCCACAACAGGTCAGTAGCGCCCCCAGACAGTGTCAGTAGCGCCCCCACACAGTGTCAGTAGCGCCCCCACAGAGTGTCACTAACGCCCCCAGACAGTGTCAGTAGCGCCCCCACACAGTGTCAGTAGCGCCCCCAGACAGTGTCAGTAGCGCCCCCACACAGTGTCAGTAGCGCCCCCACAGTGTCAGTAGCGCCCCCACACAGTATCAGTAGCGCCCCCACACAGTGTCAGTAGCGCCCCCACACAGTGTCACTAACGCCCCCAGACAGTGTCAGTAGCGCCCCACACAGTGTCAGTAGCGCCCCCAGACAGTGTCAGTAGCGCCCCACACAGTGTCAGTAGCGCCCCCACAGTGTCAGTAGCACCGCACACAGTGTCAGTAGTGCCCCCACAGTGTCAGTAGCGCCCCACAGTGTCAGTAGCGCCCCCACACAGTATCAGTAGCGCCCCACAAGTGTCACTAACGCCCCCACACAGTGTCAGTAGTGTCCCACACGCAGTATCAGTAGCGCCCCACACGTGTCAGTAGCGCCCCCAGACAGTGTCAGTAGCGCCCACACAGTGTCGAGTAGCGCCCCCAGACAGTGTCAGTAGCGCCCCACACAGTGTCAGTAGCGCCCCCACAGTGTCAGTAGCGCCCCCACACAGTATCAGTAGCGCCCCACAAGTGTCACTAACGCCCCCACACAGTGTCAGTAGTGTCCCACGCAGTATCAGTAGCGCCCCACACAGTGTCAGTAGCGCCCCCCAGACAGTGTCAGTAGCGCCCACACAGTGTCAGTAGCGCCCCCAGACAGTGTCAGTAGCGCCCCACACAGTGTCAGTAGCGCCCCCAGACAGTGTCAGTAGCGCCCCACACAGTGTCAGTAGCGCCCCCAGACAGTGTCAGTAGCGCCCCCACACAGGGTCAGTAGCGCCCCCACAGTGTCAGTAGCGCCCCCACACAGTAGCAGTTAGCGCCCCCACACAGTGTCAGTAGCGCCCCCACACAGTGTCACTAACGCCCCCAGACAGTGTCAGTAGCGCCCCACACAGTGTCAGTAGCGCCCCCAGACAGTGTCAGTAGCGCCCCCACACAGTGTCAGTAGCGCCCCCACAGTGTCAGTAGCACCGCCACACAGTGTCAGTAGTGCCCCCACAGTGTCAGTAGCGCCCCCACAGTGTCAGTAGCGCCCCCACACAGTATCAGTAGCGCCCCACAAGTGTCACTAACGCCCCCACACAGTGTCAGTAGTGTCCCACGCAGTATCAGTAGCGTCCCACACAGTGTCAGTAGCGCCCCCAGACAGTGTCAGTAGCGCCCCACACAGTGTCAGTAGCGCCCCCAGACAGTGTCAGTAGCGCCCCCACACAGTGTCAGTAGCGCCCCCACACAGTGTCACTAACGCCCCTAGACAGTGTCAGTAGCGCCCCACACAGTGTCAGTAGCGCCCCCAGACAGTGTCAGTAGCGCCCCCACACAGTGTCAGTAGCGCCCCCACAGTGTCAGTAGCGCCCCCACACAGTATCAGTAGCGCCCCCACACAGTGTCAGTAGCGCCCCCACACAGTGTCAGTAGCGCCCCCACACAGTGTCAGTAGCGCCCCACACAGTATCAGTAGCGCCCCCACACAGTGTCAGTAGCACCCCCACACAGTGTCAGTAGCGCCCCCACAGTGTCAGTAGCGCCCCCACACAGTGTCAGTAGCGCCCCCACACAGTGTCAGTAGCACCCCCACACAGTGTCAGTAGCGCCCCCACACAGTGTCAGTAGCGCCCCACACAGTGTCAGTAGTGCCCCACACAGTATCAGTAGCGCCCAACACAGTATCAGTAGCGCCCCACACAGTGTCAGTAGCGCCCCACACAGTGTCAGTAGTGCCCCACACAGTGTCAGTAGTGCCCAACACAGTATCAGTAGCGCCCCACTCAGTGTCAGTAGTGGCCCACACAGTATCAGTAGCACCCACGCACAGTGTCAGTAGCGCCCCCACACAGTGTCAGTTGCGCCCCACACAATATCAGTAGCGCCCCACACAGTGTCAGTAGCGCCCCACACAGTGTCAGTAGCGCCCCTCACAATATCAGTAGCGCCCCACACAGTGTCAGTAGCGCCCCACACAGTGTCAGTAGCGCCCCACACAGTGTCAGTAGTGCCCAACACAGTATCAGTAGCACCCACGCACAGTGTCACTAACGCCCCCACAGTGTCAGTAGCGCCGCCACACAGTGTCAGTAGCGCCCGCACAGTGTCAGTAGCGCCCCCACAGTGTCAGTAGCGCCCCCACACAGTGTCAGTAGCGCCCCCACAGCGTCAGTAGCGCCCCACACAGTGTCAGTAGCGCCCCCACAGTGTCAGTAGCGCCGCCACACAGTGTCAGTAGCGCCCGCACAGTGTCAGTAGCGCCCCCACAGTGTCAGTAGCGCCGCCACACAGTGTCAGTAGCGCCCGCACAGTGTCAGTAGCGCCCCCACAGTGTCAGTAGCGCCCCCACACAGTGTCAGTAGCGCCCCCACAGTGTCAGTAGCGCCGCCACACTGTGTCAGTAGCGCCCGCACAGTGTCAGTAGCGCCCGCACAGTGTCAGTAGCGCCCCCACAGTGTCAGTAGCGCCCCCACACAGTGTCAGTAGCGCCCCCACAGCGTCAGTAGCGCCCCACACAGTGTCAGTAGCGCCCCCACAGTGTCAGTAGCGCCGCCACACAGTGTCAGTAGCGCCCGCACAGTGTCAGTAGCGCCCCCACAGTGTCAGTAGCGCCGCCACACAGTGTCAGTAGCGCCCGCACAGTGTCAGTAGCGCCCCCACAGTGTCAGTAGCGCCCCCACACAGTGTCAGTAGCGCCCCCACAGTGTCAGTAGCGCCGCCACACTGTGTCAGTAGCGCCCGCACAGTGTCAGTAGCGCCCCCACAGTGTCAGTAGCGCCCCCACACAGTGTCAGTAGCGCCTCCACTGTGTCAGTAGCGCCCCACACAGTGTCAGTAGCGCCCCCACACAGTGCCAGTAGCGCCCCCACACAGTGTCAGTAGCACCCCCACACAGTGTCAGTAGCGCCCCCACACAGTGCCAGTAGTGCCACCACCACCACCCAGTTTCACGTAGAGGCCATAAATCTCACTGTGAGGCTGGCCATTCATAAAGACCCGAGCCAGCAATAGCGAGCATCATCTGCACATATTTCACCCTAGACAGGGCGTCCGCGCTCTACACGGCCCCGTGCATCACGCCATTGCTCCTGGGCGTCGGGGGCCATAAAATGCCTGAGCAGGCTTTCTCCCGGGCGAGGAAAAGTGTGCAAGCATCAACAAGCACCATGCTGGACACGACACTCTTGTTGGACGGACGTGTCCGTCTATCCACGACACTCTTGTTAGACGGACGTGTCCGTCTATCCACGACACTCTTGTTGGACGGACGTGTCCGTCTATCCACGACACTCTTGTTGGACGGACGTGTCCGTCTATCACGACACTCTTGTTGGACGGACGTGTCCGTCTATCCACGACACTCTTGTTGGACGGACGTGTCCGTCTATCCACGACACTCTTGTTGGACGGACGTGTCCGTCTATCCACGACACTCTTGTTGGACGGACGTGTCCGTCTATCCACGACACTCTTGTTGGACGGACGTGTCCGTCTATCCACGACACTCTTGTTGGACGGACGTGTCCGTCTATCCACGACACTCTTGTTGGACGGACGTGTCCGTCTATCCACGACACTCTTGTTGGACGGACGTGTCCGTCTGTCCACGACACTCTTGTTGGACGGACGTGTCCGTCTATCCACGACACTCTTGTTGGACGGACGCTTCTGTGGTTAGTCGTTAACAACTCTAGCATCAACTTACATTATTTTCTACGAAGAAACAATACTTCCCATCTACTGGATCAACCAGACACGTGTCAACCAGACACGTATCACCCAGACACGTGTCAACCAGACACGTGTCACCCAGACACGTGTCAACCAGACACGTGTCAACTAGACACGTGTCAACCAGACACGTGTCAAGTGTTACTCGTTCTGCGTCAAAAAGGACATTAACTTCCCCTCCTTTGCTCAAACACGGAATTAAATTTCGACTTGCTGGTCTTGCATCAAACTATATTGGTACAGTGTTTCTCAGAATATACGTGATGCTTATTTTGGTGTCGATTTTTAGTTCATAGAGAACTAGCAAGGTTTTAGGAATGAAAAAATCACACACACACACACACACACACACGCAAACACACACACGCAAACACACACACACACGTAATAGAATTAGTGGACTTATGACTGAGGTCTTTAAATAAAATGGTTATAAATAACGTGGTCAAAATATCTAACCTAGACAGGACTCGCAGGAATGGGTTCAAACTGCAAAATTTTAGATTTAGAAAGGGCAGAGGAAAACACTGGTTTGGTAATAGAATTGTGGATGAGTTGAATAAACTCTCTCGAAAACCTTGTGTACCTTTAAAAATAGATTAGATAAGTATATGAGCGGGTGTGAGTGGGTGTGAGCTGAACCTGCCTAGCATGGGCCAGTAAGCCTGCGGTAGTGCTCGTTCTTTGTTATGTTCTTGTAAGATTGAACAATTAAGGGAATGAAGGAGAACTCACTAGAAACAACAAGGAAGTCTATGAGGTGTTTCCAGCAGAGACAAGATGCGTCTCTCAGGTACTGACAGCGCGCACACATAACTAGCAAAGACGTGAAGAAACTACTAAGTGAGCTGGTTACATAGAAGGCACTGGCACTGGCACTGATGAAGTGCCACCATGGACTCCGCCATAGAGTGCAAAGGCACATGGGAGTTACAGAGATATTAGGATGTACTTCGTCAGCCTCAACAAGTGGAATAACCCGGACGAATGAATACCACAGAGTCCAGGAGGCAGGGCCAGGAGCTAGGACTCGGCACCCGCAACCTCAGATAGGTGAGCGCACATACACAACTCTTCATTAACGGAATAAAAACATGACAAGGACACCCAAGTTTTGATTACTTTTCTTAAAACAACTAAATCGTTTTAAAAAGTTTTGTCAGGAATTGTGTGTGTGTGTGTGTGTGTGTGTGTGTGTGTGTGTGTGTGTGTGTGTGTGTGTGTGTGTGTGTGTGTGTGTGTGTGTGTGTGTGTGTGTGTGTGTGTGTGTGTGTGTGTGTGTGTGTGTGAGTGTTTGTTTATGGGTGTGTGCTTATTTATTGGTGTGTTTGTGAGTGTTTATTTGTCTGTATATGAGAGTTTGTTTGCATTAGCAGGGGTCGATTCTTAGCTCCTGGTCCCGCATTCTACACCTCCTTCATCACTATCACTGACTTCTGACTTCTGGCTTCTTAAGTCATATATATATACTCTATAGCGTACAAGACAAACTCAAAAAATAAGTTCAACGTAAATCAAATGTGACAGACCTGGGAGTGATAATGTAAGATCTCCCTTTCAATAAACACAGTAATACTATCACAACCGCAAGAAAAATGAAAGATGGGATAATTGGAGCCTTCAAAACCAGGGATGACAAGTCAGTGATGATACTAGTCGGGTCACTAGTTTTCTCTAGTCTGGAATATTGCCATGTACTAATCGCCCCCTTTAAGGCAAGCAAAAATTGCTGGGTTGGAAAATTGTACAGAGAACCTTCAGAACTCGTTTAAACTCAGTCAAGCACCTAAATTACTGGGAGAGATTGAAATCCCTCGAACTCTACTCCTTACAACGTAGGCGAGAGAGATACATCATAATCTACACCTGGAAGATACTTCAAGGATTGGTATCGAACTTGCACACCGAAATTTCCACTTATGGACACATGAGACTTGGCACAGGATACCCCCAGTTAAAAGCTGGAAAGCGATATGCACAGTGAGAGAAAATAAGTGTTAAGGGACCACGACTCTTCAAAACTCTTCCTTGATGCATCATGGTAGATCACTAACAAACCCTTGGCTGTCTTCACGAGGGAACTCGACAGATTCCTCAAAACAGTTCCTGATCAGCCGGATTGTGGCGCATTCGTTGGAATGCGGGCGGCGGGCACTAACAACTTGATCGATCAGGCCAGCAACCAGATGACGTGGTCTGGGAGAGGGCCACGGGATGAAAGGGGACGGGGGAGAGGTCACGACCGGAAGTGACTCCAAGTAACCTGCAGGTACACTGCTGCGTCATCCAAGTCATTCCACTTTTCAGCCATTCCGAGACTAAAGAAATATTTACTTAATATTCTCGTTGTCTGTCTGTCTATATATCTATCTGTCTATTTCTGCATCTATCTATCTATCTGTTTCTGCATATATATATATATATATATATATATATATATATATATATATATATATATATATATATATATAATATATTATATATATAATAATATATATATAATATATTATATATTATGTACAATGGCTCCCCGGACACCAAAAATGATCAGGGCAGCTGGAGGACCTTTAAAACACAGTATCATCACCGGGAAAAAAAATGAATGGATTTGGGGCCCAAAACCCATGATCATGGATCTGCCGGCACTACCCTGATTTTCAGTCTAGGGCCTAAAAACCAAAAATTGGCCTTTGGAAAAGGGACAAAAACCATGATCGGGTTTTAAACCGGCAACACCAATATGGAGTTGGGACCGACACTAAAACCAAGATCATAAAATCTAACCGGGAACTCAAGATTGGATCGGGAAACTCACCAAATCCAGGCCCCCCGGCCGGAATCCCATTAAGGGGTTTGGAGGAATGCCCCATGAAGGAGTTGGGCCGACCTCACCTGTCTGGTTGGAGGAATAAAAAACCATGTCTTCCAGCCGCCCGGACCTCACCTGACATGGCATTCTGGACCGGCACTAAAAAACCTTATCATAGGGCCGGAAAAAATGGCCAGTTGGAGGGGGACACTCACCAATGATCAGGCAGTCCCGCCTAAACCAATATCTTTTTGGCAGTTTTTACCGGCCTCAATCCTTTTGGGCTTTTCGGGCCCACACTAACCATATATCAAAAAATAATTTTTAAAAAAAATATATATTTAAAAATAAAATGATATAATTTTAAATAACAAAGGGGATCTGGGGGTTTTTGGGGGACACCAAACACCATTCAGGGCATCGGGAACACTGCACCATATCATGGCATTAACATCCCCATATTTTTGTTTTACCACCTGCACCAAATCGGGCATTTAGACACTACCCATATCATGGCGTCTACCACACACCCCATATCGCGTCTGGCCGAACATACCCAATCATCATCTGGAGGAAATTTTGGGATCAGGGCAGTCGGCCCGGGCCCTCACCATGACAGGCATCTGGCCCGGGAACTACCAGATCAGGGGCGCGGGCCCGGCCCTTTACCAGACAGGCAGTCTGGCCCGGGACATCACCAGATCATGGGTTGGCGGACCTGAACCATGATCAGGGGCAGTCTGGCCCGGACAACACCATGTCAGCAGTTGGCCCGGGAACATGCCCCCTATCATGCGGGTTTTGCCCGGGACACCACCATGATCAGGCAGTCGGCCCGGACACTACACCATGATCAGGGCAGTCGGGCCCGGCACTCACCATGACAGGCGGTTGGACGGACACTAACCATGATCATGGCAGTTGGACCGGCACTACACCATACAGGGCATCGGGCCCGGGACACTCACCAGGCAGAGTTGGCCCGGACACTCACCAGATCATGGCAGTCGACCGGAAACCACCATGACGCATTTGGGAAACCGGACACTACACCATGATCATGGCAGTCGGACCACCTCACCAGATCATGGCAGTCTGGCCCGGACACTACACCAATCAGGGCAGTCGGGACCGGACACCACCATGCAGGGAAGTCTGACCGGAACGCACCATGATCAGGGCATCGGGACCGGACACTCACCATGATCAGGGCAGCTGGCCCGAACACTCCCACCATGATCGGAAAGTCTGGACCGACACTACCCCATGATCATGGCAGATTTGCCGGGAACCCCCTACCCATGATCGGCAGTGGGACCGGACACTACACCATGATCATTCATTCGGGACCGGAACCAAAAACCATAAATCATGGCATCTTGCCCGGGAAACACTACACCATGACCCTGGCATTTCCGGGACCAAACACGGCACCATGATCATGGCAGTCCTGGACCGGACACTACCCCAAGATCAGGGCAGTCGGACCGGACACGGGCCATCATGATCATGGCAGTCGGGGCAGGAAAAACGTACGATGACAGGGGCAGCCCTGGGCCGACATTTAAAACCCCATGATCAGGCAACGGGAACAGGACACTGAAACGATGATCAGGGGCATTCGGGGACCGGACACCGCACCATGATCAGGGGAAAGCCCTGGCCCGGGACACGCCCCATGTTTCATGGCAGTCGGGACCGACACTGCAACCATAAATCTTGGCGGGCTGGAAACCGGAAAAACCGCACTATAAACAGGGCAGTTTTGGACCGGAAAACTTGCACCCATGACATGGCAGTCTGGCCCGGGACCTGCACCCATGACCCAGGGCAGTCTGGCCGGGGAAAAACCTGCACCATGTTTCATGGCATCGGGCCCCAAAACACTGCACCATGATCATGGCACGGGCCCCGGACACTGCAACCATGATCAGGGCGTCTGGCCCGGGACACTAAAAAACCATGAACATGGCCCCCGGCCCTTTACACTGCACCATGATCAGGGCATCTGGCCCGGGAAACACTGCACCTGATCAGGGGGGCAGTCCCCCCGGGACACTGCACCATGATCAGGGGCCGTCTGGCCCGGGACACTGCCCAGATAAAGGCAGTCTTTACCGGACACTGTTTGTAATCTTTGGCATCTGGCCCCGGGACACTAAAAACCAGATAAATTGGCACCCGGGGCCCCGGACACGGGCACCTTAAACATGGAAATTTTTGGCCCGGACACGCACCAGATAAAGGGCAGCCCTGGCCCGGACACTGCACCATACCCGGGCAGTCTGGCCCGGGACACTACACCTTTAATCGGGGGGGCCCCAGTTCTGGCCGGGACACTACACCATGATCTGGCAGTCGGGACCGGACACTACACCAGGGATCATGGCAGCCCTGAGACCGCACTGCACCAGTTTCAGGGCCCAGTCGGGAACAGGAAAACTGTACGATGATCATGGCGGGTCTGGACCGGAAAAAATTTGCAAAACCAGGTTTAAAGGCATCTGGACAGGACACGAAAACGATGATCATGGCAGTCTGGACCGGACATTTGCACCATGTTCATGGCAGCCCCGGGACAGGACATGCAACCATATCGGCGGGTCGGAAACCGGGACACTGCCCCAAAGATCTTTGGCATTCGGGCCCGGGAAAACTTTGCACCATGTTTTAAAGGAAATCTGGACCGGACACTGCCCCCCATGATAAAGGCCATCGGACCAAAACAACTTGCACCAGGGACCAGGGGCAGTCCCCCCCGGGACATGCACCATGATCATGGAAGCTGGACCGGGACCCCTACAACCCATGATCTTTGGCAGCCCGGACCGAACACGCACCATAAACATGGCAGTCGGGCCCCGGGAAAACTGAAACCATTTTCATGGAGTCGGGCCGGACACGCCCTTTATCAGGCAGTCGGGGACCGAACACTGAAACCATGATAAAAGGAAACGGGCCCGGGACACGCACCTTATCCCCGGGCCCAGTCTGGACCGGAAAACTGAAAACCAATCAGGGGCAGCT
>NC_069411.1:62487585-62560085 GCF_026875155.1 Cherax quadricarinatus
GTGCCCCTTGTCCTCCCTTGTCCTCCCTTGTCTACCCTTGTCCACCCTTGTCCTCCCTTGTTCTCTTTTGTCCATAGTTGTCCTCCCTTGTCTACTCTTGTCCTCCCTTGTCCTTCCTTGTCTACATTTGTCCTCCCTTGTCCACCCTTGTCCTCCCTTGTCCTCCCTTGTCTACCCTTGGCCTTCCTTGTCTACCCTTGTCCTATCTTGTCCACCCTTGTCCTCCCTTGTCCTACCTTGTCTACCCTTGTCCTCTCTTGTCTACCCTTGTCCTCCCTTGTCCACCATTGTCCTCCTTTGTCCTTCCTTGTCTACCCCTGTCCAAGATTGTTCTCTTTGGTCCACCCTTGTTCTCCCTTGTCCTTCCTTATCCTTCCTTGTATTCCCGCCTCCCTTTTGCTCTCTTGTTATCCTTTGTCCTCCCTCCCTTTCCCTTTTCCTCCTTTGAAATCCCTTGTCTTCCTTTCTCCTCCGTCCTCCTTTGTCCCTACTCCTTTATCTACGTTTGTCTTCCCTTTTCCTCCCTAATAACTAATACACTCACAGGAAGGCTTCCCATGATGATCTACAGTGATGCTTCCCATGATGATCTACAGTGATGCTTCCCATGATGATCTACAGTGATGCTTCCCATGATGATCTACAGTGATGCTTCCCGTGATGATCTACAGTGATGCTTCCCATGATGATCTACAGTGATGCTTCCCATGATGATCTACAGTGATGCTTCCCATGATGATCTACAGTGATGCTTCCCATGATGATCTACAGTGATGCTTCCCGTGATGATCTACAGTGATGCTTCCCATGATGATCTACAGTGATGCTTCCCATGATGATCTACAGTGATGCTTCCCATGATGATCTACAGTGATGCTTCCCATGATGATCTACAGTGATGCTTCCCATGATATCTACAGTGATGCTTCCCGTGATGATCTACAGTGATGCTTCCCATGATGATCTAAAGTGATGCTTCCCATGATGATCTACAGTGATGCTTCCCTGATGATCTACAGTGATGCTTCCCATGATGATCTACAGTGATGCTTCCCATGATGATCTACAGTGTTTGCTTCCCATGATGATCTACATGATGCTTCCCGTGATGATCTACAGTGATGCTTCCCATGATGATCTACAGTGATGCTTCCCATGATGATCTACAGTGATGCTTCCCATGATGATCTACAGTGATGCTTCCCGTGATGATCTACAGTGATGCTTCCCATGATGATCTACAGTGATGCTTCCATGATGATCTACAGTGATGCTTCCCATGATGATCTACAGTGATGCTTCCCATGATGATCTACAGTGATGCTTCCCATGATTGATCTACAGTGATGCTTCCCCATGATGATCTACAGTGATGCTTCCCATGATAAATCTACAGTGATGCTTCCCATGATGATCTACAGTGATGCTTCCCATGATGATCTACAGTGATGCTTCCCATGATGATCTACAGTGATGCTTCCATGATGATCTACAGTGATGCTTCCCATGATGATCTACAGTGATGCTTCCCATGATGATCTACAGTGATGCTTCCCATGATGATCTACAGTGATGCTTCCCATGATGATCTACAGTGATGCTTCCCATGATGATCTACAGTGATGCTTGTCATATCAAAGTCTTAAATCAACGAGGGAAAAAATCGCCAGAATATTATGTGGAGAAGCGGAGGGTTGAGAGTTAGATTGTAGGAGAGACTGATGCAGTGAGAGTAGCAGGAGTGAGTGCATTGTGCAACCCAGTTGCAACTCCTGCAGTTCTGCAGGGCGAGTGCTGCTGATTCATGCCACTACCAATAGACCATGAGATGCCTTAATCTGACCCCCTCTCTCTCTCTCTCTCTCCTCTCTCTCTCTCTCTCTCTCTCTCTCTCTCTCTCTCGCACTCAGCGGAAGGAGGATCGAGCCTTTATCATTCCTAAAAAAACGCGTCGCATTATTATTATTATTATTAGTATTATTATAATTAAAGCATTTTTTCATACCTATTTCTTGTCTGTCTTCACACGTGCGCACACATGTGCACACTCTCGCGCATAAATAAGCATACACATGTTCACATAAATACACACAGACACATTTGTAGTCCGAAACTCGACTACCCCAAACACAATTGGGCGAGTACACAGGCACAGATGCAGGAGTGCTGGTGCACACGACTAACGAGGGTAACGAGAGAGTGGTTGACGATAAACCAGACATTACCCACCCTCACAGAGACTTACCACACGGTAATGACAACATGCCGTCAAGGTTGGACTCTAGCTCGTGCGAGCACAGAATGAGAGGAATGAGGAGGCGGAGGGTAATACAGAGACAAGAAGATTTTTTTATTCTAGATTAATCACGGTGGATTAATAATCCTGCTTAGCCCAGGATTTTTTTCCCTCGACGAAGTGGCTATTTTATTGTCATGATCCACCCTTGGGGGTACCCAAAACCATAAGATACTAAAAGGCCCCGGGGAACTGGGCCCCAAAAGGAGTAGCAGGGTAATCTCATTGTTTTCGGATTTGTTTACTTTTGGAAGCAATTTAGGAAATCTTTTTTAACTGTCTGAATCTTTTTTTCGTTAAAATACCGGGAGGTTAATATTTTGACTTTTTTCTTTTTTGGGATCTTTTTTTTTGTCCGTTTTCCCAACCCAAACAGTCGCTAACACCCAGGAACGTAAACAGTGTTTTCCTTTATGCCCCTCCGCCCTTAACAAGTTGAGGAACAGGGTCACCTTGGTGCCTCTCATGATAAAAAATTTTGAGGAACGTCCCCTTGATGCCTCTCATGCCCTAAACAATTGATGAACAGTGCCCCCTTGATGCCCTGACCAAAAACAAGTTGAGGGAACAGTGCCACCTTGAGCCCTCATGCCCCTAAAAAAGTTGATGGAACAGTTCACCTTGATCCCTCTCATGACCTAAACAAGTTATGGAACATGCACCTTGTGCCTTCGGGCCCTAACAAGTTGATGGCGGGCCCCCTTTGCCTCTATGACCTTAACAAGTTGATGGAACGTGCCACCTTTAAAATGCCCCCTAAATGACTAAAAAAAGTTAAATGGAACAGTGCCACTTGGATCTCTCATGACCTAAAAGTTGATGGACAGTGCCCACCTGATCCCTTCTTCAGGACCTAAAAAAGTGATGGAAACGTGCACCTTGATGCCTCTCATAAACCTAACAAGTTGATGAACAGTCCCACCTTAAATGCCCCCTCAAACCTAAAAAAGTTGATGGAACAGTGCCCCCTTTGGGATGCCCCTCATGACCAAACAAGTTATGGGAAACTTTTGCCAACCTTGATGCCTTCTAAACCTTAACAAGTTGATGGAACCAGTGCACCTGATGCCTCTCAGACTAAAACAGTTATGGAAACAGTGCCACCTTGATGCTTCATGACCTAAAACAAGTTGATGGAACAGGCCCCCTTGATGCCTTCATGACCTTAACAAGTTTTGATGGAACAGTGCCACCTTGATGCCTCTCATGACCTAAACAAGTTGATGGAACAGTGCCACCTTGATGCCTCTCATGACCTTAACAAGTTGATGGAACAGTGCCACCTTGATGCCTCTCATGACCTAAACAAGTTGATGGAACAGTGCCACCTTGATGCCTCTCAGGACCTAAACAAGTTGATGGAACAGTGCCACCTTGATGCCTCTCATGACCTAAACAAGTTGATGGAACAGTGCCACCTTGATGCCTCTCAGGACCTAAACAAGTTGATGGAACAGTGCCACCTTGATGCCTCTCAGGACCTTAACGAGTCTGAATAATAAAACACAAACAGTGCCACATATCCTGTCAGCCTAGTAATAAAGAAAGCCTGGCACAGCTGGGCCTTTTGAACAGCGTTCTGTAAAGGTGCCACATTAAGGCACTGGCCAGTGCCAATGGGTGCCAGGAAGAGAACGTAATTGGATATTTTTAGCGTCAGAATTGTGTGTGTGTTCAATTGTTTCTCAGAGGAGTTTCCCTTCCTCTTCTCCTCTCTTCACTTTCTCTTTTCCTTTAACTTTCTTTTCACTTTCTTTTCGCTTTCTCTTCATTTTCTATTCACTTCCTTTTTATTTTCTCTAACTTTCTTTTCACTTTTAATTTATTTTCACTTTTAACTTTCTTTTAGCTTACTTTTCTCATCACTTTCTTTTACTTTCTCTTATATTTTTTGCTTTCTCTTAACTTTCTTTTAACTTTCTTTTTTATTTTCTAAACTTTCTTTTTTTACATTTTCTAAACTTTTTATAACTTTCTCTCATGCCTCTTCTCCAGTTTTGTTATTTATCCACATCCTTATTTCATCAATCTCTCACTAATCTACTTTTTGATCCCTCATAAACCCGAGCCTTCACCAGGACAACGTTTCGCCACGTAATGATGGTCTACACTGAGCGAAACGTCGTCACGACCTTTTGTGACCTGTCATCCTTGTTCACTAGCAACGGTGCTATGCTAAATGGTTCTCACTTACACAGTCTATCCAGTCAGTCTTGATGTCTCTTAGACTATCTAGTCAGTCTTGATGTCTCTCAGACTATCCAGTCAGTCTTGATGTCTCTCAGACTATCCAGTCAGTCTTGATGTCTCTCAGTCTATCCGTCAGTCTTTGTTCTCTCAGACATCCAGTCAGCCCTTTATGTCTCTCCGACTATCCCGTCAGTCCCTTTATGTCTCTCAGACTATCCAGTCAGTCTTGATGTCTCTCAGACTATCCAGTCAGTCTTGATGTCTCTCAGACTATCCAGTCAGTCTTGATGTCTCTTAGACTATCCAGTCAGTCTTGATGTCTCTCAGACTATCCAGTCAGTCTTGATGTCTCTCAGACTATCCAGTCAGTCTTGACGTCTCTCAGACTATCCAGTCAGTCTTGATGTCTCTCAGACTATCCAGTCAGTCTTGATGTCTCTCAGACTATCCAGTCAGTCTTGATGTCTCTCAGACTATCCAGTCAGTCCCTTTATGTCTCTTAGACTTTTCCAGTCAGCTTGATTCTCTCAGACTATCCAGTCAGTCTTGATGGGCTCTCAGACTATCCAGTCAGTCTTGATGTCTCTTTGACTATCCAGTTTAGTCTTGATGTCTCTCAGACTATCCAGTCAGATCTTGATGTCTCTCAACTATCCGTCAGTCTTGATGTCTCTCAGACAAACCAGTCAGTCTTGATGTCTCTCAGACTATCCAGTCAGTCTTGATGTCTCTCAGACTATCCAGTCAGCCTTGATGTCTCTCAGACTATCCAGCCAGTCTTGATGTCTCTCAGACTATCCAGTCAGTCTTGATGTCTCTCAGACTATCCAGCCAGTCTTGATGTCTCTCAGACTATAAAGTCAGTCTTGATGTCTTTTCAGACTATCCAGTCAGCCCTTTATGTCTCTCAGACTATCCAGTCAGTCTTGATGTCTCTCAGACTATCCAGTCAGTCTTGATGTCCCTCAGACTATCCAGTCAGTCTTGATGTCTCTCAGACTATCCAGTCAGTCTTGATGTCTCTCAGACTATCCAGTCAGTCTTGATGTCTCTCAGACTATCCAGTCAGTCTTGATGTCTCTCAGTCTATCCAGTCTTGATGTCTCTCAGACTATCCAGTCAGTCTTGATGTCCCTCAGACTATCCAGTCAGTCTTGATGTCTCTCAGTCTATCCAGTCAGTCTTGATGTCTCTCAGACTATCCAGTCAGTCTTGATGTCTCTCAGACTATCCAGTCAGTCTTGATGGGCTCTCAGTCTATCCATCAGTCTTGATGTCTCTCAGACTATCCAGTCAGTCTTGATGTCTCCCAGACTATCCAGTCAGTCTTGATGTCTCTCAGACTATCCACTTTCCCACCCACTAACTTAGCCACCCACCCATTCACACACCCACCCTAACACGTTCCAGCTTCCCCTCCCTACCTCACTCCCCTTCTCACTTCACCTATCCTCCTCCCTCTTTCATCACATCCTCTCCTCTTCCTCTTCCATTATCTCCTCCTCCCACTATCTCCAGGATCTCTCGTCTCTCCAGTAAATGCAATTTTTCCTTAGGTTTGAGAAATGGTTTCCCGAGTGAGACCCCAGAAAGGGAAGGGGCAGGGGAGGAGGGGGAGGAGGAAGGGGAAGGGGAGGAGGGGAGAAGGAAGAAGGGGTGGGTAAAAGGGAAGGAGGAATAGGAAAGAGGGGAAGGGGAGGAAAAGGAAAGAGGGGAAGTGGAGTGGAGAAAGGGAAAGGGAGAAGGAGGAAGGGGTAGGAATGGGGAGGGAGGGAAAGAGAGGAGGGGGAAGGGGAGGGGAGAAAGGGAAAGGAGAAGGGGAGAAGGAGGGGAAGAGGTGGAGGTGGAATAGGAAAAAAGAAGAAGAGAAGGAAGTGGAGAGGAGGAGAAGAGGAAGAAAGGGAAAAGAAAGAGGGAAGAAGAGGAGTAGAAGGAATATGGAGGAGGGGAAAAGGAAGACCTGATGAAGGAAGTGGATAACAACCCTGGTAGAGAGTGGATAACACTCCTGGTAGAGGGAGTGGATAGCTGTCCTGATAGAAGAAGTGAATAGCAGCCCTACTAACACTCCATTCGGCTTGCAAGATGCAAGTTCCAGATCCAGAAAGATATCCTTCGGTACAAACTCTCAAACTTGTTCCAGGCGACCAGTAAAAAAATCACTAAGCCAAACTCGTTCCTAAGTCAGTGTAGCGGCAGATGTGTCCGAACCCAGACTGAGTGTAAACAACTCACCCAACGGAGAGTTGGAACCCAAACTGAGCCAGAGTCAGTACTAGCAAGCCAGTGTTAATACTAGCAAGCCAGTGTTAATACTAGCAAGCCAGTGTCAATACCAGCAAGCTAGTGTCAGTACTAGCAAGCCAGTGCTAATACTAGTAAGCCAGTGTCAATACCAGCAAGCTAGTGTCAGTACTAGCAAGCCAGTGTCAATACTGGCAAGTCTGTGTCAATACTAGCAAGTCAGTGTCAATACCAGCAAGCCAGTGTCAGTACTAGCAAGTCAGTGTCAATACTAGCAAGCCAGTGTCAGTACTAGTAAGTCAGTGTCAATACTAGCAAGCCAGTGTCAATACCAGCAAGCCAGTGTCAGTACTAGCAAGCCAGTGTCAATCCTAGCAAACCAGTGTCAATACCAGCAAGCCAGTGTCAGTACTAGCAAGCCAGTGTCAATACCAGCAAGCCAGTGTCAGTACTAGCAAGCCAGTGTCAATACTAGCAAGCCAGTGTCAGTACTAGTAAGTTAGTGTCAATACTAGCAAGCCAGTGTCAATAACAGCAGGCCAGTGTCAGTACTAGCAAGCCAGTGTCAATACCAGCAAGCCAGTGTCAGTACTAGCAAGCCAGTGTCAATACCAGCAAGCCAGTGTCAGTACTAGCAAGTCAGTGTCAATACTAGCAAGCCAGTGTCAGTACTAGCAAGCCAGTGTCAATACCAGCAAGCCAGTGTCAGTACTAGCAAGCCAGTGTCAATACTAGCAAGCCAGTGTCAGTACTAGTAAGTTAGTGTCAATACTAGCAAACCAGTGTCAATACCAGCAAGCCAGTGTCAGTACTAGCAAGCCAGTGTCAATACCAGCAAGCCAGTGTCAGTACTAGCAAGTCAGTGTCAATACTAGCAAGCCAGTGTCAGTACTAGCAAGCCAGTGTTAATAGTAGCAAGCAAGTGTCAATACCAGCAAGCCAGTGTGAGTACTAGCAAGCCAGTGTCAATACCAGCAAGCCAGTGTCAGTACTAGCAAGCCAGTGTCAATACTAGCAAGCCAGTGTCAGTACTAGTAAGTTAGTGTCAATACTAGCAAACCAGTGTCAATACCAGCAAGCCAGTGTCAGTACTAGCAAGCCAGTGTTAATAGTAGCAAGCAAGTGTCAATACCAGCAAGCCAGTGTCAGTACTAGCAAGCCAGTGTCAGTACCAGCAAGCCAGTGTCAGTACTAGCAAGCCAGTGTCAATACTAGAAAGCCAGTGTCAGTCCTAGTAAGTTAGTGTCAATACTAGCAAACCAGTGTCAATACCAGCAAGCCAGTGTCAGTACTAGCAAGCCAGTGTTAATAGTAGCAAGCAAGTGTCAATACCAGCAAGCCAGTGTCAGTACTAGCAAGCCAGTGTCAATACCAGCAAGCCAGTGTCAGTACTAGCAAGCCAGTGTCAATACTAGCAAGCCAGTGTCAGTACTAGTAAGTTAGTGTCAATACTAGCAAACCAGTGTCAATACCAGCAAGCCAGTGTCAGTACTAGCAAGCCAGTGTCAATACCAGCAAGCCAGTGTCAGTACTAGCAAGTCAGTGTCAATACTAGCAAGCCAGTGTCAGTACTAGCAAACCAGTGTCAATACCAGCAAGCCAGTGTCAGTACTAGCAAGCCAGTGTCAATACCAGCAAGCAAGTGTCAATACTAGCAAGTCTGTCAATACTAGCAAGCCAGTGTCAATACTAGCAAGCCAGTGTCAATACTAGCAAGCCAGTGTCAATACTAGCAAGTTAGTGTCAATACTAGCAAGCCAGTGTCAATATTAGCAAGTCAGTGTCAATACTAGCAATCCAGTGTCAATACTAGCAATCCAGTGTCAATACTAGCAAGCCAGTGTCAATACTAGCAAGCCAGTGTTAATACTAGCAAGCCAGTGTCAATACTAGCAAGCCAGTATCAATACTAGAAAGCCAGTGTCAATATTAGCAAGCCAGTGTCATAACTAGCAAGTCAGTGTCAATACTAGCAAGCCAGTGTCAATATTAGCAAGCCAGTGTCAATACTAGGAAGGCAGTGTCAATACTAGGAATTCAGGGTCAATACTAGCAAGATAAAACTTATCCCTCGTACCAATGCAAGGTATGGATAGCGGATAGTGGATAGCGCACCGGCCCGCTAGTTTGTCCTGCCCTGCCTACCACGAGGTTTCCATGGGTAAAAGAAGACAAAAGAGGTCCCATTTCACCAGAGATAGACCCCCGGCAGTGGTCAGTGACTAAAGACCCTGGCCATCTTCCACCTTGTGTTTGGATACCAATGTTGTAAGGGAGAGTATGTTGCGTCCAGCGCTGCTACAAGCAAGTCGCCCGTTTTTGCAATTGCGTTGTGGTGGGTTTACTGTGTGTTAATGTGGGTTAATTCACTCTACCCTAAGCTAGCCTAAATTAGCCTAACGTAACCTACTCTAGAAGAACATGAACTAAATTTTTGTAGGCGCTTAGACCAGTTTAAATTATAGCAACAGTAGTAGTGGCAGTGAGGAGAGCAGTAGCAGCAGCAGCAGTAGCAGCAGTAGTAGGGGCAGTGAGGAGAGCAGTAGCAGCAGTAGCAGTAGCAGCAGTAGTAGGGGCAGTGAGGAGAACAGTAGCAGCAGTAGCAGCAGCAGCAGTAGTAGTGGCAGTGAGGAGAGCAGTAGCAGCAGCAGCAGCAGTAGCAGCAGCAGCAGTAGTAGGGGCAGTGAGTGACCAGCAGCAGTAGCAGCAGCAACAGCAGTAGTGGCAGCAGCAGTAGTAGCAGTAACAGCAGCAGTAGCAACAGTAATGACAGCATTAGCAGCAATGAGCAGCAACAGTAGGGGCAACAGTAGCAGAAACAGCAGCAATGACAGCAACAGCAGGAGCAGCAATGAGAACAACAGTAGGTACAGCTGTTCCTACTGTTGTTGCTGTTGCTGCCTCTCCACCCCCAGCCCTTCCCTTTACCTTCTGTTCTTTCCACTTTCCTTCCCTCCTCCCTTATTCCCTTCCCCTTACGGTCCTCCTTCCCTTCCACCCTATCTTCCCTCCAACACCCTTCTCCCATTCCACCTCATTTCCCCTTCCACCCCTACCTCTCCCTACCCTAAAACCCCCTCCATCCTTCCTCCCCCTCCCCTTCCATCCCCTTCCTCCTTCCTTCCCCTCCCCTACTACCCCTCCATCACTCCCCTTCTACCCCCTTCCTCCCCTTCCCCTACTACCTCCTCCATCTTTCCTCCCCTCCTCTTCCTCCCCCTCTTCCACCCCCTACTCGGCCATAATCCAATTTTCTGATGGGCAAATCTAGAGACACAAATACAAATGATTGTATTGTTAATGCATTAGAGCAGCCCATCCTCCCCTCCTATCTTCCCCTCCCCTCCTTTCTTCCCCTCCCCTCCCATCCCCTCCCCTTCAAGCACCACATACACCTGTATGCCCCACCACAATCCTTCCTCACCACCACCACAATAACTACCATCCCCTCTTATCACCACCGGCACACACACACACATACACACACACACACACACACACACACACACACACACACACACACACACACACACACACACACACACACACACACACACACACACAGGGAGGGAGAGGGAGCAGACACTGTGTGTACCACTAACCAAACTCTTCAACACTTCCATTGAAACTGGGCAACTACCTGAAGTATGGAAGAAGGCAAATGTAGTCCCCATCTTTAAGAAGGGAGACAGAAATGAAACACTAAATTATAGACCAGTGTCACTGACGTGTATAGTATGCAAAGTCATGGAAAAGATTATCAGGAGGAGAGTGGTGGAGCACCTGGAGCGAACAAACATCCCAAATTTCAGTGAGAAATTAAAGTCACTAATAATAAACAGACAAATGAATAAGCACCACCTTCTCTTAGCTGGAGACTTCAACATCAACCTTGGCTTACTAGATGATCAGCCTGTAACTGATTTCATCAACAATATGAACAACACACTTCTCATACCAACAATAACTAAACCAACCAGGCTCACTGAGACAAGTGCATCCATAATAGACCACATATGGACCAATATACTAGCCCCCCTTAAATCAGGGATAATCACAGATAGCACTACAGACCACTACCCTACCTTCCTCCTGACAAACATTAGTAAACCACCACTTGAATACAACAAAGTCTCATTTAGACTCCATGACAAGGCCTAAGTAAGGAAGTTCACAGCTGACCTAGAGACTGTTGATTGGCCTACAGAATTCTCCAAGGCCAGTGGTATTGATGACTGGACAGACATTTTTCTTAACAAATTACTTAGACTATACAACAAACATTGTCCTATAAAAACAAAACAGATCACAAACAAACGGCTTGGTTGCCCATGGCTAACCAGCACCATTCTGAAATCCATTGACAAGAAACACCAATATAAAAAGCAATATAGACAGGGCTTAATACACAAAGATACTCTTAAACACTATTCATCAGCTCTCACCAAAGTAATAAAAAAAGCCAAACAACTATACTACTCCAGTAGATTCACAGACACTAGAGGAGTAAAAAAAGACCTGGAAAAACACTCTCTCAGATTCTAGGGACCCACAAACTGAGAAAAACCAAGAATAATTGTCCTAACTAAACCTAATGAAACACCACTACATCCCACTGACACAGCTAACAAGATAAACGACTTCTTCTCAACCATAGGATCTAATCTCGCCAGTAAAATCCCACATACCAATGCCCATGCCGGGGACTACCTAGATGGAAATTTCCCTAATTCCTTCTATCTTGCACCAACTGAGCCCACGGAAGTCATTGAGATTATAAAGTCACTTAAAAATAACTCGGGGAATCTGTCTCATGTCCCACCATTACTGTACAAGCGAGCGGCCCATGTCCTTTCGCATGCTATTTCACTACTTTTTAACAAGTCACTAGAGACTAGCACCTTCCCGAAACTACTCAAGATGGCAAGGGTTACACCAATACATAAAGGTGGTGATCCTACAGACTTAAACAACTATAGGCCAATATCTAACTTACCATTGCTATCCAAAATCTTTGAGAAACTCGTGCACAGGAGACTGTATTCATTTATAACGGCTCAAAACATACTCAACCCCTGCCAGTTTGGATTCAGGAAAAATAAAAGCACTAATGATGCAATCATAAAAATGCTAGATCTGCTTTACACAGCATTGGAAAATAAGGAATATCCACTAGGAATTTTTATTGACCTAAGAAAAGCTTTTGACACAGTAGACCACGACATCCTACTCCACAAATTTGACCATTACGGTATAAGAGCCATGCGCTTGCTTATTTCAAATCTTACATTACTAATAGTATCAGTACGTCACCATTAAAGACACAGCATCAGCAACACGGCCACTTGATACTGGAGTTCCCCAGGGACGTGTCCTTGGTCCCCTGCTCTTCCTCATATACATCAATGACCTTCCAAACGTATCCCAACACCTGAAACCCATTCTCTTTGCTGATGACACGACTTATGTCATCTCTCACCCTAATCTTGCCACCCTCAACACCATTGTTAACGAGGAGCTGATTAAAATATCGACTTGGATGACAGCCAATAAACTTACGCTTAACACTGACAAAACCTACTATATTATGTTTGGTAGCAGAGCAGGAGATGCACAAATTAACATTAAGATTGACAACACTCTAATTACCAGAAATAATGGGGGAAAATTCCTAGGCTTATACCTTGACAACAACCTGAATTTCAGCACCCATATCCAGCATATAGCCAAAAAAGTATCCAAAACGGTTGGGATCCTCTCCAAGATACGATACTACGTGCCGCAAAATGCCCTTCTCACACTATACCACTCACTTATTTATCCATACCTCACCTATGCTATTTGTGCTTGGGGATCAACTGCAGCAACACACCTAAAGCCAATAATAACCCAACAAAAAGCTGCAGTAAGAATAATCACTAAATCCCATCCCTGGCAACACACCCCCCCCACTCTTCAAAGATCTAAACTTACTCCCAGTTCAGTACTCCACACTTACACTGTGCAATCTATATCTACAGGGCCTTAAACTCTAATATCAACCTTGACCTAAAACGCTTTCTTGATAGTTGTGACAGAACCCACAGGCATAACACCAGACACAAACATCTCTACGACATTCCCCGTGTCCGACTAAACCTTTACAAAAATTCAATGTATGTCAAAGGCCCTAAAATCTGGAATACCCTACCTGAGAACTCTAGAACTGCAGACACATTCATCACCTTCAAAACTACCATTAGAAAACATCTTATCTCCCTGATACACCCCGTCAACTAACTACACGAATACCACCTGGTGGTTCACATTTACACTCACTCATTTGACCATAAACAGAAATATTAATCTCAATCTTAAAATAATGAATCTTGTGATGCTTCAATACTGAAACTATGTACTGTGCCAAAACAAAAGCATTCACATTGCTAAACTCACAAACTAGTATTTAGTCACTTAGCCATAATACCAACTTACCTCATAATTTGTAATATTTTACAATTAAGAATAAAACTAAGTATGCCCGAAATGCCTAGCCATGCTAAGCGTTCTAGTGGTACACTCTGTAATCACTATTTTACTACATGTAAACCACACAATAACCAAATTTCTGTAAACTCAGCATTGTAATCCTTATAGAGAATAAACTTTGAATTGAATTGAATTGAACAAGATTATAAACGACAGCCAGCACGGATTCATGGAAGGCAAATCCTGTGTCACAAACCTTCTAGAGTTTTATGACAAGGTAACTGAAGTAAGAAATGAGAGGGACTGCAAGAAGGCAGAAGTACAGAAGCTAGAGGATCAGCCACGTATAACAGGAAGGACACTGCAATGGATCAGGGAATACCTGACAGGGAGGCAACAACGAGTAATGGTACGTGAAGAGGTATCACAGTGGGCGCCTGTGACGAGCGGGGTCCCACAGGGGTCCGTTCTAGGACCAGTGCTATTTTTGATATATGCGAACGACATGATGGAAGGAATAGACTCTGAAGTGTGTCTATTCGCAGATGATGTGAAGCTGATGAGAAGAATTAAATCGGATGAGGATGAGGCAGGACTGCAAAGAGACCTGGACAGGCTGGATATGTGGTCCAGTAACTGGCTTCTCGAATTCAATCCAGCCAAATGCAAAGTCATGAAGATTGGGGAGGGGCAAAGAAGACCGCAGACAGAGTATAGGCTAGGTGGACAAAGACTACAGACCTCACTCAGGGAGAAAGAACTTGGGGTGACCATAACACTGAACACATCACCGGAGGCATACATCAACCAAATAACTGCTGCAGCATACGGGCGCCTGGCAAACCTGAGAATAGCGTTCCGATACCTTAATAAGGAATCGTTCAAGACACTGTACACTGTGTATGTTAGGCCCATACTGGAGTATGCAGCATCAGTCTGGAACCCACACCTGGTCAAGCACGTCAAGAAGTTAGAGAAAGTACAAAGGTTTGCAACAAGGCTAGTCCCAGAGCTCAAGGGAATGTCGTACGAGGAAAGGTTAAGGGAAATCGGACTGACGACACTGGAGGACAGAAGGGTCAGGGGAGACATGATAACGACATACAAGATACTGCGGGGAATAGACAAGGTGGACAGAGATAGGATGTTCCAGAGAGGGGACACAGGGACAAGGGGTCACCACTGGAAGCTGAAGACTCAGACGAGTCACAGGGACGTTAGGAAGTATTTCTTCAGTCATAGAGTTGTCACCAAGTGGAATAGCCTAGCAAGTGAAGTAGTGGAGGCAGGAACCATACATAGTTTTAAGAAGAGGTATGACAAAGCTCAGGAAGCAGAGAGAGAGAGGACCCAGTAGCAATCAGTGAAGAGGCGGGGCCAGGAGCTGAGTCTCGATCCCTGCAACCACAATTAGGTGAGTACAATTAGGTGAGTACAATTAGGTGAGTACAATTAGGTGAGTACAATTAGGTGAGTACAATTAGGTGAGTACAATTAGGTGAGTACAATTAGGTGAGTACAATTAGGTGAGTACAGTTAGGTGAGTACAATTAGGTGAGTACAGTTAGGTGAGTACAATTAGGTGAGTACAATTAGGTGAGTACAATTAGGTGAGTACAATTAGGTGAGTACAATTAGGTGAGTACAGTTAGGTGAGTACAATTAGGTGAGTACAATTAGGTGAGTACAATTAGGTTAGTACAGTTAGGTGAGTACAATTAGGTGAGTACAATTAGGTGAGTACAATTAGGTGAGTACAGTTAGGTGAGTACAATTAGGTGAGTACAGTTAGGTGAGTACAATTAGGTGAGTACAATTAGGTGAGCACAATTAGGTGAGTACAATTAGGTGAGTACAGTTAGGTGAGTACAGTTAGGTGAGTACAATTAGGTGAGTACAGTTAGGTGAGTACAATTAGGTGAGTACAATTAGGTGAGTACAATTAGGTGAGTACAGTTAGGTGAGTACAGTTAGGTGAGTACAATTAGGTGAGTACAGTTAGGTGAGTACAGTTAGGTGAGTACAATTAGGTGAGTACAGTTAGGTGAGTACTCACACACAGATCAATCTACAATGCAAATCATAATTCGTAATCTGCTTATCCGATACATTAATTAAAAATCCACCTCACTAACTGCACCGCCTAAATGGCGCTCCGGTTAATAGTACATCAACATGTACAGCTCATGTCAATACAGAATATATGTACGTAGGTACGTATGCATGTACGTGTACGAACATAGAGAATGTAAGGACGCAGGAATGTTCGAAAATTAGGTCTTGTTACATAATTAAGAAAATCATGTTATTGTTATGTTATGTATGTTAGTGTTATGTTATGTTATGTTATGTTATGTTATGTTATGTTATTGTTATGTTATGTATGTTAATGTTATGTTATGTTATGTTACTGTTATGTTATGTATGTTAATGTTATGTTATGTTATGTTACTGTTATGTTATGTATGTTAATGTTATGTTATGTTATGTTACTGTTATGTTATGTATGTTAATGTTATGTTATGTTATGTTATTGTTATGTATGTATGTTAATGTTATGTTATGTTATGTTACTGTTATGTTATGTATGTTAATGTTATGTTATGTTATGTTACTGTTATGTTATGTATGTTAATGTTATGTTATGTTAATGTTAGGTAGAGTCACCACTCACGGACACAAATATTAACTTCTCAGTAATTTGTTGACAGAAGTTAATTAGTTATGTGCTAAGTGGTGTTACCTTTATGACGGAGAGCGTTAAAACCGTAAGTGTCAGAATGGAGTAATGAGTGGACATGACAGTTTGCTTTACTACTAATAATAATAACGATAATAATAATAAAAATAATAATATTAACATTAATAATAGTAAAAATAATAATAACAACAGCAACAGTAATAATAATAATAATAATAATAATAATAATAATAATAATAATAATAATAATAATAATAATAATAATGGTAATAATAATGATAAGACCGACAACTTGCTGGGATATACACCCCGAGAGTTGTATTTATCCTGGGATAAACACCCCAAAATTTTTTTTAAAAATTCCCCCATATAAATCCTAGGGAATATCCCCCCGAAGTTGTATTTACCCGGGAATATACCACCCCAGAGTTTGTTTTTATCCTGGGATATACCCCCCCGAGAGTTGTATTTATCCTGGGAATTACAACCCCCGGGGGTTGTATTTATCCTAATTTACACCCCCGAGATTTTTTTTAAACCTGGGATATCACCCCAGGGGTTTTTTTTTATCCGGGAATATAAAACCCCAGATTTGGGTATTTATCCTAGGATAAAACCCCGAAGTTGTATTTACCCTAGGTATACCCCCCGAATTTTTTTTTTATCCTAGGAATACAACCCCGAATTTTTTTTTAAGAATTTAAAATTTTTTTAGGATATAACCCCGAGAGTTGTTTTAACCTAGGAAATACACCCCAGAGTTGTTTTTTTATCCTGGGATATACCCCCCAAAGAGTTTAAATTTTTTCCTAGGATATAAAAACCCCAAAAGTTGTTTTATCCTAGGATATAAAAAACCCCGAAGTTTTTTTAAAATCCTGGGATAAACACCCCAAAGTTGAAATTAAATCCTGGGATTACACCCCGAGGGTTGTTTTTTAATCCTAGGATATACCCCCCGGGAGGTTGCATTTATCCTGGGAAATATACCCCCCCGAGATTTGTTTTTTCCTTTGATATACACCCCGAAGTTGAAATTTATCCTAGAAAACCCCAACCCCGGGAGAGTTTTTTTTATCCTAGGTTTAAACACCCCGAAGTTTTATTCCTAGGATAAAACCCCCCCCGAGATTTTAAATTTTCCTAGATATACCCCCCGAATTTGGGATTTATCCGGGAATATACCCCCCGGGGAAGTTGTTTTAAAACCTAGATATACCCCCCAAGTTGGAATTTATCCTAGGATAAAACCCCAGAGTTGTTTTTTATCCGGGGAATACACCCCGAAGTTGTATTTATCCTAGGATATACACCCCGAGATTTTGTATTTATCCTAGGATATACACCCCGAGAGTTGTATTTACCTAGGATATACACCCCAGATTTTGAAATTATCCTAGGATATACACCCCGAGAGTTGTATTTATCCTAGGATATACACCCCGAGAGTTGTATTATCCTAGGTTTATACACCGAGAGTTGTATTTATCCTAGATATACACCCCAAAAGTTGTATTTATCCTAGGATATACACCGAAGTTGTATTTATCCTAGGATATACACCCCGAGAGTTGTATTTATCCTAGGATATACACCCGAGAGTTGTATTTATCCTAGATATACACACCCCGAGAGTTGTTTTTATCCTAGGATATACACCCCGAGAGTTGTATTTATCCTAGGATATACACCCCGAGAGTTGTATTTATCCTAGGATATACACCCCGAGAGTTGTATTTATCCTAGGATATACACCCCGAGAGTTGTATTTATCCTAGGATATACACACCCGAGAGTTGTATTTATCCTAGGATATACAACCCCGAGAGTTGTATTTATCCTAGGATATACACCCCGAGAGTTTGTATTTATCTAGGATATACACCCCGAGAGTTGTATTTATCCTAGGATATACACCCGAGAGTTGTATTTATCCTAGGATATACACCCCGAGAGTTGTATTTATCCTAGGATATACACCCCGAGAGTTTAATTTATCCTAGGATATACACCCCGAGAGTTGTATTTATCCTAGGATATACACCCCGAGAGTTGTATTTATCCTAGGATATACACCCCGAGAGTTGTATTTATCCTAGGATATTCACCCCGAGAGTTGTATTTATCCTAGGATATACACCCCGAGAGTTGTATTTATCCTAGGATATGCACCCCGAGAGTTGTATTTATCCTAGGATATACACCCCGAGAGTTGTATTTATCTTAGGATATACACCCCGAGAGTTGTAGTTTTCCTAGGATATACACCCCGAGAGTTGTATTTATCCTAGGATATACACCCCGAGAGTTGTATTTATCCTAGGATATTCACCCCGAGAGTTCTATTTATCCTAGGATATACACCCCGAGAGTTGTATTTATCCTAGGATATACACCCCGAGAGTTGTATTTATCCTAGGATATACACCCCGAGAGTTGTATTTATCCTAGGATATACACCCCGAGAGTTGTATTTATCCTAGGATATACACCCCGAGAGTTGTATTTATCCTAGGATATACACCCGAGAGTTGTATTTATCCCTAGGATATACACCCGAGAGTTGTATTTATCCTAGGATATACACCCGAGAGTTATATTTATCCTAGGATATACACCCGAGAGTTGTATTTATCCTAGGATATACACCCCGAGAGTTGTATTTATCCTAGGATATACACCCCGAGAGTTGTATTTATCCTAGGATATACACCCCGAGAGCTTAATTTATCCTAGGATATACACCCCGAGAGTTGTATTTATCCTAGGATATACACCCCTAGAGTTGTATTTATCCTAGGATATACACCCCGAGAGTTGTATTTATCCTAGGATATACACCCCGAGAGTTGTATTTATCCTAGGATATACACCCCGAGAGTTGTATTTATCCTAGGATATACACCCCGAGAGTTGTATTTATCCTAGGATATACACCCCGAGAGTTGTAGTTATCCTAGGATATACACAGTGAAAGCTGTATTCATCCTAGAAAATATATACACTCTAAGAGTTATAATTCCTCTAGGATATACACAATGGGAGGTGTATACCGCTCAGGGTATATACCCTGAGAGAATATTTTAATTCCTATTCCAAGAATAAAGTATACTGATCTGGTGGTTCAGAATGTTGTGTTGGAGCCTTCATGGCCCATCGTGTAGTAGATAGGTTTTAAACTCTCCCATTAACCAACCAGTTAGGTTGCAGCTGCAACAAACTCCTCTGATCTGCAACATTAGTAAACACAGACTTACCGGAAAACTTCACTGACACAGCAGAGTCTGTGTGGACGGCGACAACCTTCACTGACACAGCAGAGTCTGTGGGGACGACGACAACCTTCACTGACACAGCAGAGTCTGTGGGGACGACGACAACCTTCACTGACACAGCAGAGTCTGTGTGGACGACGGACAACCTTCACTGACACAGCAGAGTCTGTGTGGACGACGACAACCTTCACTGACACAGCAGAGTCTGTGGGGACGACGACAACCTTCACTGACACAGCAGAGTCTGTGTGGCGACGACAACCTTCACTGACACAGCAGAGTCTGTGTGGACGACGACAACCTTCACTGACACAGCAGAGTCTGTGGGGACGACGACAACCTTCACTGACACAGCAGAGTCTGTGGGGACGACGACAACCTTCACTGACACAGCAGAGTCTGTGTGGACGACGACAACCTTCACTGACACAGCAGAGTCTGTGTGGACGACGACAACCTTCACTGACACAGCAGAGACTGTGTGGACGACGACAACCTTCACTGACACAGCAGAGTCTGTGGGGACGACGAACAACCTTCACTGAACAGCAGAGTCTGTGGGGACGACGACAACCTTCACTGACACAGCAGAGTCTGTGGGGACGACGACAACCTTCACTGACACAGCAGAGTCTGTGTGGACGACGACAACCTTCACTGACACAGCAGAGTCTGTGGGGACGACGACAACCTTCACTGACACAGCAGAGTCTGTGGGGACGACGACAACCTTCACTGACACAGCAGAGTCTGTGGGGACGACTACAACCTTCACTGACACAGCAGAGTCTGTGTGGACGACGACAACCTTCACTGACACAGCAGAGTCTGTGTGGACGACGACAACCTTCATGCACAGCGAGTCTGTGGGGACGACGACAACCTTCACTGGACACAGCAGAGTCTGTGGGGACGACGACAACCTATCACTCAACAGAGTTGTGGGACGACGACAACCTTAAACTGACACAGCAGAGTCTGTGGAGGACGACAAAACCTCACTGACACAGCGGGTAGTCTTGTGGACGACGACAACTTCACTGACACATAGAGTCTATGGGGCGACGACAATCACTGACACAGCAGAGTCTGTGTGGCGACGACAACTTCATGACACAGCAGAGTCTGTGTGGAGACGACAACCTTCACTGACACAGCAGTAGGCTGTGTGGACGACGACAACCTTCACTGACACGCAGAGTCTGTAGTGGACGACGACAACCTTACTGAACACCAGAGTCTGGTGGACGACACAACCTTACTGAACAGCAGAGTCTGTGGGGACGCGACAACCTTCACTGACACAGCAGAGTCTGTGTGGACGACGACAACCTTCACTGACACAGCAGAGTCTGTGTGGACGACGACAACCTTCACTGACACAGCAGAGGCTGTGGGGACGACGACAACCTTCACTGACACAGCAGAGTCTGTGTGGACGACGACAACCTTCACTGACACAGCAGAGTCTGTGGGGACGACGACAACCTTCACTGACAACAGCAGAGTCTGTGTGGACGACGACAACCTTCACTGACACAGCAGAGTCTGTGGGGACGACGACAACCTTCACTGACACAGCAGAGTCTGTGTGGACGACGACAACCTTCACTGACACAGCAGAGTCTGTGGGGACGACGACAACCTTCACTGACACAGCAGAGTCTGTGGGACGACGACAACCTTCACTGACACAGCAGAGTCTGTGGGGACGACGACAACCTTCACTGACACAGCAGAGTCTGTGGGGACGACGACAACCTTCACTGACACAGCAGAGTCTGTGGGGACGACGACAACCTTCACTGACACAGCAGAGTCTGTGTGGACGACGACAACCTTCACTGACACAGCAGAGTCTGTGGGGACGACGACAACCTTCACTGACACAGCAGAGTCTGTGGGGACGACGACAAACCTTCACTGACACAGCAGAGTCTGTGTGGACGACGACAACCTTCACTGACACAGCAGAGTCTGTGGGGACGACGACAACCTTCACTGACACAGCAGAGTCTGTGGGGACGACGACAACCTTCACTGACACAGCAGAGTCTGTGGGGACGACGACAACTCCTGACACAGCAGAGCTGTGTGGACGACGACAATAACATCGGGATACAGAGTCTTGCAGATACAACCTCACTTGAAGCTGGTAGTCTTGTGAAATTGACTAATGTGTTGTGTGGTAAAACTTCATAACGTTCTGTGATGATAATCATGTCATGAAGTCTGTGTCATGCACTTCACCACTGTTCATGATAATCTGTGGGAATATATTATCTTCAATACCAAGCAATTGTGGGACATGACAATTACTGGAAATGTTGACAGACAAACTTTATGACTCAGCAATTTTGGGAGAGAAACCTATACTAATAAATGTGGAGGACAACTATATGACCAAAGTTGTGTACGAACAAACATGACCATGAGCTAAGGGGATCAGAATTTCATGACAATGAGATATGTCAGGACGCAAACTTCACGATCAAAGAGTCTGTGGGATGAGCAACTTCTGACCAGGAGCATTTGGAGACCAGACAAACTTGGGACAGAAGTGCCAGGACAAACTTGGGACAGTGACAACTTGGTAGCTGACAATGGGAGCAGGGAAAGCGAACTGGAGATCCAGAAAACTTGGAGACTAGGGAAACTGGGAGACAGGACAAACTGAGACAGGACAAATTGGAGACCAGACTAAATTGCGACAAACTGTGAGACCAGACAATGAGACAGGAAAACTTGGAGACCAGTAAATATGAGAGAAGACAAACTTGAGACCGGACAAACTTGGAACTAGAAAACTGGGATCCAATGACATAATGGAGACAGGAGAAATGGTGAGACAGGCAAACTGGGAGACCAGGTAAAGGCTGGGAGCCATCAAACTTCGGAGACAGGACAAATGGAGACCAGGACAAACTGGGAGACCAGGCAAACTGGAGACCAGGAGCAAACTGGGAGACCAGGCAAACTGGGAGACCAGGACAATACTTGGGAGACCAGGGACAAACTTGGAGGACCAGGACAACTTGGAGACAGGACAAACTGGGAGACCAGACAAACTGGAGACCAGGCAACTGGGAGACCAGGGCAAACTGGAGACCAGGACAAAACTGGGAGACCAGGAACAAACTGGGAGACCAGGACAAACTTGGAGACCAGGACAAACTGGGAGACCGGCAAACTTGGAGACCAGGACAACTGGAGACCAGGCAAATGGGAGACCAGGACAAACTGGGAGACCAGGACAAACTGGGAGACCGGGCAAACTGGGAGGACCAGGACAAACTGGGAGACCAGGGAAACTGGGAGACCAGGACAAACTGGGACCAGGCAAACTGGGAGACCAGGACAAACTGGAGGACCAGGCAATGGGAGACCAGGGCAAACTGGGAGACCAGGGCACAAACTGGGAGACCAGGACAAACTGGGAGACAGGCAAATTGGAGACCAGGACAAACTTGGAGACCAGGACAAAACTGGGAGACCAAGGACAAAACTGGGAGACCAGGCAAACTGGGAGACCAGGGCAACTGGGAGACCAGGACATACTGGGAGACCAGGAAACTGGAGACCAGACAAACTGGGAGACCAGGACAAACTGGGAGACCAGGGCAAACTGGGAGACCAGGGCAAACTGGGAGACCAGGGCAAACTGGGAGACCAGGACAAACTGGGAGACCAGGACAAACTGGGAGACCAGGGCAAACTGGGAGACCAGGACAAACTTGGAGACCAGGACATACACTGGGAGACCAGGACAAACTGGGAGGACCGGCAAACTGGGAGACCAGGACAAACTTGGAGACCAGGACAAACTGGGAGACCAGGCAAAACTGGGAGACCAGGCAAACTTGGAGACCAGGGACAAACTGGGAGACCAAGGCAAACTGGAGACCAGGACAAACTGGAGACCAGACAAACTGGGGAGACCAGGAAAACTTGGAGGACCAAGACAAACTGGGAGACCAGGGCAAACTGGGAGACCAAGACAAACTGGGAGACCAGGGCAAACTGGGAGACCAAGACAAACTGGGAGACCAGGGCAAACTGGGAGACCAGGGCAAACTGGGAGACCAGGGCAAACTGGGAGACCAGGCAACTGGGAGACCAGGCAAACATGGGAGACCAGGCAAACTGGGAGACCAGGGCAAACTGGGAGACCAGGACAAACTTGGAGACCAGGACAAACTGGGAGACCAGGGCAAACTGGGAGACCAGGACAAACTGGGAGACCAGGGCAAACTGGGGAGACCAGGACAAACTGGAGACCAGGGACAAACTGGGAGACCAGGCAACTGGGAGACCCAGGCAAACTGGGAGACCAGGGCAAACTGGGAGACCAGGGCAAACTGGGAGACCAGGACAAACTGGGAGACCAGGGACAAACTGGGAGACCAGGGCAAACTGGGAGACCAGGACAAACTGGGAGACCAGGACAAACTGGGAGACAGGACAAACTGGGGACCAGGGCAAACTGGGAGACCAGGACAAACTTGGAGACCAGGACAAACTGGGAGACCAGGGCAAACTGGGAGACCAGGACAAACTTGGAGACCAGGACAAACTGGGAGACCAAGGCAAACTTGGAGACCAGGACAAACTTGGAGACCAAGACAAACTGGGAGACCAGGACAAACTTGGAGACCAAGACAAACTGGGAGACCAGGGCAAACTGGGAGACCCAAGAACAAACTGGAGACCAGGACAAACGGGAGACCAGACAACTGGGAGACCAGGACAAACTTGGAGACCAGGGCAAAATGGGAGACCAGGCACTGGAGACCAGGCAAACTGGGAGACCAGGGCAAACTGGAGACCAGGGCAAACTGGGAGACCAGGGCAAACTGGGAGACCAGGACAAACTTGGAGACCAGGACAAACTGGGAGACCAGGACAAACTGGGAGACCAGGACAAACTTGGAGACCAGGGCAAACTGGGAGACCAGGACAAACTGGGAGACCAGGACAAACTGGGAGACCAGGGCAAACTGGGAGACCAGGACAAACTTGGAGACCAGGACAAACTTGGAGACCATGGCAAACTTGGAGCCAGGACAAACTTGGAGACCAGGACAAACTGGGAGACCAGGGCAAACTGGGACCAGGACAAACTTGGAGACCAGGACAAACTGGGAGACCAGGGCAAACTGGAGACCAGGACAAACTTGGAGACCAGGACAAACTGGGAGACCAGGACAAACTGGGAGACCAGGACAAACTTGGAGGACCAGACAAACTTGGAGACCAGGACAAACTGGAGACCAGACAAACTGGAGACCAGGGAACAACACACTTGAGACCAGGACAAACTTGGAGACCAGGACAACTGGAGACCAGGACAAACTGGGAGACCAGGACAAACTTGGAGACCAGGACAAACTTGGAGACCAGGACAAACTGGGAGACCAGGACAAACTGGAGACAGGACAAACTGGGAGACCAGGACAAACTGGGAGACCAGGACAAACTTGGAGACCAGGACAAACTGGGAGACCAGGACAAACTGGAGACCAGGACAAACTGGGAGACCAGGACAAACTGGGAGACCAGGACACAAACTGGGAGACCAGGGCAAACTGGAGACCAGGACAAACTTGGAGACCAGGACAAACTGGTGAGACCAGGACAAACTGGGAGACCAGGACAAACTTGGAGACCAGGACAAATGGGAGACCAGGACAAACTGGAGACCAGGACAAATTGGAGACCAAGGACAAACTGGGAGACCAGGGCAAAACTGGGAGACCAGGCAAACTGGAGACCAGGGCAAACTTGGAGACCAGGACAAACATTGGAGACCAGGACAAACTTGGAGACAGGACAAACTGGAGACCAGACAAACTGGAGCAAAAAACTGGGAGACCAGGCAAACTGGAGAGACCAGGACAAACTTGGAGACCAGGACAAACTTGGAGACCAGGACAACTTGCAGACCAGGACAAACTTGGAGACCAGGACAAACTTGGAGACCAGGAAAAACTTGGGAGACAGGACAAACTGGATACCAGGACAACTGGGAGACCAAGGCAAACTGGGAGACCAGAACAACTGGGAGACCAGGAGCAAACTGGAGACCAGGACAAACTTGGAGACCAGGACAAACTTGAGACCAGGACAAACTTGGAGACCAGGACCTGAACACAATGGAGACCAGGACAAATTGGAGACCAGGACAAACTTGGAGACCAGGAAAAATTGGAGGACCAGGACAAACTGGATACCAGGACAAACTGGGAGACCAAGGCAAACTGGGAGACCAGAACAAACTGGGAGACCAGGACAAACTTGGAGACCAGGACAAACTGGGAGACCAGGCAACTGGGAGAGCCAGGACAAACTTGGAGACCAGGACAACTAGGGACGACCAGGACAAACTTGCAGACCAGGACAAACTTGGAGACCAGGACAAACTTGGAGACCAGGAAAAACTTGGAGACCAGGACAAACTTGGATACCAGGACAAACTGGGAGACCAAGGCAAACTGGGAGACCAGAACAAACTGGGAGACCAGGACAAACTTGGAGACCAGGACAAACTTGGAGACCAGGACAAACTTGGAGACCAGGACAAACTGGGAGACCAGGACAAACTGGGAGACCAGGACAAACTTGGAGACCATTACAAACTTGGAGACCAGGACAAACTTGGAGACCAGGACAAGCTGGGAGACCAGGACAAACTTGGAGACCAGGACAAACTTGGAGACCAAGACAAACTGGGAGAACAGGGCAAACTGGGAGACCAGGCAAACTTGGAGCCAGGACAAACTTGGAGACAGGACAAACTGGAGACCAGGACAAACTTGGAGACCAGGACAAACTTGGAGACCAGGACAAACTGGGAGACCAGGACAAACTTGGAGACAAGGACAAGCTGGGAGACCAGGACAAACTTGGAGACCAGGACAAACTTGGAGACCAAGACAAACTGGGAGACCAGGGCAAACTGGGAGACCAGGACAAACTTGGAGACCAGGACAAACTTGGAGACCAGGACAAACTTGGAGACCAGGACAAACTGGGAGACCAGGACAAACTTGGAGACCAGGACAAACTTGGAGACCAGGACAAACTGGGAGACCAGGACAAACTTGGAGACCAGGACAAACTTGGAGACCAGGACAAACTGGAGAGGACAATTGGAGACAGGACAAACTTGGCGACCAGGACAAACTTGGAGACCAGGACAAACTTGGAGACCAGGACAAACTTGGAGACCAGGACAAACTTGGAGACCAGGACAAACAATTTGCACCACACAAAGCTTGCAAGAGTTGCATCAGTAACCTCCACATGAGGTCAGTTGGAAAACTTAAATGTATGACCTTTGGAATGCCAATGGTATGGTGGGAGCAGATGAACCACCATGATGACTGCTACAATGGTATGGTGGGAGTAGATGAACCACCATGATGACTGCTACAATGGTATGGTGGGAGGAGATGAACCACCATGATGACTGCTACAATGGTATGGTGGGAGTAGATGAACCACAATGATGACTGCTACAATGGTATGGTGGGTGCAGATGAACCCATGATGACTGCTAACAATGTATGGTGGGAGTAGATGAACCACCATGATGACTGCTACAATGGTATGGTGGGAGTAGATGAACCACCATGATGACTGCTACAATGGTATGGTGGGAGTAGATGAACACCATGATGATGCTACAATGGTATGCGGGATCAGATGAACCACCATGATGACGCTACATGGTATGGTGGAGGCAGATGAACCACCATGATGACTGCTACAATGGTATGGTGGGAGTAGATGAACCACCATGATGACTGCTACAATGGTATGGTGGGAGTAGATGAACCACCATGATGACTGCTACATGTATGGTGGGAGTAGATGAACCACCATGATGACCGCTACAATGGTATGCCGGGAGCAGATGAACCACCATGATGACTGCTACAATGGTATGGTGGGAGCAGATGAACCACCATGATGACTGCTACAATGGTATGGTGGGAGTAGATGAACCACCATGATGACTGCTACAATGGTATGGTGGGAGTAGATGAACCACCATGATGACTGCTACAATGGTATGGTGGGAGTAGATGAACCACCATGATGACTGCTACAATGGTATGGTGGGAGTAGATGAACCACCATGATGACTGCTACAATGGTATGCCGGGAGCAGATGAACCACCATGATGACTGCTACAATGGTACGGTGGGAGTAGATGAACCACCATGATGACTGCTACAATGGTATGGTGGGAGCAGATGAACCACCATGATGACTGCTACAATGGTATGGTGGGAGTAGATGAACCACCATGATGACTGCTACAATGGTATGGTGGGAGTAGATGAACCACCATGATGACTGCTACAATGGTATGCCGGGAGCAGATGAACCACCATGATGACTGCTACAATGGTATGCCGGGAGCAGATGAACCACCATGATGACTGCTACAATGGTATGGTGGGAGCAGATGAACCACCATGATGACTGCTACAATGTTATGGTGGGAGAGATGAACACCATGATGACTGCTACAATGGTATGGTAGGAGCAGATGAACCACCATGATGACTGCTACAATGGTATGGCGGGAGTAGATGAACCACCATGATGACTGCTACAATGGTATGGCGGGAGCAGATGAACCACCATGATGACTGCTACAATGGTATGGCGGGAGCAGATGAACCACTATGATGACTGCTACAATGGTATGGCGGGAGCAGATGAACCACCATGATGACTGCTACAATGGTATGGTGGGAGGAGGTGAACCACCATGATGACTGCTACAATGGTATGGTAGGAGCAGATGAACCACCATGATGACTGCTACAATGGTATGGTGGGAGCAGTAATGAACCCCTGATGACTGCTACAATGGTATGGTGGGAGCAGATGAACCACCATGATGACTGCTACAATGGTATGGTGGGAGCAGATGAACCACCATGATGACTGCTACAATGGTATGGTGGGAGCAGGTGAACCACCATGATGACTGCTACAATGGTATGGTGGGAGCAGATGAATCACCATGATGACTGCTACAATGGTATGGTGGGAGCAGATGAACCACCATGATGACTGCTACAATGGTATGGTGGGAGCAGGTGAACCACCATGATGACTGCTACAATGGTATGCCGGGAGCAGATGAACCACCATGATGACTGCTACAATGGTATGGTGGGAGCAGATGAACCACCATGATGACTGCTACAATGGTATACCGGGAGCAGATGAACCACCATGATGACTGCTACAATGGTATACCGGGAGCAGATGAACCACCATGATGACTGCTACAATGGTATACCGGGAGCAGATGAACCACCATGATGACTGCTACAATGGTATGGTGGGAGCAGATGAACCACCATGATGACTGCTACAATGGTATGGTGGGAGCAGATGAACCACCATGATGACTGCTACAATGGTATACCGGGGACAGATGAACCACCCATGATGACTGCTACAATGGTATACCGGGAGCAGATGAACACCATGATGACTGCTACAATGGTATACGGGAGCAGATGAACCACCATGATGACTGCTACAATGGTATGGTGGGAGCAGATGAACCACCATGATGACTGCTACAATGGTATGGTGGGAGGAGGTGAACCACCTTGATGACTGCTACAATGGTATGGTGGGAGCACATGAACCACCATGATGACTGCTACAATGGTATGGTGGGAGCAGATGAACCACCATGATGACTGCTACAATGGTATGGTGGGAGCACATGAACCACACCATGATGACTGCTACAATGGTATGGGTGGGAGCAGATGAACCACCATGATGACTGCTACAATGTGTATGGTGGGAGCAGATGAACCACCATGATGACTGCTACAATGGTATGGTGGGAGCAGATGAACCACCATGATGACTGCTACAATGGTATGGTGGGAGCAGATGAACCACCATGATGACTGCTACAATGGTATGACTAAAGTCGCTGGATTTAACAAGAAGACTAAAGATCGCATAATATACCAAATATTCCTTCAATAATAAGGACTGTTCCACACACTGAAGATATTCCCGTACCTGTGCCACCTGAGACTTGGCAAAATTCTTCAGAGTCTGATACCAGTGATTCTAAGGAGATGGAAGTAGACTCTGAACCACCACCAAATGACGATCCCAAATCCTTAATCCAAGTTGAGCTCAATGACTTGGTGAAAAACCTTAACCTTGCAAAAGAAAGTGCACAGTTACTTGGCTCTAGACTGAAGGAACACAGGCTTCTAGCTCCTGGAACACAGGCTTCTAGCTCCTGGAACACAGGCTTCTAGCTCCTGGAACACAGGCTTCTAGCTCCTGGAACACAGGCTTCTAGCTCCTGGAACACAGGCTTCTAGCTTCTGGAACACAGGCTTCTAGCTCCTGGAACACAGGCTTCTAGCTTCTGGAACACAGGCTTCTAGCTCCTGGAAACCAGCTTCTAGCTCCTGGAACCCAGGCTTCTAGCTCCTGGAACACAGGCTCCTAGCTCCTGGAACACAGGCTCCTAGCTCCTGGAACACAGGCTTCTAGCTCCTGGAACACAAGCTCCTAGCTCCTGGAACACAAGCTCCTAGCTCCTGGAACACAGGCTTCTAGCTCTTGGAACACAGGCTTCTAGCTCTTGGACAGGCTTCTAGCTCCTGGAACACAGGCTTCTAGCTCCTGGAACACAGGCTTCTAGCTCCTGGAACACAGGCTTCTAGCTCTTGCAACACAGGCTTCTAGCTCCTGGAGCACAGGCTTCTAGCTCCTGGAACACAGGCTTCTAGCTCTTGCAACACAGGCTTCTAGCTCCTGGAGCACAGGCTTCTAGCTCCTGGAACAACATTCGCTTGGTACCGTCACTGTGAAGCGGAATTCACTCAGTTCTTTGACAAAGAGGAGTCTTCAGTTTACTGTTCAAATATTTCTGGCGTTACTCAACACCTCGGGATGTCATACAAAGCAGATAATGGAGACTCTTCATTGATTCTTCTAAAAGAAGTTTAAAGGCTGTACTTCTCTACAATGGCAACACAGCTGCATCTCTGCCAATTGGCCATAGTGTCCAAATGTCAGAAACTTAAGCAATTATGAAACACTAATATCTGCAATCAAGTACCAGAATCACAATTTTCTCATTTGTGGTGATTTAAAAGTTATTTCTCTCTTACGGGGTCTTCAAGGCGGAACACCAAGTATCCCTGTTTTCTGTGTCTTTGGGATAGTAGAGCAGACAGCCAGCACTATGAACAAAAAGAGTGGCCACCAAGAACCAGCTTCTTACCCGGAAATCTCAGCATGAAAACTGTGCCACTAGTTGACCCCAAGAACATTCTGCTGCCACCACTCCACATCAAATTAAGGCTTATGAAAATTTTTGTGAGGGCCTTGAATATGAATGGAACTGCTTTCAAGTAGCTGGAGTCAAAGTTTCATCGTATAAGGGAAGGTAAGGCAAAGGCAGGAATCATTGTTGGCCTTCAGATTCGGGAATTGATGAAGGACAAGCATTTTGATAAAGCATTAGCAGGTGTCGAGGTGAATGCCTGGTTTTCATTCTCGCAGATTGTCCACAACTTCCTGGGAAACAAGTGCTCCCACAAATATGAAAAAAAAGGATCCGAGGCCTGATTTCAAGCCTCCAACAACTTGCGTCTAGAATGAGTGTGAAGATGCATTTTTTTCACTCACATCTTGACTATTTTCCCAACAATTGTGGGGACTATAGTGAGGAACAAGAACGGTTCCATTAGGATATTTGCACCATGGAAACTCAATACCAGGGCAAATGGAATGTCAGCATGATGGCGGATTACTGCTGGTCATTGAAACATAATGGTCTCGATGCACAGCACAAGCGAAAATCAAAGTGGTCCTCCTTCCTTTGATTCAATATGTAGGCTAACCACTGGGAGCATATTTTTTTAATAAAATCATTTGATTTGATTCATGTTGATTTGGAATTCACATGTTCTTAAAACTAACAGAATGTGCTTGTCCATAATTATTTGCCTAATTTTAATAAATTAACAATTTATTCAAAATTCATATTTTTTTAATCATTAATTAGTATTTTATTCAAAATTCTTACGTGATAGAGTAAAATGGTTTAAATATTTACAATCAGCAGCCCAAGAATATGAATAAAAATATTAATTAAAAATATTCCAAATGCAGACCAATGTTATAATTGACCAGTTTTACCTATTCGGCACGATTATATATATATATATATATATATATATTATATATATATATATATATATATATATATATATTATATATATATATATATATATTATATATATGTTATCTGTTGTACTGTTATTGTTGATTGCATTATCTTTTGTATTGTGCTGTTGTTGACTGTATTATCTGTTGTTTTATTGTTGTTTTTATTGCATTATCTGTTGTATTGTGTTGTTAATGACTGTATTATCTCTGTTGCAGTGTTGTTGACCGTATTATCTTCTGCAGGTGTGGAGGCAGGTGTGGAGGCAGGTGTGAAGGCAGGTTTGGAGGCAGGTGTAGAGACAGGTGTGGAGGCAGGTGTGGAGGCAGGTGTGGAGGCAGGTGTAGGGACAGGTGTGGAGGCAGGTGTGGAGGCAGGTGTAGAGACAGGTGTGGAGGCAGGTGTGGAGGCAGGTGTGGAGGCAGGTGTAGAGGCAGGTGTGGGGGCAGGTGTGGAGGCAGGTGTGGAGGCAGGTGTGGAGGCAGGTGTGGAGGCAGGTGTGGAGACAGGTGTGAGCAGAGTGTGGAGGCAGGTGTGGAGGCAGGTGTGGAGGCAGGTGTGAGGCAGGTACAGGCAGTGTGGAGCAGGTGTGGAGGCAGGTGTGGAGACAGGTGTGGAGGCAGGTGTGGAGGCAGGTGTGGAGGCAGGTGTGGAGGCAGGTGTGGAGGCAGGTGTGGAGGCAGGTGTGGAGGCAGGTGTGGAGGCAGGTGTGGAGGCAGGTGTAGAGGCAGGTGTGGGGGCAGGTGTGGAGGCAGGTGTGGAGGCAGGTGTGGAGGCAGGTGTGGAGGCAGGTGTGGAGACAGGTGTACAGGCAGGTGTGGAGGCAGGTGTAGAGGCAGGTGTGGGGGCAGGTGTGGAGGCAGGTGTGGAGGCAGGTGTGGATGCGGGTGTGGAGGAAGGTGTGGAGACAGGTGTACAGGCATGGGTGGAGGCAGGTGTGGAGGCAGGTGTGGAGGCAGGTGTGGAGGCAGGTGTGGAGACAGGTGTACAGGCAGGTGTGGAGGCAGGTGTGGAGGCAGGTGTGGAGACAGGTGTACAGGCAGGTGTGGAGGCAGGTGTGGAGGCAGGTGTGGAGACAGGTGTACAGGCAGTGTGGAGGCAGGTGTGAGGCAGGTGTGGAGGCAGGTGTGGAGGCAGGTAATGTGGAGGAGGTGTGGAGGCAGGTGTGGAGGCAGGTGTGGAGGCAGGTGTGGAGGCAGGTGTGGAGGCAGGTGTGGAGGCAGGTGTAGAGAGGCGGGTGTGGGGGCAGTGTGTGGGGAGGCAGGGTGGAGGCAGTGTGGAGGCAGGTGTGGAGGCAGGTGTGGAGGCAGGTGTGGATGCAGGTGTGGAGGCAGGTGTGGAGACAGGTGTACAGGCAGGTTTTGGAGGCAGGTGTGGAGGCAGGTGTGGAGACAGGTGTACAGGCAGGTGTGGAGGCAGGTGTGGAGGCAGGTGTGGAGACAGGTGTACAGGCAGGTGTGGAGGCAGGTGTGGAGGCAGGTGTGGAGGCAGGTGTGGAGGCAGGTGTGGAGGCAGGTGTGGAGGCAGGTGTGGAGGCAGGTGTAGAGGCAGGTGTGGAGGCAGGTGTGAGGCAGGTGTGGAGGCAGGTGTGGAGGCAGGTGTGAGGCAGGTGTAGAGGCAGGTGTGGAGGCAGGTGTGGAGGCAGGTGTGGAGGCAGGTGTGGAGGCAGGTGTGGAGGCAGGTGTAGAGGCAGGTGTGGAGGCAGGTGTGGAGGCAGGTGTGGAGGCAGGTGTGGAGGCAGGTGTGGAGGCAGGTGTAGAGGCAGGTGTGGAGGCAGGTGTGGAGGCAGGTGTGGAGGCAGGTGTGGAGGCAGGTGTGGAGGCAGTTTTGGGTGATATTTATCATGAATCAGAATCCATTTACAGCGTGATGGTCAGGTAAGACAGCTTGTGAGGCTCTTAACATAATACTCTCTCTCTCTCTCTCTCTCTCTCTCTCTCTCTCTCTCTCTCTCTCTCTCTCTCTCTCTCTCTCTCTCTCTCTCTCTTCTCTCTCTCTCTCTCTCTCTCTCTCTCTTCTCTCTCTCTCTCTCTCTCTCTCTTCCTCTTCTTCTCTTCTCCTCTCCTCTCTCCTTTTCTCCCCTCTCTCTCTTTTCGCTCTGCCATTAAACAACAACAAAACAACAATAATAAAACTAAGGTAACAGTATGATGAAAATAATAATAACGACGACAGCAGCAACAACAACAACAATAACAACAACAACAACAACAACAGTAACAACAATAACAGAACAACAACAACAACAATAACAAAAACAACAACAACAACAGTAACAACAATAACAAGAAACAACAACAACAACAACAAACAACAACAACAACAACAACAGTAACAACAATAACAACAACAACAACAATAATAATAAATAAAAAATAATAATATTATAATAATAATAATAATAATAATAATAATAATAATAATATGGGCAGCCGGGATTGATGAGATAAAGATAGAAATGTTAAAAGCAGGTGGGGATATAGTTTTGGAGTGGTTGGTGCAATTATTTAATAAATGTATGGAAGAGGGTAAGGTACCTAGGGATTGGCAGAGAGCATGCATAGTTCCTTTGTAAAAATGGCAAAGGGGATAAATAGAGTGCAAAAATTATAGGGGGATAAGTCTGTTGAGTATACCTGGTAAAGTGTATGGTAGAGTTATTATTGAAAGAATTAAGAGTAAGACGGAGAATAGGATAGCAGATGAACAAGGAGGCTTTAGGAAAGGTAGGGGGTGTGTGGACCAGGTGTTTACAGTGAAACATATAAGTGAACAGTATTTAGATAAGGCTAAAGAGGTTTTTGTGGCATTTATGGATTTGGAAAAGGCGTACGACAGGGTGGATAGGGGGGCAATGTGGCAGATGTTGCAGGTGGATGATATAGGAGGTAGGTTACTGAAAGCAGTGAAGAGTTTTTACGAGGATAGTGAGGCTCAAGTTAGAGTATGTAGGAGAGAGGGAGATTATTTCCCAGTAAAAGTAGGCCTTAGTGTTAATAATAATAAATAAAATATTTTTTTTATTATAACACATCGGCCGACTCCCACCAAGGCAGGGTGACCCGAAAAAGAAAAACTTTCACCATCATTCACTCCATCACTGTCTTGCCAGAAGGGTGCTTTACACTACAGTTTTTAAACTGCAACATTAACACCCCTCCTTCAGAGTGCAGGCACTGTACTTCCCATCTCCAGGACTCAAGTCCGGCCTGCCGGTTTCCCTGAACCCCTTCATAAATGTTACTTTGCTCACACTCCAACAGCACGTCAAGTATTAAAAACCATTTGTCTCCATTCACTCCTATCAAACACGCTCACGCATGCCTGCTGGAAGTCCAAGCCCCTCGCACACAAAATCTCCTTTACCCCCTCCCTCCAACCTTTCCTAGGCCGACCCTACCCCAACACCCTTCCACTAAAGATTTATACACTTCGAAGTTTTCTATTTTGTTCCTTTCCTTCCATGTCCAAACTATCTAAACAACCCCTTTCCTCGGGGAATTTGGTTAATATTTTTTTGGTTTAATCACCCCACGGTTTTTCCCGGGGCCCTTTGGGGGTTTAAAAGCTCTCGATTCCCCACACGGAGGGCCGGGTTCGTTCCAGGGGGGTAAAAAACATTTCGCCCGTTTTCTTTAAAATTTTGACCGTTCCCCTGCAGAAAGTAGGTACCTTGGTGTATTCGAGGTGGGGGTTTCCCCACCCGGGGGGGAAAGTTTTTAGAACCTCAGTGGAAAAAATAATTTGCAGTCCTCAAATGACGACTGACTTTTTTGGGGTTTTATCCCGGGGGGGTTTACCCCGGGTTTTAAAAACCCAAAGGGGAAATTTTTATCTTGTTTTTATTAAACCCACACTTTGGGGCCCCCCGACTTTGAATCCCCAAACTGCCCCGGGCCTTCTCCGTTTTTGAAACATTCACCACCCTATTACACACCCTAAAAAAAGCGGGGTAAAAAATACTTCTTTCTTTCCCTTTTTGGGGTTTCCAAGGCAAATTTCTTTGTCTCCCCAAAACCCCCTCAGTGCCCACTCCCCCTTTTTCCCCCTCATCATTTCTAGGATTAAACCCCACCCAAATATCTGAAAAAAATTTTTAATAATTAAAATTTAAAAATAATAAAAATAATAAATAATAATAATAATAAATAATAATTATAATAATAAAAATTTAAATAATAATAATAATAATAATAATAATATTTAATAATAATAATAAAAAATAAAAATTTAATAATAAAAAATTTTATAATAATAATAATAAAAATTTATAAAATAATAATAATATTAATAAAATAAAAAAATTTAATAAAAATTTAATAAAAATAATTATAATAATAATAATAATAATAAAAATTAAAAAAATAATAATAAAAATTTAATAAAAATAAAATAAAAATTTAATAATAAAAATTTAATTATAAAAATAATTAATAAAAATTAATAATAATAATAATTAAATAATTATAATAAAAATAATAATAATTTTATAATAATAATAAAAAATCTCCAGGTAAGGGGAAAGTCACCTTGTTTACCCGTCTTTAGAGTTAAACAAAAGAGGTAAAAGGTTGGGGGTTTGTGAAGGAAATACTGGTGGGTTGTTGTGGAAGTTTTTGGTAGTGGTGATAGTGAGGGTTTGCCCTTGTTAGGGGTTTAAAAGGGGGGGTTTAGTAGTGGTAGTGGTAGAGTAGTGGGTTGGTTTGGAAAGGGGTTTAGTGGGGGTAGTGATGTAGTGGTATAGTGGTGGTGATAGTGGAAAGTGTTGTAGGGGTAGTGGTGGTAATGGTTGTGGGGGGGTTTGGGTTGGTGGTAGTGAAAGTAGTGGTAGGATGGTAGTAAAGTAGTGGGGGGTAGGGGTGGTAGTAGCGGTAGTGGTAGTAGTAGTGGGGGTTTTAAGGGGTTAGTGGGTGGATGGGGTTGGTTTTGGGGTGGAAATAGGGGTAGTGAAGTGGTGGTGGTGGTTAGTGGGGGTTTGGTAGTGGTAATGGTGTGGCAGTGGTAGTGGTGGTAGTGGTGGTGTTTTTTAGTGGTAGTGGTGTAGTGGTAGTGGTAGTGGGGGTTTGTGGTGGTAGTGGTAGGGGTATTTGTGGGGGTTTTGTGGAGTAGGGACCCCTGGGACTCTCCATGGTCACTCTTCAGTTTTGATTTTCCCCTTTTGTTTTCCCCCGCCAAGCAAAGAAAAAAAAAGGGAAAAGAAGAGAGAGAGAAAAGGAGAGAGGTGGGAAAAGAGAGAGGAGGGAGAAAAGGAGAGGGGGGGTGAGAGGGGGAAAAGGAAAAGAGGGAAGAGGAGAGAAAAGGGGAAGAGGGGGAGAGAGGGGAAAAGAGAGAGGGGAGAGGAGAGAGAAAAGGGAGGGGAGACAGAGGGGAAGAGAGAGAGAGGGGAGAGAGAGAGGGGAGAGAAAAGAGAGGAGAGGAGAGGGAGAGAGAAGAGGGAGGAGACGGGAAAAGAGGAGAGAGAGAGGGGAGAGAGAGAAGGGGGAGAAGGAAAAGAGGAGGGGAGAGAAGAGAGAGACTGAGAGTGGAGGAGGAGGAGAGAGAGAGAGAGAGGGGTGAGGGGAGAAGGGGAGAGGAGAGGAAGAGAGAGAGGGGGGGGGAGTGAAAAGGAGAGAGAGGGGGAGAGAAGAGGAAAAGGAAGGGGGAGAGAGAGAGAGAGAGAACAGAAGGAGAGAGAGGGGAGAGGAGAAAAGGGGGAGGGGGAGAGGGGAAGAAGATGAGGAAGAGAGGAGAGAGGAGAGGGGAGAGTAGAAGACCAGAGAGAGAGAAGAGAGGAGAGGGGAGAGAGAGGAGAGAGAGAGGAGAGAGAGAAGAATGAGAGAGAAGAGAGAAAAGGGGAAGGGAGGGGGAAGAGAGGAGAGAGGATAGATGGGGAGAGAGAGAGGAGAGGGAGAGGGGGAAAGAAAAGAGAGAGAGAGAGAGAGGAGAAGGAGAGAGAGAGGGGAAGAGAAAAGAGGAGAGAGAGGAGAGGGGAGAAGAGAGAGAGAGGGAGAGAGAGAAAAAGGGGAGAGAGAGACAGAAGAGAAGAGAGGGAGAGGGAGAGAGAGAGAGAGGAAAGGAGAGAGAGAAGAGATAAAGAGAGAGAGAGATGAGAGGGGAGAGAGGAGGGAGAGAGAGAGATGAGAGAAAAGAGAGAAAGAGAGAGGGAGAGGGAGAAGAGAAAAGAGAGAGAGGGGAAAAGAGATTTGAGAAGGAGAGAAGGAGGAGGGAAGAGAGGAGAGGAGAAAGGAGAAGAGAGAGAGAGAGAGGGGAGAGTGGAGGAGAGAGGGAGAGAGAGGAGAGAGAGAGGAAGAGGAGAAAAGAAAAAGAGAGAGAGGAAGAGAAAAGGGGAGAGAGAGGACGGGGGAGAGAGAGAGAAACGAGAAAAGAGGTAGGAAGAGAGGGAGAGGAAAAGACGAGAGAGAGGGAAGAGAAGAGAGAGGGGAGAGGAGGGAGAGAGAGACAGAAAAGGGGGAGAGAGAGAGGACGAGGGGAGAGTGAAGGAGTGAGAGAGAGAAAAACGGGAGAGGGGGGAGAGAGGAGAGAGAGAGGGGGAGAGGAGAGAGGGGGAAAGAGAGAGGAGAGAGGGGAGAGAGAGAGAGAGAGGAAGAGGGGGGAGAGATAAAGGAGAGTGGGGACAGAGAGAGAGAAAAGAGAGAGAGAGAGAGGGGAGAGGAGAGAGACAGAGAGAAGGGAGAGGGGAGAGAGTGGAGAGGAGAGAGAGAGAAAAAGGGGGAAAAGAGAGGGGCAGAGAGAGAAGAGAGAGGAGGAGGAGAGAGGGGGCAGAGAGGATGGAGAGAGGAGAGAGGGGAAACAGAGACAGAGAGAGGGGGAGAGAGAGAGAGAGAAGGAGAGAGAGGGAGAGAGGAGGGGAAGGAGAGAGACAGGAGAGTAGAAAAGAGAGAGAGAGGAGAGAGGAGGAGAGAGAGAGGAGAGGAGAGAGGAGAGAGGGAGAGAGAAAAGAAAGCCCAGGAGAGGCTTTAGCGGTGAAGAATGGATTTTTGAAAAAACTGTAAAAATGACTTCGACTCTAACACAGAAATTGGTAGAAAAAAAAAATGTTGGGGGTTTTTAAAACAAATTTTTTTTTCCCATAGTTAATGGGAAAGGGTTTTTAAGGGAGGGTGGCACACTTTCACACACACAGGAGGGTCAGGGGGACTGATAACGGGCTATAAAAAACTGCCCCCGGAATAGACGAGGTGGACAAAGGGCGGGATGTTCCAGAGATGGGGGCACAACAAGGGGGTCACAATTGGAAGTGGGAAAATCAGATGAATCAAAAGGGGTGTTAGGGGGAAATATTTTTCAGTCATAGGTAGTCAGGCCGTTGGGAAAAGCCTAGAAAAATGGGTGTGGTGGAGGGAGGAACCCTACTAGTTTTAAGGGGAGGTATGATAAAGGGTCAGGGGGGAGGGAGGAAAAAGGGAAAACCCAGTGCAATCAGGAAGAGGCGGGGCCAGGAGCTTTGACTCGACCCCCGCAACCCCAAATGGTTTAGTAAAATTTATATATTTTTATATATATTATATATATATTTTTAATTTTTATATATTTTATATATATAATAAATATATATTTAAAATTTTTTATTGTATGTATATAATATATTTATATATATATTAAAAATATTTTTATTCAAAATATATTATTTATATATATTATTATATAATTTTATATTTATTTTTATTTTTTATATTAAAATTTTTTATTTTATTATATATATACATTTTATATATTATAATATATATATTATTTTATATATAAAATTATTCTATATTTTTATTTATAAAATATATATACATTTAAATATTTTTTTATTATATTTTTATTATATATATATATAAAATTTTAAATAATTTTTATATATATATATATATATTTTTATTTATAATTATATCTTTTTTTATATATATATAAAATATATAATTATTTTTATAAAAAATTATATATATATATAAAAATATTTTTATATATAAAATAAATTTTTTTATATTTTATATATACATATGTGTTTCTCCCTATTTTTTTGGTTGAGGGGGGCGTGTCCCCAGTCCTGGCCCGCTCTTCGCTGAATTTCTAATAAGGGCCTCTCTTCCCTGCCCCTTTAGCTCTATCATACCTGCCTTTAAAAATATTTTATGGTTCCTGCCTCCACCACATCACTTTCTAGGCTATTCCACGGCCCGACACTCTATGGGGTGAAGAAATAATTTCCCAACATCCCTTTTATTCAAACTGAGTTTTTCCCAAATTCCAAATTTTGACCTCTTGTGTCTGTGTCCCATCTCTGGGAAAATCCCCTCTTTGTCCACCTCGTCTTTCGGCGTATTTTATATGTCGTTATCATGTTCCCCCCGGGCCCTCCCGTGTGTGTGTTGTGGTGTGTTTTAGGGGTTTTAAAAATTCGCAAACAAGCTGAATTTTTCTACAACATTATTTTTTAGGGCAGCAGAGCTTTTGGGGCCTGCACTTCTACATCAAGGTACGTAGTACCTTCTCCACTCGGCCCGATATACACTTTTTCCCCCCCCTTCACCCTTAAAAAAGTTATTACAAGTTCTCATTAGGGGCAGGAGATCTAGTGTTAAAAATAGGTTGGTAGGGGGAGTTTGATTTTTGGGAGATCGTTTTAAGGAAACGGGATCAAAGTTGCCCCCACTTTCAAATGCATGATTTATTTCCCCCCAACACTCCCTTGCCCAAATGGATGTTTATTCTCCCCCAAAAAACTCCCTTGCAATGGATGTTTATTCAATCCAACACTCCCCTTTCACTGGGGTTTATCTTTTTCCTCCAAAAAACCCCCCTTGCAATGGGGTGATTATTCACCTTTCCAAAAACTCCCCTGCAAATGCATGATTTATTCACCTCCCAAAAACTCCCTTGCAAATGCATGATCATTCACCTCCAAAAACCCCTTGCAACTGCATTTATCATTCACCCAACACTCCCTTGCAAAATGGGGTGATCATTCCCCCTCCAAAAACTCCCCTGCAAATTGGGATTTATCATTCACCTCCAAACTCCCTTTCAACGGATGATCATTCACCTCCAACACTCCCTTGAACTGCTGTGTCATTCACCTCAACACTCCTTCAATGATGATTTTCTCCAACACTCCCTTGCAACTGCATGATCATCACCTAACACTCCCTTGCAACTGGATGATCATTCACCTCCAACACTCCCTTGCAACTGGATGATCATTCACCTCCAACACTCCCTTGCAACTGCATGATCATTCACCTCCAACACTCCCCTGCAACTGCATGATCATTCGCCTCCAACACCCTGAACTGCATGATCATTCTCCTCCACATCTCCTTGCAATGGATGATCATTCACCTTTCCACACTCCTGAACTGGATGATCATTCACTCCAACCTCCTTGCAACTGGATGTATCATTCCTCAACACATTACCTTGCAACTGGTTATATTCACCTCAACACTCCTTGCATGGATGATATTCACCTCAACACTCCCTGCAACTGCATGATCATTCGCCTAACATCCCTGCAACTTGCTGCATTCAACCTACCAACACTCCATTGCGAACTGCATGATATTCGCCTCCAACACTCCCTTTGCACTGCATGATCATACACCCATACACTCCCGGCAACTGCATGTATCATTGCTCAACACTCCTTGCTAACTGCATGTCATCACTCAACACTCTTGCTGCATGGATCCATTGTACTTGTTGGTAAACACCATTGTTCTTGTGGGTAACACCATGTATTTGCTGGTAACACCATGTACTTGCTGGTAACACCTGTACTTGCTGGTAACACCATGTACTTGTGGTAACACCATGTACTTGTGGTAAACACCTTGTACTTGCTGGTAAACACCATGTACTTGTTGTAACACCTTGTACTTGCTGGTAACACCATGTACTTGTTGGTAACACCTTGTATTGTGGTAACACCATGTACTTGTTGTAACACACTTGTACTTGCTGGTAACACCATGTACTTGACTGGTAACACCATTGTACTTGTTGGGTAACACCTGTACTTGCTGGTAACACCATGTACTTGCTGGTAACACCTTGTACTTGCTGGTAACACCATGTACTTGCTGGTAACACCTTGTACTTGCTGGTAACACCTTGTACTTGTTAGTAACACCATGTACTTGCTGGTAACACCATGTACTTGCTGGTAACACCATGTACTTGTTGGTAACACCTTGTACTTGCTGGTAACACCATGTACTTGTTAGTAACACCTTGTACTTGCTGGTAACACCATGTACTTGTTGGTAACACCTTGTACTTGCTGGTAACATCATGTACTTGTTAGTAACACCATGTACTTGCTGGTAACACCATGTACTTGCTGGTAACACCATGTACTTCCTTGTACTTGCTCGTAACACCATGTACTTGCTGGTAACATCATGTACTTGCTGGTAACACCATGTACTTGCTGGTAACACCATGTACTTGTTGGTAACACCATGTAATTGCCGGTAACACCATGTACTTGCTGGTAACACCATGTACTTGCTGGTAACACCATGTACTTGCTGGTAACACCATGTACTTGCCGGTAATATCATGTACTTGCTGGTAACACCATGTAATTGCCGGTAACACCATGTACTTGCTGGTAACACCATGTACTTGCTGGTAACACCATGTACTTGTGGTAACCTATGTACTTGTTGGTAACACCTGTACTTGTGGTAACACCTGTACTTGTGGTAACACCATGTACTTGCTGGTAACACCTTGTACTTGCTGGTAACACCATGTACTTGCTGGTAACACCTTGTACTTGTTGGTAACACCATGTACTTGCTGGTAACACCATGTACTTGCTGGTAACACCATGTACTTGCTGGTAACACCATGTACTTGTTGGTAACACCATGTACTTGCTGGTAACACCATGTACTTGCTGGTAACACCATGTTCTTGCTGGTAACACCATGTACTTGCCGGTAACACCATGTACTTGCCGGTAATATCATGTACTTGCTGGTAACACCATGTACTTGCCGGTAACACCTTGTACTTGCTGGTAACACCATGTACTTGCTTGTAACACCATGTACTTGCTGGTAACACCATGTACTTGCTGGCAATACCATGTGCTCTCTTGTAACACCACGTGTTAAAGGGTAACACCATGTGCTTACTGATAACACCATGTGCTAGCTGGCGACACCATGTGCTAGGTGGTAACACCATCTGCTGGCTGGTAACGCCATGTGCTAGCTGGTAATACCGTGTGCTGGCTAGTAACATCATGTGTTCTCTGGTAACACCATGTGCTGGTTGGTAACACCGTGTGTTGGCTGGTAACACCACGTGCTCACTGGTAACACCATGTGCTCCCTGGTAACACCATATGCTCCCTGGTAACACCATGTGCTCCCTGGTAACAACATGTGCTCCCTGGTAACAACATGTGCTCCCTGGTAACAACGTGTGCTCCCTGGTAACAACATGTGCTCCCTGGTAACACCATGTGCTCCCTGGTAACAACATGTGCTCCCTGGTAACAACATGTGCTCCCTGGTAACAACGTGTGCTCCCTGGTAACAACATGTGCTCCTGGTAACACCATGTGCTCCCTGGTAACAACATGTGCTCCCTGGTAACACCATTTTGCTCCCTGGTAACACCATGTGCTCCCTGGTAAAAACATGTGCTCCCTGGTAACACCATGTGCTCCCTGGTAACACCATGCGCTCCCTGGTAACAACATGTGCTCCCTGGTAACAACATGTGCTCCCTGGTAACACCATGTGCTCCCTGGTAACAACATGTGCTCCCTGGTAACACCATGTGCTCCTGGTAACACCATGCGCTCCCTGGTAAAACATGTGCCCCCTGGTAACACCATGCGCTCCCTGGTAACAACATGTGCTCCCTGGTAACAACATGTGCTCCCTGGTAACACCATTGTGCTCCTGGTAACAACATGTGCTCCCTGGTAACACCATGTGCTCCCTGGTAACACCATGCGCTCCCTGGTAACAACATGTGCTCCCTGGTAACAACATGTGCTCCCTGGTAACACCATGTGCTCCCTGGTAACAACATGTGCTCCCTGGTAACACCATGTGCTCCCTGGTAACACCATGCGCTCCCTGGTAACAACATGTGCTCCCTGGTAACAACATGTGCTCCCTGGTAAACACCATGTGCTCCCTGGTAACAACATGTGCTCCCTGGTAACACCATGTGCTCCCTGGTAACACCATGCGCTCCCTGGTAACAACATGTGCTCCCTGGTAACACCATGCGCTCCCTGGTAACAACATGTGCTCCCTGGTAACACCATATGCTCCCTGGTAACACCATGTGCTCCCTGGTAACAACATGTGCTCCCTGGTAACACCATGTGCTCCCTGGTAACACCATGCGCTCCCTGGTAACAACATGTGCTCCCTGGTAACAACATGTGCTCCCTGGTAACACCATGTGCTCCCTGGTAACAACATGTGCTCCCTGGTAACACCATGTGCTCCCTGGTAACACCATGCGCTCCCTGGTAACAACATGTGCTCCCTGGTAAACACCATGCGTCCCTGGTAAAACACATGTGCTCCCTGGTAACACCATATGCTCCTGGTAACACCATGTGCTCCCTGGTAACAACATGTGCTCCCTGGTAACACCATGTGCTCCTGGTAACACCATGCGCTCCCTGGTAACAACATGTGCTCCCTGGTAACAACATGTGCTCCCTGGTAACAACATGTGCTCCCTGGTAACAACATGTGCTCCCTGGTAACAACATGTGCTCCCTGGTAACACTGTATGACAGCCATGAAGGTGCATGTCGTCTAAGGACTCGTGAGCGTGTTTAGTGATTGTAGGAGTCAAAGTCAGCTATATGACTTCTTTTACAGCTAACTAACACGGAAACTTGACTCTTAATGACTGGTGCTAAGCCACCCCTGGTAGTGGTGGTGGTAGTGGTTTGGTGGTGGTGGTGGTGGTGGTGGTGGTGGTAGTGGTGGTGGTAGTGGTGGTTGTGGTGGTAGTGGTGGTTGTGGTGGTGGTTGTGGTGGTGGTGGTGGTTGTGGTGGTGGTGGTGGTGGTGGTGTGGTTGTGGTGGTGGTGGTAGTGGTGGTGGTAGTGGTGGTAGTAGATGGTGGTAGTGGTGGTTTTAACGGTGGTGGTAATGGTTTTGGTGGTGGTGGTGGTGGTAGTGGTGGTGGTGGTGAGTGGATGTGGTGGTGGTGGTAGTGGTGGTGGTAGTGGTGGTTGTGGTGGTAGTGGTGGTTGTGTGGTGGTGAGTGAAGGTGGTGGTGGTGGTGGTTGTGGTGGTGGTTGTGGTGGTGGTGGTTGTGGTGGTGGTGGTGGTGGTGGTGGTGGTGGTAGTGGTGGTTGTGGTGGTGGTGATCGTGGTTGTGGTGGTGGTTGTGGTGGTGGTGGTAGTGGTTGTGGTGGTGGTGGTTGTGGTGATGGTGGTTGTGGTGGTGGTGGTGGTGGTAGTGATGGTTGTGGTGGTGGTTGTGGTGGTTGTGGTGGTGCTGGTGGTAATGGTGGTTGTGGTGGTAGTGGTGGTTGTGGTGGTGGTGGTAGTGGTTGTTGTGTGGTGGTGGTTGTGGTGATGGTGGTTGTGGTGGTGGTAGTAATGGTTGTGGTGGTGGTTGTGGTGGTTGTGGTGGTGCTGGTGGTAATGGTGGTTGTGGTGGTAGTGGTGGTGGTGGTTGCGGTGGTAAGGGGGGAGGGTTATGGTGATGGTGTTGCACATGTATCTAATTGATCATTAGCAATACTGGTAGTAGTGTTATTGCTAGTAATAGTAGTAGTAATAGTAGGAATGTTATTATTAGTAGTAGTAGTATTGCTATTATTACTATCATTATTATTATTATTATTATTATTACTATTATAATGCTGTATTACCCTTACGGGTCACTCACATTGTTGGACCATGGTAAGCTGAGTTCTGTGTTGGGTAACCAACTGGTCAAGACCCGACCCGAGACAAATACCGGCGAACCACTTCAAGTTTGTGCTTTTCAGTCGTCACAAGTTACAGAAATGTCGTGCAGGAAAGAGGTGAATGATAGAGAGTGGCCATAGGAAGAATGGTAAAAAAAGAGGTGGGGGGTCGGAATAATCCGGAGCCAGCAGGGTGGAGGTCCTACGTCACTACTCCAGAGTGGGAAGAGAGGGACACCAGATTACCTGGGGTGCAAGGACGACAAGAGACAAGGGTTGTAACAAGGACGACAAGGGAGACAGAGATAACAAGGACGACAAGGGAGACAGGGATACCAAGGACGACAAGGGAGACAGAGATAACAAGGACGACAAGGGAGACAGGGATACCAAGGACGACAAGGGAGACAGAGATAACAAGGGCGACAAGGGAGACAGAGATAACAAGGACGACAAGGGAGACAGAGATAACAAGGACGACAAGGGGAGACAGAGATAACAAGGACGACAAGGGAGACAGAGATAACAAGGACGACAAGGGAGACAGAGATAACAAGGACGACAAGGGAGACAGGGATAACAAGAACGACAAGGGAGACAGGGATAACAAGGACGACAAGGGAGACAGGGATAACAAGGACGACAAGGGAGACAGGGATAACAAGGACGACGATGATAACAAGGGAAACAAGGATTAAAACTGTGTTCAGAGCTGAAAATCATTACAAGAGCCTTCAGGAAGAAACGTTATTCAGATCACTGAACGTGACATATTCAAGATCAATACCGTACTTTCACAACGACTAGAAGGACTTCTACGAGCACTTTCACAAGGATAACAACGACGTCTACAAGACTGAGATGGGAGGAAACAGAACGACGGGACATAATTGGAAGCGAGAAATACAAATGAGCCAGACGGACAAAATGAACAAAAAAAAAAAACACTGTTCAGTGTGAGGATCGTGAACAAATGGAATACATTATGAAGGGATGTAAGGGGGAGTCCAGCTCAATACAAGGACTCAAAGGTAAACACGACGGAGTCCAAGAGAGCAAGAAGTGTACCAGCCCAGGTAATGGAAGGACACAGAAGGCTGGGTCCATGTAAAGGAAAATATATTTCGACTCGTGTCACGAGACAGTGTTCTTACCTAACGATAAAAACCTAACGAAAAAAATATATTTCATTGTGTTTGGTTGTTATTAAATTGTTGAAAACTTATCTAAAATATATTTAGTTGGATTCAGCTAAATTAAATTGCGATTATTATTATTATTATTATTATTATTATTATTATTATTATTATTATTATTATTATTATTATTATTATTATTATAATCATGGGGGAGCGCTAAACCCGTAGGATTATACAGCGCCTGTGGGGGGGGGATGGAAGGTATTCAGGCATAATTCAGGGAACTGGAGCACAGATCCAATTCCCTAGATCAAGAGCCCCTCAATAGCATCAAGGAACCTCCCTTGAGGGGTTCGCTTGTTTTATAATAAGGTTAGGTAAGTTTTCTAAGGTTCTTTTGGTACAAAAATATTAATTTTTACATTAACATTAATGAAAACAAATATATATCTTAAAACGTATAAGAGAAAATTTTAGTAAGGACTTAATTTTAAATGAATTCTTGCTAACTGGCCAGTTTTACTTATTCGGCACGACATATACATATGTCGGGGGGCTGATAGTGCTGTCCTGGGAGACAGTAATGGGGAAGCTGGAGGTGCTGTCCTGGGAGACAGTAATGGTGAAGCTGGAGGTGCTGTCCTGGGAGACAGTAATGGTGAAGCTGGAGATGCTGTCCTGGGAGACAGTAATGGGGAAGCTGGAGATGCTGTCCTGGGAGACAGTAATGGTGAAGCTGGAGATTTTGTCCAGGTAGTCGGGAACTATATGCAGGAAGGAATACATATGAATGACCGCATAGGGGACAGGAGCCATAGTAGGGAAACAAGTGTAGTCAAAGATAAGATAAAACCAATATTGCAAACTAGAAATACCGCAGGAAATAGCAAACAAGAGGACTCCACTAGCAATAGTGAGGATATATTACCAAAAAACAAATGGTGGGAGCTCCATTGTTGGTGCTAGGGAGGATAGAAGTAAGACAGGGAAACATGCACCAACAGGGAATACAGTCACAGAAACCCAAGGCAAACGGAAACAAGCCTGTGCACATACTATGCACTCGGTATCTGCTGGCATGGGAAATCTGGAAAAAACAGATGGGACGTGCAACTATGACCACCCTAGGAAATGCCATGCCCATATGACAACAGGAAAATGCAAACTCCCTTCCTGTAAGCTTTTTCACCCTGAAAATGTGTACCTCTTCAGTACAGGAAAGACTGTGCTATAACTTAAATTGCCAGGCATACCATCTAAAGGGGACAAAAAGATACAAAACATCCAGGCCATGGGAAAACCTGGGTAGCCACAGCCACTCAAGAGGGAGAGGTTTTTTTAGTGCCAGGAAGGAAAAAAAACTGGCAGGAAATGGCAGGAAATCGTTACACCAAATCCAGTCATTCCTGGAGTGGAACCACAGTCGATGGCCCTCCACTCCAAACCAACAGATACAGATACTAATGCCGGAAAAAAAAATCCCCCCCCCAGTACCAACAATACCACCAGTCGATAACATTCTTCTTTGCAAATATACTGGTCTAAAGCCAGCAACAAACAACAAAATACCTTTCATCCGTGGACTGCTTGCAGAGGCAAAGGCAATGTTCGCGGCTTTCACTGAGAACCACATAAAGGATCACTTAGACAACGAAATATGGATCCCAGGTTACAACCTATACAGATGTGACAGAGTGAACAGGCAAAAGGGGGGGGTTGGCCTGTACATTGCAGAGTCACTTGTTTGCACAGAACTGCTAAATGCCTCAAATGATGTAGTGGAAGTTTTTAGCAGTAAAGGTCGAGAACCAAAACCTAGTCATTGTGATAGTCTACAAGCCTCCGGGATGCAAACATCCCAGCAATTCCAGGAACAGCTGTTAAAAATTGACCACTGTCTGGAAAACTTCCAGCTCCTGCCACCCAACATCTTGCTCTGGGGATTTCAACTTAAGGCACCTAAAATGGAGGAATATAGCAAATAATATTGTTGCAGTAATAAACACCAGGAGGCAGCTCTGATGAAAACTCACACTCACGCGAGCTTTTAAATCTCTGCACAAAAATTCAATTTAAACCAGCAAATATATAGAGCCTACTAGACTGGAGAATACACTAGACCTCATCTTCACTAACAATGATGATCTGATAAGAAATATCACCATATCAAAAACAATATACTCAGATCACAACATAATTGAGGTTCAGTCATGTATGCGCGGAGCCCCAGACCGACATAATGAGATTAGTCACGAGGGAGCATTCACCAAATTCAACTTCAATTAAGTGGGACCAAGTAAACCAAGTCCTAACCGATATAAGCTGGGAAGATATACTAAGCAACACAGACCCCAACTTATGCCTAGAACAGATTAACTCGGTAGCACTCGATGTATGCACAAGGCTTTTTCCCTCAAAGAAAAAAGGAGGGTAGATGTAAACAAAAAGGGACAGGCGCCCCTTTTTAAGGGGCGAGGGAAAAAAAAAATAACGGGGCCAAAAGAGGTCAATATATCTGAAATGCGTGGGGAAAAGGAACACTGGTCAGGAAATAGCAAGCTCGAACTTAAGCTAAAAAAAAATCCTTTAGGATCGGAATCGCGGGAAGAACTAAAACCCAAAAAATGAAATCAAAAAAACCCCAAAGTATTTCTTCTCTAGCCAAATCAAAATCGAGAACAACGTCCAGTTTTTGGGCCCCCTACTTAAACAAGATGGGTCCTACAGATGACAAAAAGGGAAAAATGGTGAGCTACTAAAAGTCCCAATAGGGACCAGTTTTTAGCAAGCGTAACCAGACGAGAGTCAAAGATCAAAATCAATTTTTTATGAGGAGAGCCAAAAAAATTTGATTAACAAAAGCCTATCGATTTTACCCTGACCCCAAATGACTTCGAACAGGCGATAAATGACATGCCCATGCACTCTCCCCCGGGCCCAAGATCAGGGAAACTCTGTCCCCTCATCAAGAACTGAAGAAGCCCCTATCACGACCCTTTTTCCTCTTGGAGAGGGAGCATGGACACGGGGGTGTCCCCAGTTACTAAAAACAACGACATACCCCCACCCACAAAGGGGGGCAGTAATGAAACAGCAAAGAACTACGACCAAAGCACAAAACATCCCATATCATAAAAATCTTTGAAAGGGCCCTAAGAAGCAAGTCACCGCATCTAGAAACCCATAGTTACAAAACCCCGGGAAACAGGGTTTAGAACAGGTCGCTCCTGTCTGTCTCAACTATTGGGCCACTCGGGGAAGGTCCTAAATGCACTGAAGACAAAAAAAATGCGTTTAATTTACGGGCTTTAAAACCTTCGACAAGTGTGCCCTGGCGTAATAGCGCACAAAAAAGCGTGTAAAGGAATAACAGGAAAAATCGGCGATGGATCATAATTTCCTCACTAACAGAACACAGAGAGTAGTCGTCAACAGAGTAAAGTCCGAGGCAGTACGGTGAAAAGCTCTGTTCCACAAGGCACAGTACTCGCTCCCATCTTGTTCCTCATCCTTTTATCCGACATAGACAAGGATGTCAGCCACAGCACCGTGTCTTCCTTTGCAGATGACACCCGAATCTCTTTGACAGTGTCTTCCATTGCAGACACTGCAAAGCTCCAGGCGGGACATCAACCAAATCTTTCAGTGGGGCTGCAGAAAAAACAATATGAAGTTCAACGTGAGAAATTTCAATTACTCAGATAGGGTTTAAACATGAGGAAATTAAATCTTCATCAGAGTACAAAACAAATTCTGGCCACAAAATAGAGCGAAACACCAACGTCAAAGACCTGGGAGTGATCTGTCGGAGGATCTCCCCTTCAAGGACCATAACATTGTATCAATCGCATCTCTGCTAGAAAAATGACAGGATGGATAATGAGAACCTTCAAATTAGGGAGGCCAAGCCATGATGACACTCTTCAGGTCACTTGTTCTATCTAGGCTGGAATATTGCTGCCAAACTAACAGCACCTTTCAAGGCAGGTGAAATTGCCCGACCTAGAAAAGGTACAGAGAACTTTCACGGCGCGCCATAACGGAGATAAAAACACCTCAATTTTTGGGGAGCGCTTGAGGTTCCTAAACCTGTATTCCCTGGAACGCAGGAGGGAGAGATACATGATTATATACACCTGGAAAATCCTAGAGGACTAGTACCGAACTTGCACACGAAAATCACCCAACTACGAAAGCAAAAGACTTGGCAGACGATGCACCATCCCCCCAATGAAAAGCGGGGGTGTCACTAGCACGTTAAGAGCCCATACAATAAGTGTCAGGGGCCCGAGACTGTTCAAATGCCTCCCAGCAACATAAGGGGGTTCCCAAACCCAGACCCTGGCAGTCTTCAAGCTGGCACTGGACAAGCACCTTAAAGTCAGTTCCGGATCAGCCGGGCTGTGGCTCGTATGTTGGTTTGCGTGCAGCCAGCAGCAAACAGCCTGGTTGATCAGGCTCTGATCCACCAGGAGGCCTGGTCTCAGACCGGGCCGCGGGGGCGTTGACCCCCGGAACCCCTTCCAGGTAAACTCCAGGTATTTTATTATATATATATATATTATATATTATATATATATATATATATATATATATTTTATATATATATTCATTATATATATATATATTTATATATATATATATTATATATATGGTTAAAACATCCAGATCGGTTAAGTATCTGGTAGAGTATTCTAGCTAGGTTTTACATTCCATTTAATAAACAATACCTAAGCATCACTACCTACCTAGTTGGATGAATCTTATTGTGGCTAGCTGGTCTAGTGGCTAACGCGACGGGCTGGAGTTTTGCGACTCTATGACCGCGGGTTCAATCCCGGCCGGGGGTATGGTTTGTTTGCAATCGTGTCATTACGATTTCTTGAGTTATGTTGACGGCAGTGAAGGGACTTGAGCTAGAGTTCGTCACGGCCACGCTAGCTGGAGATTCGTCTGTAAAAACTTGCATTTGTGGTCACAGTGGTGCCTGTACTAACCTTCCTATGGTGTAGAAATATACCTAGTTGGATGAATCTTATTGTGGCTAGCTGGTCTAGTGGCTAACGCGACGGGCTGCAGTTTTGAGACATCACTACCTGATATAGCATCCTAAGATAAAATAATACACTTAATGGGTGTCCTGGACATGTCCATATTTCACGAGAATTTAAAATAAATCGCAGCAAAGACTGACTACACAACTTATGTATCATTCTGAAGGAAAACATTTATAAATCTCTACTAAAAGTTTTATACAGTGTTCGTGGAAGTTGTTCATAACGACTGGAACACTCAAAGGAAACTGAGTCCAGGTTCTTTTGGTTGTGGGTCGAAGACTCTACCAGTGAAGAATAACTCACTGTAACAGAGCCCGAACTACGTCTGCGATCCTTATTAACATGTCCTGACATTGCAGTTTTACGTTGTGTAGATCAGTCGATTACGCCACTGCGTTAGATCTATCTATTATACAGGAGAGAAAATATCGTAGATAAATGATTCTGCAGAGAACCGACAAGATGATGATTAAGACACTTGTTTAACCACTTTATAGCTGCAATGTTTCGCCAGCCAGTGACTTCCTCAGTCCGGTACAGAGATGAATGGTGTAAGATGAGAATGAATTTGAGAAAATAGGCTATTATTCCTCTCTACTGGGCATACATGAGCTGTGGAGAAGAGGAATATAAAGCACGTTTTTTATTAGACATTTTTGTTTTTTTTAAGAGTTAGCATATTCGAGTTTAAGGGAGAAAACCTGAAACTACTTCTTAACAGACATTCAGGTCAGGTAGGGTGAGATATCAGGTCATGTGCGGCGAAGACATGTAAGTGAGAAGTCAGGTCACAGGTGATGTCGTGTTGTGCGAGGTCACCTGACCTCGCACCTTGGTTCTGCTCTACGGTGTTACATGCCTTGATGACTGACGGCTGCCTTACCTTTGATGAGTTTCGACAGTCTTTCTACTCCCGGAGCCCGGCCATGTGCCAGGCTCATCCGGCGCTTGCCTGGTTCACCAGGCTGCTGTTGCAGTATGGCTGCTGCCCCACATATTCATCACAGTCTGGCTGATCTAGCATCTGCTGAAGATACTTGTCCAGTTTCCTCTTCAAGACTTCTACACTTGTTCCAGCAGTGTTTCTGATATCTTCTGGTAAGATGCCACGGATGTTGATGCAGTGTTCCCTTATTGTACCCACCGCACCCCTATTTTTCACTGGGTTTATTTTGCACTTCCTCCCATATCTCTCACTCCAGTACTCTCCAGGTATATATTATCATGTATCTCTCCTTCACTCCAGTGAGTACATATTTAAGACTTTAAGGTGTTCCCAGTAATTTAAATGTTCTACTAACCTACACACACTTCCTCCTAACTCAGCCACCCACTGTTAGGATGACAGTGTTGACAGTGGAACCCTTTACTAGAACGTTTCGCCCATGAAACGCCCATGAATGCGGTTTTCACTGCAAAATAAGTGTCGTTGCAAATGGGGTGACTTCAGGTTTCCTCTAAACCTTCGCCTCGACTCATATTTTCTACAGAAGCAATAAAAATCAATCCCGTGTGAAACGCGGCTTAAAACAGTCTTGGTCTACATTACGTCTCTTGTCGACGTATCGCCACAGTCGCCAAACAGACATAAATTTATGAACTAAATAGTAAAAGGCTTATTTTTTTTAAAGAAGACATAAGAAAGTAATGCTCTCCTCTGTCTCCATACACATCCAAAATTTTGTATATAACATTAAATGTTACAGAATATTCCGTACAGTTCACCTGGGTTAAAAAAAAAAAAATCCCCAGGATCCCTCACCCCTCGCTCGTGGATTTCCGTGCCAGAATATCCCAAGCGTGAGGAGACCCAGAATTTTTACCTGCGCGAGTTTAAAGGTTGACACCTGCCTGCAGTGCACGTGAATCAGAATTCTTTAGAGACCCCTTGAATATGTCCGGGTTCAGCGGCTGGATTAAGAAAATGTAAACGAACCCGGATTCATTAATAATAAGAATTTTATTTATACAAGTACATGTACAAGGTATACAGGTCTAGCTGACATCAATGACATACTACTATATAGAAAGCTCCTTGTTATGCTCAGTATTTCGGGAAAAATAGGTCAATTTTGTCCCAGGATGCGACCCACACCAGTCAACTGACACCCAGGTACCTATTTACCGTTAGATGAACAGGGACAGCAGGTGTCGTAAGGAAACACGCGGTATACAAAATATAGCTGACATGCCATAAAATAGTGAAATGAAATGAAGAAGTTAGGAACCGGAAGTGGCTTGTCTGACCCCAGCTGGGTCATGTTAAAATAAATATATGACCTCTCAAACGCCATTTATTTGCCCCTTCAAATATCGTAAAGAAAAGAAAAGATAGCTGGCGATAATCTTTCAGGGTGTTAAGGTGTAGTCCTGAGCCCCTTCACCGAGGCTTTGTGTCACCACCCGTGAAGGATAACCCACCAGGCAGGATCACTGGTACCTTGAAGGATACCAGGCACGATCAATGGTACCCTGGATGGTGGTAGTGAAGGATACCAGGTAGGATCACTGGTACCCTGGATGGTGATAGTGAAGGATATCAGGTAGGATCACTGGTACCCTGGAGGGTAGTGAAGGATACCAGGCAGGATCACTGGTACCCTGAAGGGTAGTGAAGGATACCAGGCAGGATCACTGGTACCCTGGATGGTGATAGTGAAGGATATCAGGTAGGATCACTGGTACCCTGGAGGGTAGTGAAGGATACCAGGCAGGATCACTGGTACCCTGAAGGGTAGTGAAGGATACCAGGCAGGATCACTGGTACCCTGGATGGTGGTAGTGAAGGATACCAGGTAGGATCACTGGTACCCTGGAGGGAAGTGAAGGATACAAGGTAGGATCACTGGTACCATGGATGGTGGTAGTGAAGGATACCAGGTAGGATCACTGGTACCCTGGAGGATAGTGAAGGATACCAAGCAGGATCACTGGTACCCTGGAGGTTAATGAAGGATACAAGGTAGGATCACTGGTACCTTGAAGGGTAGTGAAGGATAATAGACAGGATCACTGGTACCCTGGAGGGTAGTGAAGGATACCAGGCAGGATCACTGGTACCCTGGAGGGTAGTGAAGGATACCAGGCAGGATCGCTGGTACCCCGAAGGATACCAGGCACGATCACTGGTACCCTGGATGGTGGTAGTGAAGGATACCAGGTAGGATCACTGGTACCCTGAAGGGTAGTGAAGGATACCAGGCAGGATCACTGGTACCTTACCAGGCACGATCACTGGTACCCTGGATGGTGGTAGTGAAGGATACCAGGTAGGATCACTGGTACCCTGAAGGGTAGTGAAGGATACCAGGCAGGATCACTGGTACCCTGAAGGATACCAGGCAGGATCACTGGTACCCTGGATGGTGGTAGTGAAGGATACCAGGTAGGATCACTGGTACCCTGAAGGGTAATGAAGGATACCAGGCAGGATCACTGGTACCCTGAAGGATACCAGGCAGGATCACTGGTACCCTGGATGGTGGTAGTGAAGGATACCAGGTAGGATCACTGGTACCTTGGAAGATAGTGAAGGATACTAGGCAGGATCACTGGTACTCTGGAGGGTAGGATCATTGGTACCCTGGATGGTGGTAGTGAAGGATACCAGGCAGGATCACTGGTACCCTTGATTGTAGGGAAGGATACCAGGTAGGATCACTGGTACCCTGGATGGTGGTAGTGAAGGATACCAGGCAGGATCACTGGTACCCTGGAGGGTAGTGAAGGATACAAGGTAGGATCACTGGTACCCTGGATGGTGGTAGTGAAAGATACCAGGTAGGATCACTGGTACCCTGGAGGATAGTGAAGGATACCAAGCAGGATCACTGGTACCCTGGATGGTGATAGTGAAGGATATCAGGTAGGATCACTGGTACCCTGGAGGGTAGTGAAGGATACCAGGCAGGATCACTGGTACCCTGAAGGGTAGTGAAGGATACCAGGCAGGATCACTGGTACCCTGGAGGGAAGTGAAGGATACAAGGTAGGATCACTGGTACCATGGATGGTGGTAGTGAAGGATACCAGGTAGGATCACTGGTACCCTGGAGGGGAAGTGAAGGATACAAGGTAGGATCACTGTACCCTGGATGTGGTAGTGAAGGATACCAGGTAGGATCACTGTACCCTGGAGGGAAGTGAAGGATACAAGGTAAGATCACTGGTACCATGGATGGGGGTAGTGAAGGATACCAGGTAGGATCACTGGTACCCTGGAGGATAGTGAAGGAACCAAGCGATCACTGGTACCTGGAGGTTTGAAGGATACAAGGTAGGATACTGGTACCTTTAAGGGTTAGTGAGGATAATAGAAATCACTGGTACCTGGAGGGTAGTGAAGGATACGGCAGGTCACGGTACCCCGGAGGGTAGGAAGGATACCCCGGCAGGATCGCTGGTACCCGAAGGATACCAGGCACGATACTGGTACCCTGGATGGTGGTGTGAAGGATACCAGGTAGGATCACTGGTACCCGAAGGGTAGGAAGGATACAGGCAAAGATCACTGGTGACCTTACAGGACGATCATGGTACCCTGGATGGTGGTAGTGAAGGATACCAGGTAGGATCACTGGTACTGGAAGGGTAGGAAGGATACCAGCAGGATCCGGTACCCTGAAGGATACAAGGGCAGGATCACTGGTACCCTGGATGGTGGTAGTGAAGGATACCAGGTAGGATCACTGGGAACCCTGAAGGTGTGAAGGATACCAGCAGGATCACTGGTACCATGAAGGGTACCAGGCAGGATCACTGGTACCCTGGATGGTGGTAGTGAGAGGAAAGGTAGGATTCACTGGTACCTTGAAGATAGTGAAGGATTACTAGCAGGATCACTGGTACTTTGGAGGGTAGGATCATTGGTACCCTGGATGGTGGTAGTGAAGGATACCAGGCAGGATCCTGGTACCTTGATTGTTTTTTTTGGAAGGATACCAGTTTGGATCACTGGTTACCCTGGATGGTGGTAGTGAAGGATACCAGGCAGGACCTGGTTACCTGAGGGTGTGAAGGATACAAGGTAGGATCACTGGTACCCTGGATGGTGGTAGTGAAAGATACCAGGTAGGATCACTGGTACCCCGGAGGATAGTGAAGGATACCAAGCAGGATCACTGGTACCCTGGAGGTTAATGAAGGATACAAGGTAGGATCACTGGTACCCTGGATGGTGGTAGTGAAGGATACCAGGCAGGATCACTAGTACCCTGGATTGTAGGGAAGGATACCAGGCAGGATCACTAGTACCCTGGAGGATAGTGAAGGATACAAGGTAAGATCACTGGTATCCTGGAGGGTAGCGAAGGATACCAGTCAAAGGTAGTGGAGACAAGCTCTATACATAGTTTAAAGAGCAGGTACGATAGCTCCCATGATTCTGGCTGGGATTGAATTTGGTAAGAGGCAAGTAGCTGAGAGGTGCGGCCAGAGGCAGAACTCGACCTCCGCAACCACATACAGGCGAATACATACAGGTGAGTACGTGTGTCAACACCAGATCAACAGGTACTGGAAAGCACCAGCACAACAATAGAACTGATGAGACTAAGTGAGTTGATGCAACAAAAGCAATGGGACCAAATGACATATCTCCAGTGGTACTGAGAGAAGGAGCAAAACCACTATGTGAAGCCCAGTGATGAAATAAAATTGGAAAAAGACAAATGTGGTTCCCATAAGCAATAATGAGGACAGACAAGAGGCACTGAACTATGGACCAGAATCTCTTACAAGCATACTATCAAAAGTTCTGGAGAAGATAGCAATGGAAATAATACTGGAGTACTTGGAGAGAAGGTAATTCTTCACAGAACACCGACATAGCTTTAAGGCTGAAAAACTCTATGTTATGTATTTGCTGGAGTTTGTGGCAGAATCTCGGAGATAAAAATAGGAAACACGGGGCTGGGTGGACTGCATTTTCTTCATACAATATATCGGAGATTAGCCCAGAAATTAATTGAACAGGCAGAGTTAAGAGGTAGAGTGTTCCAGTGGGCCAGGGAATACCTGAGTGACACAAAACAGAGAGTAACAGTAAGGGATGAGATATGACAATGGGAGAGAATAACGAGAGGGGTTTTGCAAGGATCAGTGTTAGAACCGCTACAGTTCCTAATATACGAGAATATCCTACCAGGAGAGTTGAATCCTATGTGTCACTGTTTGCGGATGATGTAAAACTGATGAGAAGAGCAAGAAGAAGACCTCAACATACTAAAGAAGTGGTTACACACGTGGCTTCTGCAGTTCAACCTGAGATCGTGAAGGTGAGGGTAGACCGGACGCAGAGTACAGTATGGCCAGAGAAGATCTGCAAATATCAGAGTGAAAAGAACCTGGGAGTGACTATAACACCAGGCATGTCACCGGAAATACACAAACCGTGTAGCATCAGCGGTATATGCAAGAGTAGCGAACGACTGAATAGCATTCAGGGACTTAAATAAAGAATTCTTCATAACTTTAGATTCGACATAGGTTAAATCTTGAGTACGCAGCTCCAGCATAGAACCCACACCTGGTTACACATGTGAAGAAACTGAAAAAGGCCCAAATGTTTACAACCAGATTAGTACCAGAACTGAGAGAGATGCTCTGTAAGGAGAGATTAAAGGAACTAAATCTGACGACCTTATTCAAATTCAAATTCAAAGTTTATTCTCTATAAGGATTACAATGCTGAGTTTACAGAAATTTGGTTATTGTGTGGTTTACATGTAGTAAAATAGTGATTACAGAGTGTACCACTAGAACGCTTAGCATGGCTAGGCATTTCGGGCAGACTTAGTTTTATTCTTAATTTTAAAATATTACAAATTATGAGATAAGTTGGTATTATGGCTAAGTGACTAAATACTAGTTTGTGAGTTTAGCAATGTGAATGCTTTTGTTTTGGCACAGTACATAGTTTCAGTATTGGAGTATCACAAGATTCATTATTTTAAGATTGAGATTAATATTTCTGTTTATGGTCAAAAGGTGAGTGAGTGAAAGTGGGGAACCACCAGGTGGTATTCGTGTAGTTAGTTGATGGGGTGTATCAGGGAGATAAGATGTTTTCTAATGGTAGTTTTGAAGGTGATGAATGTGTCTGCAGTTCTAGAGTTCTCAGGTAGGGTATTCCAGATTTTAGGGCCTTTGACATACATTGAATTTTTGTAAAGGTTTAGTCGGACACGGAGAATGTCGTAGAGATGTTTGTGTCTGGTGTTATGCCTGTGGGTTCTGTCACAACTATCAAGAAAGCGTTTTAGGTCAAGGTTGATATTAGAGTTTAAGGGAAGAAAGAAAGTCAGGAGGACTTAAAGGGGACTGACAGGAACAAATTGTTTGAATTAAAAGGACCAGGATCAAGGGGACACAGGTAGAAGCTGAAGATACAGATGACACTTACGGATGTCAGGAAGTATTTCTTTAGTCTCAGGATGGTTGAAAGTGGAATGACCTGGATGAAAGAGTGGTGGAGGCAAACTCAATACACGGCTTCAAGAGTAGATGTGATAAGGCTCAAGAGACCAAAAGTTCATGATTCTGACTAAAGTGATCTGGGAGACGGGACCAGGAGCTGAGTCTCAACATCCGCAAACACAAATCAGTGTTACACACACGCACACCAAGTATTTCTTCAGTTATAGAGTTGTCAGGAAGTGGAATAGTCTGGAGAGTGAGGTAGTGGAGGCAGGATCCATACATACCTTTAAGAAGACGTATGATAAAGCTAATGGGGCCAATAGCTATGAATCGACCCCTGCAACCACAAATAGGTGAACACACACACACACACACACACAAACACACACACACACACACACACACACAGAGGGGAGGAGGTGAGGGAGAGGTGCCAGGCACTAATAACTGCCAGTGTCTTGTTCACAGAATATCTAATCACCCCTCGCTCACTCCTCATTCCTCATTCCTCCCCTCTCACTCCCCACCTCTCATTCCTCCCCTCTCACTCCCCACCTCTCATTCCTCCCCTCTCATTCCTCCCGTTTCATTCCTCCCCTCTCTTCCCTTCCCTCTCATTCCTCCCTTTATTCCTCCTCTCTTCCTTTCTAGCTCATTCCTCCCATCTCATTCCGACTCTTGTGTTACTCTCCTGCCTCCCTTCATCTCCCTCCTGCCTCTCTGCCTCACTACCTCCCTCCCTGCTTACCCCCCTGCCTTCCTCTCTGCTTACCTCCCTGCCTTCCTCCCTACTTGCCTTACTGCCTTCCTCCCTGCTTACCTCCCTGGCTTCCTCCCTATTTACCTCCGTGCTTACTTCTCTGAATTCCTCCATACTTACCTCCGTTCCACCCTCCCTCCCTGCTTACCTCCCTTCTTCCCTGCACCTTACATAGAGAGAGGAGAGGCAGACACAAGGGAGCAGACAGTGCTTAATTAAATATACAAGTTGAACTGTGCTACAACCCCTCACTGTACCACAACCCCTCACTGTACCACAATCCCTCACTGTACCACAACCCCCCACTGTACCACAACCTCCCACTGTACCACAACCCCTCACTGTACCACAACCCCTCACTGTACCATAACCTCTCACTGTACCACAACCCCTCACTGTACCACAACCCCTCACTGTACCATAACCTCTCACTGTACCACAACCCCTCACTGTACCACAACCCCTCACTGTACCATAAATTCTCACTGTACCACAACCTCTCACTGTACCACAACCTCTCACATTACCACAACTCCTCACTGTACCACAACCCCCCACTGTACCACAACCCCTCACTGTACCACAACCCCTCACTGTACCACAACCCCTCACTGTACCACAACTCCTCACTGTACCACAACCCCTCACTGTACCACAACCCCTCACTGTACCACAACCCCTCACTGTACCACAACCTCTCACTGTACCAAAATCCCCTCACTGTACCACAACCCCTCACTGTACCATAACCTCTCACTGTACCACAACCTCCACTGTACCACAACCTTCACATTACCACAACCCCTCACGTACCACAACCCCCCACTGTACCACAATCCTCACTGTCCACAACCCCTCACTGTACCACAACCCTCACTGTACCACAACTCCTCACTGTCCCAAACAACCCCTCACTGCACCACAACCCCACTGTACAAAACCCCACTGTACCACAATCCCTCACTGTACCACAAGCCCTCACTGTACCACAACCTCTCACTGTACCACAACCTCTCCTGTACCACAACCCTCACTGTACCACAACCCCTCACTGTACCACAACCCCTCACGGTACCACAACTCCTCACTGTCCCACAAACTCTCACTGTACCACAACCCCTCACTGTACCACAACCTCTCACTGTACCACAACCCTCACTGTACCACAACCATTCACTCTACCACAACCCAACACTGTACCACAACCCCCTAATTCTACCACAACCATTCACTGTCCCAAACAACCCCCACTGTACCACAACCTCTCACTGTGCCACAACCTCTCACTGTACCACAACCCCACTCACTGTACCAGAACCTCTCATTGTACCACAACCCTTCACTCTACCACAACCCCTCACTCTACCACAACCCCCCCTGTACTACAACCCCTCACTCTACCACAACCTCTCACTGTACCACAGCCTCTCACGTACCACAACCCCCCCTCACTGTACCAGAACCTCTCACTGTACCACAACCCCCCCACTCACCACAACCCCTCACTCAAACCAACAACCCCTCACTGTACTATAACCCCTCACTCTACCACAACCCCTCACTCTACAACAACCCCTCACTCTACCACAACCCCTCACTGTACCACAACCTATCACTGTACCACAACCTCTCGTTGCCCCACAACCCCTCACTGTACCACAACCCTCACTGCACCACAACCCCTCACTGTACCACAACCCCTCAATGTACCCCACACTCTTACTCTACCACCTCTCACTGTCCTCAACCTCTCACTGTACCACAACCTCTCACTGTACCACAACCTCTCACTGTACCACACCCTCTCACTGCCCCACAACCCCTCACTGTACACAAATTCTCACTGTACCACAACCTATCACTGTACCACAACCTTTCACTGTACATAACCTCTCACTGTACCAACACCTCGCACTGCACCACAGCCTCTCATTGTACCACAACCTCTCACCGTACCACAACCTCGCACGCACCACAACCTCTCACTGAAACACAACCTCTCACTATACCACAACCTATCACTGTACCACAACCCTCTCCGCTGTACACAACCCCTCACTGTACCACATCCTCTCACTGTACCACAACCCCCACACTGCACCACAACCTCTCACTGTACCAAAAACTCTCACTGTACCACAACCTTTCACTGTACCACAGTTCCGCACTGTATCACAACCCCTTACTGTACCACATTCTCTCACTGTATCACAACCACCCCATTTGTACCACAACCCCTCACTGTACCACAACCCCTCACTGTACCACATTCTCTCACTGTATCACAACCACTCACTGTACCACAACCCCTCACTGTACCACAACCCCTCACTGAACCACAACCCCTCATTGTACCACAACCCCTCACTGTACCACATCCTCTCATTGTACCACAACCCTCTTGCCCCACAAACCCCTCACTGTATCACAGCTCCTCACGTACCAAAACCCTCACTGTACCACAACCCCTCACTGTACCACAACCCTCACTGTACCACAACCTCTCACTGTACCACAACCTCTCACTGTACCACAACCTCTCACTGTACCACAACCCATCACTGTACCACAACCCCTCACTGAACCACAACCCATCACTGTACCACAACCCCTCATTGTACCAAACCTCTCACTGTACCACAACTCCTCACTGTACCACAAAGCCTCACTGTACCACAACCTCTCACTGTACCACAACCCCTCACTGTACCACAACCCTTCACTGTACCACAACCCCTCACTGTACCACAGCCTCTCACTGTACGAAAACCCCCCTCACTGTACCAGAACCTCTCACTGTACCACAACCCCTCACTGTACCACAACCTCTCACTGTACCACAACCCCTCTCTGTGCCACAACCCCTTACTGTACCACAACCCCCCACTGTCCCACAACCTCGCACTGTACCACAACCCCTCACTGTACCACAACCCCTCACTGTACCACAACCCCTCACTTTTACCAAAACCCTCTCACTGTAACACAACCCCTTCACTGTACCACAACCCCTCATGTACCACAATCCCGCACTGTACCACAACCCCTCATTGTACCAAACCTATCACTATACCACAACTCCTCACTGTACCACAATCCCTCACTGTACTACAACCTCTCACTGGACCACAACCCCTCACTGTACCACAACCCTTCACTGTACCACAACCTCTCACTGTACCACAACCCCTCACTGTTCCACAACCCCTCACTGTACCACAACTTCTCACTGTACCACAACCCCTCACTGTACCACAACCTCTCACTGCACCACAACCCCTCACTGTACCACAACCCCTCACTGTTCCCACAACCCTCACTGTACCACAACCCCTCACGGTACCACAAGCCCTAAATTTGTCCAAAACCCCCTCATTTTAAACACAACCTCTCATGTACCACAACCTTAAACCGTACCAACAACCCTCACTGTACCACAACCCCTCCTGTTCCACAACCCCTCACTGTACCACAACCCCTCACGGTACCACAAGCCCTCACTGTACCACAACCCCTCATTTTAACACAACGTCTCACTGTACCACAACCCCTCACTGTACCACAACCCCTCACTGTACCAAAAACCCCTCACTGTAACACAACCCCTCACTGTACCACAACCTCTCACCGTACCACAACCCCTCACTGTACCACATCCCCTGACTGTACCACAATCCCTCACTGTACCACAACCTCTCACTGTACCACAACCTCTCACTGTACTACAACCCCTCACTGTACCACAAATCCTCACTGTACCAAAACCCCCACTGTACCACAACCCCTCACTGTACCACAACCCCTAACTGTACCACAATCTCTCGCTGTGCCACAACCCCCTCACTGTACTACAACCCCTGTCTGTACCACAATCCCTCACTGTACCACAACCTCTCACTGTACCACAATACCTCACTGTCCAAAACCCTCTCACGGGTACCAAACTACTCACTGTACCACAACCTCTCACTGTACCACAACCTCTCACTGTACCACAACCCCTCACTGTACCACAATACCTCACTGTACCACAACCCCTCACTGTACCACAACCCCTAAACTGTACCAAAAACCCTCAATGAAAACACAACCCCTCACTGTCCCAAACAACCTCTCCCCGTACCACAACCCCTCACTGTACCACATCCCCTGACTGTACCACAATCCCTCACTGTACCACAATCCACTGTACCACAACCTCTCACTGTACCACAACCCCTCACTGTACCACAATCTCTCACGTACCACACCCCTCACTGTCCCAAAACCCCTCACTGAAACCACAACCCCTCACTTTACCAAAAACCCCTCAATGTAACACAAACCCCTCACTGTACAACAACCTCTCACCGTACCAAAAACCCCTCACCGAAACCACATCCCCGGGACTGTACCACAACCCCTCACTGTACCACAACCTCTCACTGTACCACAACCTCTCACTGTACCACAACCCCTCACTGTACCACAATCTCTCACTGTACCACAACCCCTCACTGTACCACAACCCCTCACTGTACCACAACCCCTAACTGTACCACAATCTCTCGCTGTGCCACAACCCCCTCACTGTACTATAACCCCTGTCTGTACCACAATAACTCACTGTACCACAACCTTCACTGTCCCCACAATTTCCCTCACTGTACCACAACCCCTCACTGTACCACAATACCTCACTGTACCACAACCTCTCACTGTACCACAACTACTCACTGTACCACAACCTCTCACTGTACCACAACCTCTCACTGTTCCACAACCCCTCACTGTACCACAATACCTCTCTGTACCACAACCTCTCACTGTACCACAACCCCTAACTGTACCACAACACTTCACTGTACCACAACCCCTCATTGTACCACAATACCTCACTGTACCACAACCTCTCACTGTACCACAACCCCTAACTGTACCACAACACCTCACTGTACCACAACCATCACAACAAAAGATGTGTTGTGGGGATTCACAAGAAGCGTGAACCTCACTCCTTGTAAGATGCTGTGATGGTTCACATTGAGATAAGATTTTCCTCGGATTTTTAACCCCGGGGGTTAGCCACCCAGGATAACCCAAGAAAGTCAGTGCGTCATCGAGGACTGTCTAACTTATTTCCATTGTGGTCCTTAATCTTGTCCCCCAGGATGCGACCCACACCAGTCGACTAACACCCAGGTACCTATTTGTGGCTAAGTGAACAGGACAACAGGTGTAAGGAAATACGTTGAAATGTTTCCTCCCTGTCGGGAATCGAACCCGGGCCCTCCGTGTGTGAAGCGAGAGCTTTAGCCACCAGGCCACCGGGCCACCGGGGCCATGTTCTATCTATTCCTATACAATCTTGGCCTCTGTGTTGATGGCCGCCGCCTGGTGTGTTACACAAGGTGAAAGTTGTAGCCGACCATCACTCTGTGTATCTCACACTGTTAATTACTGTCATAACCTGTCGTGAGTGTGTGTGTGTTGTTGTTGTTGTTGTTGTTGCTACTGCAGTTGTTGTTGCTACTGTTGTTGTTGTTGCTACTGTTGTTGTTGTTGCTACTGCTGTTGTTGTTGCTAGTGCTGTTGTTATTGCTAATGCTGTTGTTGTTGCTACTGCTGTTGTTGTTGCTACTGCTGTTGTTGTTACTACTGCTGTTGTTGTTATCTACTGCTGTTGTTGTTGCTACTGCTGTTGTTGTTGCTACTGCTGTTGTTGTTGCTACTGTTGTTGTTGTTGCTACTGTTGTTGTTATTGCTACTGCTGTTGTTGTTGCTACTGCTGTTGTTGTTGCTACTGCTGTTGTTGTTGCTACTGTTGTTGTTGTTGCTACTGTTGTTGTTGCTACTGCTGTTGTTGTTGCTACTGCTGTTGTTGTTGCTACTGTTGTTGTTGTTGCTACTGTTGTTGTTGCTACTGCTGTTGTTGTTGCTACTGTTGTTGTTGTTGCTACTGCTGTTGTTGCTGCTATTGTTGTTCTTGCTACTGCTGTTGTTGTTGCTACTGCTGTTGTTGTTGCTACTGCTGTTGTTGCTGCTACTGTTGTTGTTGCTACTGCTGTTGTTGTTTGCTACTGCTGTTGTTGTTGCTACTGCTGTTGTTGCTGCTACTGCTGTTGTTGTTGCTACTGCTGTTGTTGTTGCTACTGCTGTTGTTGCTGCTACTGCTGTTGTTGTTGCTACTGCTGTTGTTGTTGCTACTGCTGTTGTTGCTGCTACTGCTGTTGTTGTTGCTACTGCTGTTTGTGTTGCTACTTGCGTTGTTGCTGCTATGTTGTTGTTGCTACTGCTGTTGTTGTTGCTACTGCTGTTGTTGTTGCTATGCTGTTGTTGCTGCTACTGTTGTTGTTGCTACTGCTGTTGTTTGCTTTCTACTGTTGTTGTTGCTACTGCTGTTGTTGTGCTACTGCTGTTGTTGTTGCTACTGCTGTTGTTGCTGCTACTGCTGTTGTTGTTTTCTTACTGCTTTGTTGTTGCTACTGCTGGTGTTGCTGCTACTGCTGTTGTTGTTGCTACTGCTGTTGTTGTTGCTACTGCTGTTGTTGCTGCTACTGCTTGTTGTTGCTACTGCTGTTGTTGCTGCTATGCTGTTGTTGTTGCTACTGCTGTTGTTGCTGCTACTTTGTTGTTGCTATGCTGTTTTTGTTGCTACTGTTGTTGTTGTTGCTACTGCTGTTGTTGTTGCTACTGCTGTTGTTGTTGCTACTGCTGTTGTTGTTGCTACTGCTGTTGTTGTTGCTACTGCTGTTGTTGTTGCTATGCTGTTGTTGTTGCTATGCTGTTGTTGTTGCTACTGCTGTTGTTGTTGCTATGTTGTTGTTATTGCTACTGCTTGTTTGTTGCTACTGCTGTTTTTGTTGCTACTGCTGTTTTTGCTACTGCTGTTGTTGTTGCTACTGCTGTTGTTGCTGCTACTGTTGTTGTTGTTGCTCCTGTTGTTGTTGTTGCTACTGCTGTTGTTGTTGCTACTGCTGTTGTTGCTACTGCTGTTGTTGTTGCTACTGCTGTTGTTGCTGCTACTGTTGTTGTTGCTACTGCTGTTGTTGTTGCTACTGCTGTTGTTGTTGCTACTGCTGTTGTTGCTGCTACTGTTGTTCTTGCTACTGCTGTTGTTGTTGCTACTGCTGTTGTTGTTGCTACTGCTGTTGTTGCTGCTACTGCTGTTGTTGTTGCTACTGCTGTTGTTGTTGCTACTGCTGTTGTTGTTGCTACTGCTGTTGTTGTTGCTACTGCTGTTGTTGTTGCTACTGCTGTTGTTGCTGCTACTGCTGTTGTTGTTGCTACTGCTGTTGTTGTTTTCTACTGCTGTTGTTGTTGTACTGCTGTTGTTTTTGCTACTGCTGGTTTTTGTTTGCTACTGCTGTTGTTGTGCTACTGCTGTTGTTGTTGCTACTGCTGTTGTTGTTGCTACTGTGTTTTTTGTTGCTACTGCTTTTGTTGTTGCTACGCTGTTGTTGTTGCTACTGCTGTTGTTGCTGCTACTGCTGTTGTTGTTGCTACTGCTGTTGTTGTTTGCTACTGCTGTTGTTGTTGCTAAATGCTGGGTTTTTGTTGCTACTGCTGTTGTTGTTGCTAACTGCTGTTGTTGTTGCTACTGCTGTTGCTGCTGCTACTGCTGTTGTTGTTGCTACTGCTGTTGTTGTTGTTACTTTCTGTTGTTGTTTTCTACTGCTGTTGTTGTTGCTACTGTTGTTGTTGTGCTACTGTTGTTGTTGCTACTGCTGTTTTGTTGCACTGCTGTTTTTTGCTGCTACTGCTGTTTTTGTTGCTACTGTGTTGTTGTTGCTACTGCTGTTGTTGTTGCTACTGCTGTTTTGTGCTATGCTGTTGTTGTTTTCTACTGCTGTTGTTGTTGCTACTGTTGTTTTTTATTGCTACTGCTGTTGTTGTTGCTACTGCGTTGTTGTGCTACTGCTGTTGTTGTTGCTACTGCTGTTTTTGTTGCTACTGTTGTTGTTATTGCTACATGCTGTTTTTTGTTGCTAACTGTTGTTGTTGTTGCTTACTGTTGTTGTTGTTGCTACTGCTGTTGTTGTTGCTACTGCTTTGTTGTTTTTCACGCTGTGGTTTTTTGCTACTGTTTTGTTGTTTGCTACTGTGTTGTTGTTGCTACTGCTGTTTTTTATTGCTACTGTTGTTGTTGTTGCTACTGCTGTTGTTGTTGCTACTGCTGTTGTTGTTGCTACTGCTGTTGTTGTTGCTTAAATGTTGTTGTTATTTCTAAATGTTGTTGTTGTTGCTACTGTTGTTGTTGTTGCTACTGCTGTTGTTGTTGCTACTGCTGTTGTTGTTGCTACTGCTGTTGTTGTTGCTACTGCTGTTGTTGTTGCTACTGCTGTGTTGTTGCTACTGCTGTTGTTGTTGCTACTGCTGTTGTTGTTGCTACTGCTGTTGTTGTTGTACTGTTTTTGTTGTTGCTACTGCTGTTGCTGCTGCTACTGCTGTTGTTGTTGCTACTGTGTTGTTGTTGTACTGCGATGTTGTTGTTGCTACTGCTGTTGTTGTTGCTACTGGGTTGTTGTTGCTGCTAGTTGTTGTTGCTACTGCTGTTGTTTTTTGCTATGCTGTTTTTTTTGTACTGCTGTTGTTTTTTGCTACTGCTGTTTTTGTTTTCTACTGCTGTTGTTGTTGCTACTGTTGTTGTTGTTGCTACTGTTGTTGTTGCTACTGCTGTTGTTGTTGCTACTGTTGTTGTTGCTGCTACTGTTGTTGTTGTTGCTACTGTTGTTGTTATTGCTACTGCTGTTGTTGTTGCTACTGCTGTTGTTGTTGCTACTGCTGTTGTTGCTGCTACTGTTGTTGTTGTTGCTACTGCTGTTGTTGCTGCTACTGCTGTTGTTGCTTCTACTGTTGATATTGTTCTTATTACTGTTGCTGCGGCTGCTGTTGTTATTGTTGATGTTATTGTTATTGTTGTTGCTACTGTTACTGTTGCTGCTACTATTGTTGTTGCTACTGTTACTGTTGCTGCTACTATTGTTGTTGCTACTGCTGCTGTTATTGTTACAATTGTTGTTGCTGCTGTTGCTGCTGTTGTTATTGTTGCTGTTGTTGCTACTTTTGCTGTCGTTGTTACTGTTGCTGTTATTGTTACTGTTGCTGTTGTTTTTGTTGCTGCTACTGTTCGTGTTGCTGTTATATTTGCTGCTATTGTTCCTGCTGCTGGTGTTGCTTTATACAACACATACCAGACCGATCTTGGAGTAAGCAGCACCAATATGGAACCCACAGTTAATACAACTGGGCAAGTGGAAAAGGTGTAGAGGTTTGCAACGAAACTAGTCCCGGGACTCGGGTACGAGGAATGAAGACACTAAAGGAGCTAAACCTGATGACACTTTAGGAGGGACAATTGGAGACATGATAATGACGTACAAAATACCGAGGCGGGAAACAGGTACACTAGGCACAAGACGAAGTAAAGAAATTGAATCACGGTGATATTGGGAACGATTTCTTCAGCTTCAGATTGGTACGGAAATGGAACGGTGAGCACGAGGCATGATCAATACACAGTTTTAAGAATAGGTATGACACGGGTCACGAGGCTAGGAGAGAGTGAAGGGAGTAGCGACCAGTCGAGAGGCGGGACCAGGAGCTGAATGTCAACCCTTGAAACCACTAATAGGTGAGCACAAACGCGCGCGCAAGCACGCACGTACACACACACACACACACACACCACACACACATACACACACACACACACACACACACACACACACACACACACACACACACACACACACACACACACACACACACACACACACACACACACACACACACACACACACACACACACACACACATACACACACACACACACACACACACACACACACACACACACACACACACACACACACACACACACACACACACATACATACATATCGAAGCTGTTGTATAGCCATACCAGGTAATCAGGCTGAGGAAGGAAGGTGGGAAGTTCACAAGAAACGACCACTAAGTATGTGAGGAGCTCAACGTGAGATTTAAAGAAGTATTTACATTGGAGACAGAAAGGACTTCGGAATACTGGGGTACACCGACAAGTGGTACACTAACAAGTGCTGGACGAAATACACAACCGAGGAGGAAGTGAAGAAGTTGCTAAGCAAACTAAATATCTCAAAGGCGGTGGGACTGGACAACATCTCTCTGTGTTTCCTGAGAGACGGAGCAGAGACGCTGTGTGTGCCACTAACAACAATCTTCAATACATCCATTGAAACTGGACAACTACCTGAGGTGTGGAAGACGACAAATGTAGTCCCCATTTTTGAAGAAAGGAGAAAGTCACGTGGTATTAAACTACGTGTATAGTATGCAGAGTCATGGAGAAGATCATCAGGAGGAGAGTGGTGGAGCACCTAGAAAGGAACAAGCTTATATACGACAACCAGCACGCTTTCAGGGAAGGGAAATCCTGTGTCACAAACCTACTGGAGTTTCATGAAAAGGTAATAGAAATAATACAAAAGTGAGAGGGGTGGGTAAATTGCATTTTCTTGGACTGCAAGAAAGCTCTCTACACAGTTCCTCACAAGATATTAGCGCAAAAGCTAAAGGAGCAGGCACGTATAACAGGAAAGGCGCTGCAATGGATCAGAAAGGCAACAACGAGTCATGGTATGTGACGAGCGGAATTCCACAGGGGTAAGTTCTAGGACCGGTGTTTTTTTCTGGTATATTGAAAGACATGGTGGAAGGGGTAAACTCAGAAGTGTCCCTGTTTGCAAATGATGTGAAGTTAAATTGAATGGGTCAGGGAGAATTACACTAAAGACCTAACCTAACCTAGCGTAATAGAACCTAACGCCTTAACCTAACCGTAATATAACTAACCAAACCTTAGCGTAATATAACCTAACCTAGCCTAACTAATATAACCTAACCATAGCATAATATAACCCTAACCTAACCTAACCTAGCGTAATATAACCTAACCTAACCTAACGTAATATAACCAAACCTAACCTAGCGTAATATAACCTAACCTAACCTAACGTAAAATATACCCTAACCTAACCAGCGTAATATAACCTAACCAACCTAACGTATATAACCTACCTAACCTAGCATAATATAACCTAACCTAACCTAGCGTAATATAATCTAACCTAACCTAACGTAATATAACCTAACCTAACCTAGCGTAATATAACCTAACCTAACCTAAGGTAATATAGCCTAACCTAACCTAGCGTAATATAACCTAACCTAACCTAACGTAATATAACCTAACCTAACATAACGTAATATAACCTAACCTAACCTAACCTTACCTAACCTAACGTAATATAACCTAACCTAACCTAGCGTAATATAACCTAACGTAATATAACCTAACCTAACCTAGCGTAATATAACCTAACCTAACCTAACGTAATATAACCTAACCTAACATAAACGTAATATAACCTAAACCAAACCTAAAACCTAACCTTACTCTAACCTAACGTAATATAACCTAAACCTAAACCTAGCGTAATAAACCAAACCTAACCTAACGTAATATAACCTAACCTAACCTAGCGTAATATAACCTAACCTAACCTAGCGTAATATAACCTAACCTAACCTAACGTAATATAACCTAACCTAACCTAGCGTAATATAACCTAAACCTAACAGGCGTAATATAACCTAACCCAACCTAACCTAACGTAATATAGACCTAACCTAACCCAAGGTTAATATAACCTACCTAACCTAGGCGTAATATAAACCTAACCTAACCTAACGTAATTACTAACCGTAACCTATCCTAACGTAATATAACCTAATCTAACCTAGCGTAATATAACCTAACCTAATGTAATATAACCTAACCTAACCTAACGTAATATAACCTAACCTAACCTAGCGTAATATAGCCTAACCTAACCTAACGTAATATAACCTAACCTGTCCTAACGTAATATAACCTAACCTAACCTAACGTAATATAACCTAACCTAACCTAGCGTAATATAACCTAACCTAACCTAACGTAATATAACCTAACCTAACCTAACGTAATATAACCTAACCTAACCTAGCGTAATATAACCTAACCTAGTCTAACTTAGCTTAACCTAGTCTAACCTAACCTAACCTAACCTAATATAACCTAACCTGACCCAACCTAACTTAAACTAAGCTAACATAATCTAATCCAACCATCTAAATTAATCTAATTGAACCTCAACTACCCTAACAACAACAAATTGTAGGAAGGGTAACATTGTTCCAACATTGCAAGCAGTGCCTAGAGGAGAGGAGCATGGCAAGATGGCGCATGAGAAGTTCCTCACAAAACTCCTAATCAACCAGGCTGTGATGTTTGGATTGTGACCCAACACCTGCCTGTCTATCCCGTCTACCATGACTGTGACCCAACACCTGCCTGTTTGTCCCGTCTACCATGGCTGTGATCCAACACCTGCCAGACTTTCCTGTCCCTGACCAAGGCGATTCCCTCAAAAATGCATCCACCGTTTCCTGACGGCTGACGACTCTTCCTGGAAGTATAACGGAGGAAGGGAGGGTCGAACCACCGCCACTCCTTGAGCTGAATTACCCACGCGGGTTTATAGCCTCGTGAGATACCAACTTCCACCAATTTTCCAGAAGAATAAATAAGAAAACTCTGGAGTACACCATCATTTACTGCTTCGTCCTCTTTCACCCTTTTTTTCTCTAGTCTCAGTATTTATAGTGCCCTTGTTTCAAACCCTTCTTCGGGCAGAGAGAATAAGAAGACGGATAAATAAATGGTATAAATGAAGAACGTTTCACTCATCGTGCCATTTGAAAGTGTCTGTGGGAAGAGACGCT
>NC_069411.1:62565085-62577585 GCF_026875155.1 Cherax quadricarinatus
TTGACCTCGGGAAATATTGAACCTTGGGAATATTGAATCTTGGGGAAATATATGAAACCTTGGGGAAATATGAACCTTGGGGAAATATTGAACCTTGGGGAAAATATTGAACTTGGGGAAATATTGAACCATGGGGAAATATTGGAACCGTGGGATAAATAATGAACCCCTTGGAGAAATATTGAACCTTGGGGAAAATTATGAACCTTGGGGAATATTTGAACCTTGGAAATATGAACCTATGGGGATAAAATTGAACCTCCGGGGAAATATAGAACCTTGGGGAAATATTGAATCTTGGGGAAATATTGAACCTTGGTGAAAGATTGAACCTTGGGGAAATATTGAAACCTTGGGAAATATTGAACCTTTGGGGAAAATAGAGAAGACATGGAAGGCTAGATTGAGACACATTTTGGCTAGTTTTGAAGACATGAAGGCTAGTCCGAGAGACATGAAGGCCTAGTTTGAAGAGACATGAAAGCCTAGTTTTGAGACATGAAAGGCCTAGTTTGAGAGACCATGAAGGCCTAGTTTGAGATACATGAAGGGCCTAGTTTGAGAGACATGAAGGGCCTATTTTGAGAGACATGAAAGGCCTAGTTTGAGACGACATGAAGGCCTAGTTTGAGATAAATGAAGGGCTAGTTTGAGAGACATGCAGGCCTAGTTTTGAAGAGACATGAAGGCCATTTTTGAGAGACATGAAGCCAAGTTTGAGAGACAGAATGGCCTAGTCTGAGATACATGTAGGCCTAGTCTGAGAGGCATTGAATGCCCTATCTGAGAACATGAAGCCTATCTGAGAACATGTAGGCCTATTTCTGAGAGACAGGAAGGCTATCCTGAGATACATTGTAGGCCTAGTCTGAGAGACATGAAGGCCTAGTCTGAGAGACATGAAGGCCTAGTCTGAGAGACATGAAGGCCTAGTCTGAGAGACATGAAGGCCTAGTCTGAGAGACATGTTGGCCTAGTCTGAAGACAGGAAGCCTAGTCTGTGACACATGGTTAGGCCAAGTCTGAAATACATGAAGCCTAGTCTGAGATACATGAAGGCCTACTCTGAGAACATGAAGTCCTAGTCTGAGAGACATGAAGGAAAGGCCTAGTCTGAACAGACAGGAAGGCCTAAGTCTGAGATGAAGGCCTAGCTGAGACACATGTAGGCCTAGTCTGAGATACAATGAAGGCCTAGTCCTGAGATACATGAATGTCCTAGTCTGAGATACATGAAGGCCTAGTTAGAGAAACATGAAGCTAGTCTGAGAGACCAAGAAGCCTAGTCGGAGAGACATGAAGGCCGGTAGTCTGAAGACATAAGGCCTAGTCTGAGAGACATAAGACCTAGTTTGAGAGACATGAAGGCCTAGTATGAGGACATGAGGCCTAGTCTGAGAGACATGAAGGCCTAGTTTGAGAATACATTAAGGCCTAGTCTGAGATACATTGAAGGCCAGTCTGAGAAACATGAAGGCCTAGTCTGAGAGACATGGTAGCCTAGTCTGAGAAACATTGTAGGCCTAGTCTGAGAGACATAAGGCCTAGTCTAGAGAGACATGAAGGCAAGTTTGGAGAACATAAGGCCTATTTTGAGAGACATGAAGGCCTAGTCGAGAACATGAAGGCCTAGTTTGAGATACATGAAGGCCCTAGTTTGAGAGACATGAAGGCCTGTCTAGAGACATGAGGCCTAGTTTGAGATACAAAGAAGGCCTAGTTTGAGAGACATGAAGGCCTAGTTTGAGAGACATGAAAGGCCAAGTTTGAGATACAAGAAGGCCTAGTTTGAAGACCATGAAGGCCTAGTTTTGAGAGACATGAAGCCTAGTGTGAGAGACATGAAGGCCTAGTTTGAGAGACATGAAGGCCTAGTTTGAGAGACATGAAGGCCTAGTTTGAGAGACATGAAGGCCTAGTTTTGAGACACATGAAGGCATAGTTTGAGATAAATGAAGGCCTAGTCGAGAGACAGGAAGGCCCTAGTCTGAGATACATGAAGGCCTAGCCTGAGACACAATTAGGCCTAGTCTGAAGATACATGAAGGCCTACTCTGAGAGACATGAGTCCTAGCTGAGAACAAGAAGGCCCTAGTCTGACAGACAGGAATGCCCCCCCTAAAAGGTTCAGAGGATAAAGGCCTTAAAGTCTGAACATACATGTAGGCCTAGTCCGAGATACATGAGAGGCCTAGGTCTGAGATACATGAGAGGCCTAGTATGAGATACATGGAAGGCTAGTTTGAGAAAATATGAGGCCTAGTCTGAGAGACATGAAAGGCCTAGTTTGAGAAATATGAAGGCTAGTCAGAGACATGAAGCCTAGTCTGAGAGACATGAAGGCCTGTCTAAGAGACTGAAGGCCTAGTCTGAGAGACATGAAGGCCCTGTCTGAGAGACATGAAGGCCTAGTCTGAGAGACATGAAGGCCTAGTCTGAGATACATGAAAGCCTAGATCTGGATACATGTAAGGCCTATTCCCTGAGAGACATGAAGGCTAGTCTGAGAGACATAAGGCCTGTCCTAAGAGACAGAAGGCCTAGTCTGAGAGACCAGAAGCCTAGTTCTGAGAGACATAAGGCCTAGTCTGAGATACATGAAGGCCTATTCCTGAGAGACATGAAGCCTAGTCCTGATAGACATGAAGGCCTGTCAAATAGACATGAAGGCCTAGTCAGAGAGACAGAAGGCCTAGTCCCTGAGAGACATGAATGCCCTAGTCTGAGAGACATGAAGGCCTAGTCTGAGATACATGAAAGCCTAGTCTAGATACAAGAAGGCCTATGTCTAGAGAGACATTAAGCCTAGTCCTGAAGAAATTAAGGCCTAGTCTGAGAGACAAGAAGGCCTATTCTATGATACATGAAGGACCTAGTCTAAGGATACATGAAGGCCCTAGTCTGAGAAACATGAAGCCTAGTCCTGAGAGACAAGTAAGCCTAGTCCCTGAGAGACAATGAAGCCTAGTTCTGAGAGGAGCATGGAAGGATCCCTATCAGAGAGACATGAAGCCCTAGGACGTAGAGACATGAAGTCCTAGTCTAAGAGTACATGAACCGGGTGCCGTAGGGATCGGCGAGTGAGGATACGCGAGAGCGGCGCTAGTGGCTTGGGCTGAGCAGCATGACGGGCCCGTGAATCCGAGTAGACATGACAAGGGGGCCTGAGTCGAGTGAGAGATGGACTCAAGGGGAACGCGGATCGCAGAGTTCTTGAGAGTCAGACATAGAAGTGTGTCTCTCTCTCATTCTTGACAGCACAGCAGACGATGTGCATTCTGTGTTCCTGTGGGAACGTTAGCACACGTATCTATACACGGACCTTGAGTACTGAGAGACACATAAGCCGTAGTCTTGGATAGACATGAGGGCCTATGGTACGAGAGACATGAACAGGCCTAGTTCTGAGAGACTAAGACCCAGGAGAAACCCACCCCAGCGGTACCTTGGGAGAATAAACGCCCAGAAAGACGCCGTCCTGAGAGACAGCAATTCCCGAGGCAGGGAGATAGAGGTCTCCATATTAATTAAGTGCTCATCACCGCGCTATTATAATATTGACGTAAATTCTTTCCCCCTGCCCTTGACCAGTGTGGCATGGGAGGGGTGATGGGACGGGGTGGGTGATGGGACGGTGAGGGTATAGGGATAGTTTTATTTATGGGATATGGTGACGGTGAGGGGTTGATTGAATGTGGAGGGTGTATGAGGGGAGCGTAGGAGTGTCTCTGTATACAGTCGGGTGAGGTGGGGGTGGGATGGACTCGGTGGAGAGGGTGATTAGACGGAGATAGGTGATAATGATTACGGTGGGACTGGATGGGACGAGCGTGAGGGGTGATGGAACGGTGTATCAGAGAGAATCGTCTGGCGTCGGCACGACGGAGTGAGGAGTACTGAGCTTGGACTGGTGTAGGGGAATTACTTGGGGGACGGTATACAATGGGTGAAATGGACACGGTGACTAGGTGTTATGTGTATGGACGCAGGGTGCAACACACATAGTGGTGAGAACATAGAGGTGAGGGGTGAATGAGGCGGATGACAGAATTAGTTGTGGTGAACGGTGGAAGTTGAGGAACGGTGAGGACTGATGGGACGGTGGAGGACTGATTGACGTGAGGGGTGATGGGACGGTGAGGGTGGATGGGACGGTTGAGGGTGATGGACGGTGAAGGGTATGGACGGTGAGGGTGATGAGACGGTGAGGGGTGATGGGACGGTGAGGGGTATGGGACGGTGAAGGGGTGATGGGAAGGTGAGGACTGATGGAAAGGTGAGGACTGATGGAACGGTGAGGACGATGAACGTGGAAGACGATGAACGTGAGAACTGATGGAACGGTGAGGACTGAGGAACGGTGAGGACTGATGGAAACGGTATGAGGACTGATGGAACGGTGAGGACGATGGAACGTGAGGACTGTAGGACCGTTGAGGTGACTGATGGGACGTGATGAACTGGATGGAACGGTGAGACTGATGCACGGTGAGGACTGATGGAACGGTGAGGACTGATGGAACGTGAGGACGAATGAACGGTGAGACTGCTGGAACGGTGAGGACTTGATGGAACGGTGAGGACTTATGGGACGGTGAGGACTGTTGGGACGGTGGATGACTGATGGAACGTGAGGAACCTGATGGAACGTGAGGACTGAGGAACGGTGAGGACTGATGGAACGGTGAGGACTGATGGAACGGTGAGGACCTGATGGAACGGTGGAGGGACATGATGGGCACGTTAGGACTGATGGACGGTGAGGACTGATGGGACCGGTGAGGACTGATGGATCGTTGAGGACTGATTGTGACGGGAGTACTGGATGGACGGTGAGGACTGATGGGACGTGAGGACTGAAGGAACGGTGAGGACTGATGGAACGGTGAGGACTGATTGGAACGGTGAGGACTGATGGAACGGTGGAGGACTGTATGGGACGGGAGGACTGAAGGGACGGTGAGGACTGATGGAACTGTGATGACTGATGGAAAGTGAGGACTGATGGAACGGTGAGGACTAATGACGGAGAGACTAGATGGAACGGTGAGTCTGATGAACGGTGAGGACGATGGGACGGTGAGGACTGATGGACGGGAGGACTGATGGAACGGTGAGGACTGATGGAACGGTCAGGACTGATGGAACGCGTGAGGACTGATGAACGGTCAGGACTGAAGGACGGTGAGCGACTGAGGGACGGAGAGGCCTGATGGAACGGTGAGGACTGATTGAACGTGAGGACTATGGAACGGAGGACTGATGGAACGGTAGTGACTGATGGAACTGGTGAAGGACTGATGAACGGTGAGACTGAATGGACGTGAGACTGATGGAACTGTGAGGACTGATGGACGTGAGGACTGATGGAACGGTGAGGACTGATGGGACGGTGGAGAACTGATGGACGGTGCGGACGATGGAACGTGAAGGACTGATGAACGGTGAGACTGATGGAACGGTGATGGACTGATGGAACTTGTGAGACTGATGGACGGTGAGGACTGATGGGACGGTGAGGACTGATGGTACGGAGAGGACTGATTGGACGGTGAGGACTGAATGGACGTGATGACTGGATGGAACGGTGAGGACTGATGAACGTGATGACTGATGGAACGGTGAGGACTGAATGGACTGTGAGGACTGATGGAAGACGGAGAGGACTGATGGGAACTGAGGACTGATGGAACGGTGAGGGGACTGATGGAACGTGAGGACTGAATGGAACGGTTGAGGACTGATGGACGGTGAGGACTGATTGTAGCGGTTAGGACAGATGGAACGGTGAGGACTGAGGGACGGTGAGGACTACACATGAAACGGTGAGGAAGGATGGGACGGTGATGACTGATGGACGGTGAGGACTGATGGAACTGTGAGGACTGAGGATAAAACGTGAGGACTGATGGGACGGTGAGGACTGATGGACGGATGAGGACCTGATGGGAAACGGAGAGGACTGATGGGACGGTGGAGGACTGATGAACGGTGAGGACATGATGGGACGTGAGGACCTGATGGGACGGTGAGTATCTGAGGAACGGTGAGGACTGATGGGACGGTATGACTGATGGAACGGAGAGGACTGATGGAAACGAGTGATGAACGTGATGGACGGTGAGGACTGATAGGAACGGTGAGTACTGATGGAACGGTGAGGGACTGATGGGACGGTGAGACTGATGGGACGTGAGGAACTGATTGGACCGGTGAGGAGCTGATGGAGGAGTTGCAGCAGTCGGAAATATTAAGTTTTAAGTTCGTGCCAAAAAACGAACGTATTTAAGACACAGTATAATGTTTGAAAACATTAATAATAGTTTTTATCCTAAAGCATTTAAAGTGGGTTTTAAAAGACGTCCGGGTTGTTTCATTGTCTGAGAACGCTGTGTGGCGAAACGGTTTCCTTAAATAAAGCTCCCCTATTGGATTTTTCAAGTCTTCACACGTATAAACTTAAATTAACCCACCAAAACTGAACCATGGTAGCAACAAGGCTCCTGGGCTGACATGTGGGGTCACCCTGGTCACAACCAAGCTCCTGGGCTACAGTGTGGGGGACACCCTTGGTCACAACAAGCTCCTGGGGCTGACAGTTTGGTGTTCACCCTGGGTCACAACCAGCCTCCTGAGGGCTTACAGTGTGGGGGTCACAACAAGCTCCTGGGCTGACAGTGTGGGGGGTCACCCTGGGTCAAAACAAGGCTCCTGCGCTGACAGTGATGGGGTCACCCCTGGTCACACAACTGTCCTGGCCTGACAGTGTGGGTCCACCCTGGGTCACAACAAGCCTCTGGGCTGACAGTGTGGTGGTCACCCTGGGTCACAACGAGCTCCAGGCTGACAGTGTGGAGGTCCCCCTGGGTCACAACAAGCTCCTGGCTGGACAGTGGTGGGGGTCACCCTGGGTCACAACAACTCCTGGGCAGACAGTGTGGGGGTCACCCTGGTCACAAACAAGCTCCTGGGCGGACTCGAGAGAGAGTGGTCACCCTGGGTCACAACGAGCTCCTGGGCTGACAGTGTGGGGTCACCCTGGTCACAACGAGTCTCCTGACTTGACAGTGTGGGGGTCACCTTGGGTCACAAACACGCTCCTGCTGACAGTGTGGGGGTCACCCAGGGTCACAACAAGCTCCGGGCTGCAGTGTGCGGGTCACCCTGTCACAACGAGCTCCATGGGCTGAGACAGTGGGGGTCACCCTGGTTCACAACGAGCACTGGGCGACAGTGTGGGGGTCACCCTGGGTCACAACAAGCTCTGGGCTGACAGTGTGGGGTCACCCTGGGTCCAACAAAGCTTCCTGGGCTGAACATTGTGGGGGGTAACCCCTGGTCACAACAAGCTCCCGCTGACAGTGTGGGGACCACCTGTTCACAACAAGCTCCTGGCTGACAGTGTGGGGTCACCCTGGGTCACAACAAGCTCCATGGGCTGACAGTGTGGGGTCACCCGGGGTCACAACAAGCTCCTGGCTGACAGTGTGGGGGTAACGCCGGGTTCACAACAATCTCTGGGCTGACAGTGTGGGTAACCCGGTCACAACAAGCTCCCTGGGCTACAGTGAGGGGGTCACCCTGGGTCACAACAAGCTCCTTGCTGACAGTTTGGGGGTAACCCGGGGTCACAACAAGCTCCTGGCTACAGTGTGGGGGTCACCCTGGGTCACATCAAGCTCCTGGGCTGACAGTGTGGGGGATCACCCTGGGTCACAACAAGCTCCTGGGCTGACAGTGTGGGTGTCACCTCTGGGTCACAATCAAGCTCCATGGCTTGACAGTGTTGGGGGTCACCCTGGGTCACATCAAGGCTCCTGCTGACAGTTGGGGGTCACCCGGGGTCACAACAAGCTCTCTGGGTGACAGGTGGGGTTCACCCTGGTTCACAACGAGCTCCTGGGCTGACAATGTGGGTCACCCTGGTTCAACAACGAGCTCCTGGGCTGACAGTGTGGGGGACACCCTGGGTCACAACCAAGCTCCCTGGGCTGACAGTTGGGGGTCACCCTGGTACAAAAGCTCCTGGGCTGACAGTGTGAGGGTCACCCTGGTCACAACAACAATCTCCTGGGCAAACAGTGTGGGGGTCACGCCTGGTCACAACAAGCTCCTGGGCTGACAGTGTGGGGGTCACCCTGGGTCACAAGCTCCTGGGCTGACAGTGTGAGGGTCACCCTGGGTCACAACAAGCCTGGGCTGACAGTGTGGGGACACCCAGGGTCACAAGCTTTCCTGGGCCTGAACAGTTGTGAGGTCACCCTGGGTCACAACAAGCTCCAGAGCAACATGTTGGGGTCACCCTGGGTCCACAACAAGCTCCTGGGCTGACAGTGTGGGGGGTCACCCCCTGTCCACAAGCTCCTTGGGTGACAGTGGTGAGGGTCACCCTGGGTCACAAACAAGCTCCTGGGCTAACAGTGTGGGGTCACCCCGCATCGGGTCCACTTAAGGCCTCACATCTGCTTGCTCCTTCAAAACCCCTCAACAATCTAAGAACTCCGCAAGAAAATACTCAAATTATGCAAATGAGGTGCCAAAGTTCTCCTGATAGCGGCTCTGTTCTCAAACTGATAATGGAATCCTCATATCCTGAATTTGCGACGAGTTATCTTATGTAAACTGCGGACAAATTAGTTCCCCGCTGAGTAGGCCTCCTTCGCCTTATTTCTTTAGTAAATATATCTTATGTTTACTTATAAGACAGTTTATTTCTAGCCATTTTCTTTGGTAAATATATTTCTCATTAATGAGATATAATTTGGTGCTGTCTCTATTTGTTTTTATGGTAAGTTTACTGGAGAAGATTCACTTAAACTGGAAATAGTTCGTCATGAAGCGCACGCTGGAGTGTGCCCAGCAAGCACCGCGTTGCCCGAGACTAATCCACTCTAGTTTTATTTTTGCGCTGACGCTGATAATTTTATGTGAATAGGCTTTAATATACACCACTCTCAAAACAAACTTAACCTAACCAGTACGAGTGCGCCGTAACCCACACACACACCACACCACCTACCCTAGTCTACCCAACCTAACCCAGCGTAATATAACCTAACCTAACCTAACTAGGTAATACTCGCGCACTAATCCTAATACTAACGTAATATAACCTAACCTAACCTAACCTAGCGTAACATCAACCTTAACCTATCGTAACGTAACGTAACCAACCTAACCCTAACTTACCCTAACCTAAACCTACCTAACCTAACTAACGTAATATAACCTAACCTAACCTAGCGTAATATAACCTAATCTAACCTAACCTAACGTAATACAACCTAACCTAACCTAGCGTAATATAACCTAACCTAACCTAACCTAACCTAACGTAACACTAAAGACCTAACCTAACCTAGCGTAATAGAACCTAACGCCTTAACCTAACCGTAATATAACTAACCAAACCTTAGCGTAATATAACCTAACCTAGCCTAACGTAATATAACCTAACCTAGCATAATATAACCTAACCTAACCTAACCTAGCGTAATATAACCTAACCTAACCTAACGTAATATAACCAAACCTAACCTAGCGTAATATAACCTAACCTAACCTAACGTAATATAACCTAACCTAACCTAGCGTAATATAACCTAACCTAGCCTAACGTAATATAACCTAACCTAACCTAGCATAATATAACCTAACCTAACCTAGCGTAATATAATCTAACCTAACCTAACGTAATATAACCTAACCTAACCTAGCGTAATATAACCTAACCTAACCTAAGGTAATATAGCCTAACCTAACCTAGCGTAAATATAAACTAACCTAACCTAACGTAATATAACCTAACCTAACATAACGTAATATAACCTAACCTAACCTAACCTTACCTAACCTAACGTAATATAACCTAACCTAACCTAGCGTAATATAACCTAACGTAATATAACCTAACCTAACCTAGCGTAATATAACCTAACCTAACCTAACGTAATATAACCTAACCTAACATAACGTAATATAACCTAAACCAAACCTAAAACCTAACCTTACTCTAACCTAACGTAATATAACCTAAACCTAAACCTAGCGTAATAAACCTAACCTAACCTAACGTAATATAACCTAACCTAACCTAGCGTAATATAACCTAACCTAACCTAGCGTAATATAACCTAACCTAACCTAACTTAATATAACCTAACCTACCTAGCGTAATATAACCTAAACCTAACAGGCGTAATATAACCTAACCTAACCTAACCTAACGTAATATAGACCTAACCTAACCCAAGGTTAATATAACCTACCTAACCTAGGCGTAATATAAACCTAACCTAACCTAACGTAATTACTAACCGTAACCTATCCAAACGTAATATAACCAATCTAACCTAGCGTAATATAACCTAACCTAATGTAATATAACCTAACCTAACCTAACGAAATATAACGCTAACCTAACCTAGCGTAATATAGCCTAACCTAACCTAACGTAATATAACCTAACCTGTCCTAACGTAATATAACCTAACCTAACCTAACGTAATATAACCTAACCTAACCTAGCGTAATATAACCTAACCTAACCTAACGTAATATAACCTAACCTAACCTAACGTAATATAACCTAACCTAACCTAGCGTAATATAACCTAACCTAGTCTAACTTAGCTTAACCTAGTCTAACCTAACCTAACCTAACCTAATATAACCTAACCTGACCCAACCTAACTTAAACTAAGCTAACATAATCTAATCCAACCATCTAAATTAATCTAATTGAACCTCAACTACCCTAACAACAACAAATTGTAGGAAGGGTAACATTGTTCCAACATTGCAAGCAGTGCCTAGAGGAGAGGAGCATGGCAAGATGGCGCATGAGAAGTTCCTCACAAAACTCCTAATCAACCAGGCTGTGATGTTATGATTGTGACCCAAACACCTGCTGGCTATCCCGTCCTTCCAGACTGTGACCCAACACCTGCCTGTTTGTCCCGTCTTACCATTGCTGTGATCCAACACCTGCCAGACTTTCCTGTCCCTGACCAAGGCGATTCCCTCAAAAATGCATCCACCGTTTCCTGACGGCTGACGACTCTTCCTGGAAGTATAACGGAGGAAGGGAGGGTCGAACCACACCGCCACTCCTTGAGCTGAAATTACCCACGCGGTTTATAGCCTCGTAGATACAACTTCCACGCAATTTTCCAGTAAGAATAAATAAGAAAACTCTGGAGTACACCATCATTTACTGCTTCGTCCTCTTTCACCCTTTTTTTCTCTAGTCTCAGTATTTATAGTGCCCTTGTTTCAAATCCCTTCTTCGGGCAGAGAGAATAAGAAGACGATAAATAAAATGGTAATAAAGGAAGAACGTTTTCACTCATCGTGCCCATTTGAAAGTGTCTGTGGGGAAAGACGCTGGTGGTCACAGGTGGTGCCGTTGCTCCACACAAGTCACCTTGTTAAAAACAGTCTTGGTGGCTTAGCCGTGCACTGTATTCCTCCATTACACTGAATAGTCGCTCATTACTTCTTTTCTGTATCTTACTGTCTGCAATAATCCTTCGTACAGCCTCGTAGATCAGCCCTAATTCAAACCGTGAGGCCTGGTCAAGGACCGGGCCCGCTGTGAATTGATCTCCAGAAATCCACCATCACACTCCAGGTAGACGCTGTGAGGGAATATGTAGAGAGGTGAGAGAGAAGAGTGAGTCCCTCATCTGGGCATCAGGAAGCACCTGTTTCATTACCTCACGTTGATAAAGTAGACATGCGCAACACCTGGTGATCTTTACTGTCGAAACGTTTCGCCACACAGTGGCTTCACCAGCCCAATGCGAAGAAGAAAGGCGAAAATCAGAAGGAGTTCCGAATTCCTAAGCCACTCCGTGGCGAAGCATTTCCTCAATGAAGATCCCCAGGTATTGCACATGTGTCTAATTTATCAACTTGTTGGTTCTCTGAACCATTTATCTTCACTCATACCGTTCCTCAGTAAACTTGATCTGTGACCTGCCTCGCCTTATACGAAAGCCGAAAATTGCCCTCATAAAATCTCTGCGTAACCGTCTCAACAATGAATGTTTGACTCCAGTGTCTGTTGTCCCGCAGGAGACCGTGGAACACAGGAGGGGAGAGATAATGAAAGACTTACAGTCAAATAAGACTTACAGCTGTGAGGACTTCTTGTTTCTGGAGGCATCACCAGCTGTGTGAGGACCCCTAGAGACATCACCAGCTGTGTGAGGACCCCTAGAGACATCACCAGCTGTGTAAGAACCTCTTGTCCTGAAGACATCACCAGCTGTGTAAAACTTCGCACTGAAGACCTCACCAGCTGGGAGAAAGCAGCAGCAGGTGGCTCGCTCAAGGTACAACACCGCCTCACCTACGAAAAGGGTGACTCACTCACCTAACAAAGCCAGGCGAGCAGCATCCAGGCTTGCCAACACAGCTTTGTTAACGCCGCCACACACGTCTTATCAATCGTGAAAACATCCGGTATACATATTCCTGGACTAACGTTGAATAAA
>NC_069411.1:62582585-62583912 GCF_026875155.1 Cherax quadricarinatus
TGTGGAAATACTGAACCTTGGGGAAATATTGAACCATGGGAAATATTGAACCTTGGGAAATATTGACCTTAGGGAATATTAAACTTTTGGGAAGTATTGAACCTTGCGAAAAACTGAACCTTGGGGAAACATTGAACCTTGGGGGAAATACTGAACCTTGGGAAATATCAAACCCTTGGGGAAAATATTGAACCTCCCAGCACCGAAACATCACCTCCACAGCACCAAAACATCACCTCCACAGCCCCAAAAACCCATCACTTCCACAGCACCAAAACATCTCCACAGCACCGAAACATCTCCCCAGACGCAGCATCCGAGGGCAATCCACCATATGAAGAGAGCCAGCCCCCCAAGGATGCTGTTTTAGCCGCATGCACCAACACAACAAGCTAGCGGCAGGTGCCGAGGGCCGCACCTTCTCTCACACTTGCGGCAGCTCCAAGGCCGCAAGGAGAGGAAATTGAAAACGGTCTGCCAAACCTATTTTCTGGCCCCGGGATTGATTGATGTGATAGTTGAATTTTTAGTATCATGGCTGAGCTGAGAAAAACCTCCAGAGGAGAATGGAAGAAAACTCTTTTAATTTCCCAGCTGAGATGTGTCTCTTGTCTCTCCTTACTAACACTGGAGATATTGATAGTGTTAGTATTATTATTATTATTATTATTATTATTATTATTATAATTTTTATTGTTGTGTTGTTGTTTTGGTTATTATTGTTTATTTATAATGTGTCACATTATTTGTGTTGCGTCACGCACCACATCACCGTTGCGTCACACACCCCCCCTCAACGTTACGTTACAAAACCTGACCATTGTTATCAACACCACGGGGTTAGCACTACAATTACCCAAGGGTAATAATTTTTCATTTTATAACAAAAAAAAACAGTTTTTAAGCTAGCGCTTAATCGAAATTGCCCGACAACAAAATTTTGACTTTGGGATAAAAAAACAAAAAGGCACAATACCCTGACGAACAATACACAAATAACCCGGACATAGGGGAGAGGAGCTTACGACGACGTTACAGTCCGACTTGGACCATTTACAAAAATCACACTAACAACAGAGAGAAGAAGGAGTATATATATTATATGCCAGAAGACAATGACGGGAGCAAGAGAGATAGTAGGAAAGAAAGTAGAGAGGTAGTAGTAGTAGTAGTAGTAGTAGTAGTAGTAGTAGTAGTAGTGTATAGTAGTAGAGTAGTATAGTAGTAGTAGTAGTAGTAGGGGAGGGAGTCGGGGAAAGACCAGAAAAGGAGCACTGCAGGAGAGCTAGGGGGGCCCCCCAAGAGGACACTGAAGGAAGCAGGGGCC
>NC_069411.1:62584412-62612284 GCF_026875155.1 Cherax quadricarinatus
CCTGAAAAATTATTTTGTTAGTAAATTTTTGAACTTCAGCTGACTTACCTTTTCCTTCTATTTTAGAGGGCACCTCAGCCTTCATTTGTCCCTGAAAATTATTGTCCCACTTACCTTTTTTGACCATGGGACTTGGAATAAGGTTTTAGAATGAGGGGGGAAATTTTCAGAATCAGCATGGACTGTTTTTACTTATAAAATTCCCATCGAGCCAAGAATCGGTCCCCTTTGATCCAGTGCTTCTGAAAGATTATCTGGGTTTTTGTCCTCCAGATATTCTCTGAGGTCAACAGGGATTTGTATTGTACAATTCCTCATGAACCCATCAGATCTACTAATTTGTTATAGTCTTTATTAACTCCTTTGGAACAAACCCATTTCTTAAAAAGGAACAGTTTCTCATTCCCAAACTCAGTTAAGGTCTGCCCATCCTGAAATTTTTGATTCCTGAACTTTTGTCTATATTTCTCGGGTATCATTTGGTATGCAAGCAATACTTCCTCTTTAATTTTATCATAATCAGAAAAATTTTGCCCCTCCGGAGTCTCTACTCTCTGGAATCCTTTACCCACAAGTTGCGTGCGAACTAGGGTAGCCCACTTCTGTTTGGGCCATCCTTGTTTCCAAAGCAGTCTTCTCAAAAAAAGAAAAATATCTATTTTGGGTCACTCTCTGTAAACTTGGGGACAAAATTTTGCAGCTTTAGTTATGTTAAAGTACTGCTCAGGCTCTTGTTTCTGAACCTCCTAACCTCTGTTGTTCTTCCTCCTAGCTTTCATTAATTTCATTTTCAGCCTTTTAGTACAGCTAATTTCAGTCTATTTCTTTTCCATTTCCCATATCACCTGGAGTAGGGTGATCCCTCATGTTCACTGTTAACAGGCATGTTTACTGATGAATTTATTACCTTCTTCCTGAAGCCTTAAAAATCCGAAGACTCATCTTCTGACATAGTTTTTATCTTTAAAACACTTGCTTCCCTCTTACAGTATCAGTGGACAAAGTTCCCACAGGCACTTTAAAATAACACAAATTGAATGTAAACTATGCACATAGCATTTAAACATAACCACAACAAAAAGGGTGTTATTCAACCTTTCTCCCACCTTAGGAGAAAACAACCTGTAAACTAATATATGAAAACAACACTTCCACTGACCCACCTTGGTAAATCTTCTCCCAGAAACATGCAACTGTTATTACCCCATACCAGCACATATAGTTTCAAAGAATGTTTTGAGTTATTTTTAGCAGTCAAATAACTATCCCGGACAGGCCCCATGTTACGTTGGTAGGTCTTATTATTTTGATAGTAAGGCTCTTCTACAATGTTCTAGTGTGGGGTAGCTTTTTACTTTAAAGGCCTTATCTGTCTAGGGGAAAAACTTGCATCATGGCTGATCATCTTGAGTGTCTCTGATATCCCTTTTACCCGCCCTCTTCCCAGGTTATGTAAACTACTACTATAAAAAAAATAACTGTATTCTCATAGATATGTACAAAAATATACAATCACAGCCTCACATTTTCAAAACAAAAATCTACACACCCATATCTGTTCTCCCACATGGTGTATCCCAACAACTTTTGTCCCTCTTCTTGACATAACTCTGGGCTAACCAGTGTTTTGACACACTTTAGTCACCCTGGGTATGGTGGTCACTACTTTAAATTATAAAAACTCACCCCTGGACACACATGATGCCCCAAAAGATAGAAAAAGGACCAGAGATCCTGCCAGGTTGAAGGTCAGCCACAGAGAGAGAGAGTCAGTGAGAGGGGAGAGAGAGAGAGCCTGGCTAAGCTCCTCCCACCAAAACAAAAGACTGTTGCCAAGCACAATTCTCCAGTTACCACAATTCTACCACACCTTAATTTTACTTTTACAAAAGAAATACAACTTTATAAACTACTTATTTAAATTGTTTTGTTTATGTTTTCTATAGTATAACCTATTATATTGAGAAAAATAGCTTTACCCAGCCCGCCTCTCAGTCATAAGGTTGATCAGTCCTTCTGACATTTAGAGCAAAGTCCCCATCAATTCAATATATTAGGTATTCCAGAGTAACTGTTAAATTATAAAAAACATGTTGGGTCCTATAGCCCCATTTAAAACCCGCATACCGTTGGCATCACATAACGTTAAATCCGCATACCGATTCATTTTATTGCTAAGATTTTGCCTCGCATATGCTAAAAAACCCCCTCAACGCTATTCATCCGAGACGCGCTAGTGAGGCCTGAGCCCGCCTCGCATGTTCCGCCGGTGGCATTGTTTACGAGGGCCCGCCTCCACGGTAACATCCAAGCATACAATCAGAACATTTCATATTATTACAGCGTTTTTGGTGATTTTATCTGCAAAATAAGTGACCATGGGCCCAAGAAAGCTTCTAGTGCCAAACCCCGTGGTAAAAAGGGTGAGAAATATTATCGAAATACTGTGGTACCATGGTCAACTGCTTATTTCTGCTGCTGCTGTAGCACTGTCAGCTGCTGTGCTTCTGTAGCACCGTCAGCTGTTGTGCTGCTGTACCACCATCAGCTGCTGCTGCTGCTGCTGCTGTAGTACCATCTGCTGCTGCTGTAGCACCGTCTGCTGCTGCTGTGCACTGTCAGCTGTGCTGTAACACTGTCAAACTGCTTTCTGCTGTGTAGCACTTTCAGCTGCTGCTGCTGCCTGTAGCACCATCTGCGCTGCTTTTAGCACCGTCTGCTGCTGCGTAGCACTGTCAGCTGCTGCTGCTGCTGTAGTACCATCTGCTGCTGCTGTAGCACCATCTGCTGCTGCTGTAGCACTGTCAGCTGCTGCTGCTGCTGTAGCACCATCAGCTGCTGCTGCTGCTGTAGTACTGTCAGCTGCTGCTTGCTGCTTGCTGCTGTAGCACTGTCAGCGTTCTGCTGCTGCTGTACCACCGTCAGCTGCTGCTGCTGCTGCTGCTGTAGTACCGTCTGCTGCTGCTGTAGCACCGTCTGCTGCTGCTGTAGCACTGTCAGCTGCAGCTGTAGCACTGTCAGCTGCTGCTGCTGCTACTGTAGCACTGTCAGCTGCTGCTGCTGTAGCACCATTGTTGGTGTGGCTTATTGAGAATACCAAGAAACAATTAACCCCAGAGGGTTAGCCACCCAGGATAACCCAAAAAAGTCAGTGTCATCGAAGACTGTCTAACTTATTTCCATTGGGGTCCTTAATTTTGTCTCCCAGGATGCAACCCACACCAGTCGACTAACACCCAGGTGAACAGGGAAAAATGCCTGGAACTAGTGCTCATATTGGTGAATTTAAAGCCAGCAAAGGTTGGTTTGAGAGATTTAAGAATCGTAGTGGCATACACAGTGTGATAAGGCATGTTCTGGAAGAAAATGCCAAACAGGACCTACAGTACTCAGGAGGAAAAGGCACTCTCAGGACACAGTGTCTCATCAGTCATTGCTGCATCTTCAATAAAGGTAAGTGTCATTTATTCTTCATTTAGTAGAGTAGTAAATGCACAATACATATTGTGCATGTACTACTCTACTATTGTGCATGTATCCTTCTCTTTGTGTGTAGGAAAATGTATATTTCATGTGGTAAATTTTTTTTTTTCATACTTTTGGGTTTCTTGCACGGATTAATTTGATTTCCATTATTTCTTATGGGGAAAATTCATTCGCATAACGATAATTTCGCATAACAATGAGCTCTCAGGAACGGATTAATATCGTTATGCGGGGGTCCACTGTATATACGTTTGGACTGTTTAAGGGTTAACAGGCTGGAAAAAAATGGGACCAGGATATTGGCATCCACAGCGGCCTAAGGATTAATATAGTTCTCACTTCGTAATAGGTAGTGTTGTAACTGTTCTTGATGAAGAGTGAGGGAATGTGATTTATGGGACCATTGTAATAATGTGGTAAAATTAGTGAATCATGGTAGACGCTGGGAGGGAAATGGAGCGATTCCATTGAGAGTGTTCAGGGGAAAATACCCATGATTTAATCATCACTCATCAGTCTCAAATCTTAGTGTATCGCCTTCTAACTTGTGTAAAATTTATGAGACATTAAGTCATATGGTGAACTGTGAAGTAATCGGTGATAATAACATTAAGTTTAAGGAATGGTTGAAGTGATAGGAGCCCACCCAGGTAATTTCTCATACCCATGTAGTCAGCCAAACGAAAATCTGGGACAGCGATTTGATTGCAGTTATCTAGGTAATTCCATGATACAGTGGACCCTCGAATTTCGGCAGCCTCGACTTTCATGAAATTCGACCTTCTGCGAGTTTTTTTGGCAAAATTTGGCCTCGAGTTTCGTGATTAGACTCGTGTTTCAGCGACCATTCAGTACCCGTCTGCCTGTCACTGTGCACACTAAGCCAGTCTCCCACACCATTCAGCTCAGTGTGCCATTGTTTAACAACACATGCCCACACCCCCGGGGTTCATAAAAATAACTTTCATAAAAAATCCATTGTTTTTGTGCTTGCAACTGCTAAATAAGTCATCATGGACCCAAGGAAAGCTAGTGCAAGCCCTTTGGTAAATAAAGTGAGGAACACGATCCAGAGGGATTTTGAACAGTTTGAGACAGACCCTGTCCCTGCCGACCCTCTGCCTGTTGTGGAAGGTGTTGTGGCTTTGGGGCAAGTCCAGGGGGTTGGAGGTGAGTGATGGGGATGTGGAAGAGTTGGTGGAGGACCACAGGGACGAGCTACCCACTGACGAACTGCAAGAGCTTCAACTGGAACAGCATCAGACCACAGCCTAGGAACTTGCTTCAGAGGAGGAGGAAGAGGGAGTGGATGAGGTGCCTTTTTCAAAGATTAAGGAAATTTGTGCCAAGTGGAATGAGTTGCAAGTTTTGGTTGAAAAAATATCACCCTGACCAAGCTGAAACAAGCCATATCTGCAACATGTACAATGACAGGGTTGTGTCCCACTTCAGGAAAATCTTAAAGAAATGCCAGAAAAAGACCTCTCTGGACAGATATTTTGTGCGACAGGGGTCCAGTGACTCTCAAGTTGTTCTCAGTGGCATTAAAAGAAGAAGGGAAGTAACCCCAGATAAGGACTTGCTACCTAAAGTTCTAATGGAAGGAGATTCTCCTTCCAAACAATAGTGTTTATCTGGAGTTTATCTGGAGAGAGTTCCGGGGGTCAACGCCCCTGCGGCCCGGTCTGTGACCAGGCCTCCTTAGGTCAGTGTCCCAGGATGCGACCCACACCAGTCGACTAACACCCAGGTACCCATTTTACTGATGGGAAACATAGACAACAGGTGGAAAGAAACACGTCCAATGTTTCTACTCTGGCTGGGAATCGAACCCAGGTCCTCACCGTGTGAAGCGAGAGCGTTAACCACCAGGCCACCAGAGCCCCTGTGTACACCTTCTTCCTATCCCCTCCTCCCATCTTCCATCCACCCAGAAGTCTTCAGTAAAGGTAAGTGTAATGTTATTATTTTTTATATGCATGTACTTGATTTCTCATTGATTTCAGTATATAAATCTTTATTTAATTTGAAAAAATATTTTATTTTAATATTTTTGGGTGTCTGGAACGGATTAATTTTATTTCCATTATTTCTTATGGGGAAAATGGTTTTGAGTTTCGTGAATTTCGACCTTCGGTGGGCTCTTTGGAACGGATTAATCATGAAACTCGGGGGTCCACTGTATATTGAAACTAAGTGATTTGTGATCACTTTTCCCTAGCTCATCACTGACCTCAAGATTATTAACTAGTGATTCATTTTGGGCAAGAACCAAGTCAAGCACATTGTTTCCTATAGTTGGTTCTGTCACAAACTGTTTTAAAAAGCAGTCTTGAACCATATCAACAAAGTCACTAGACTCAACATTTCCTGTCACATTGTTCTAATCGGTTTGTCTAAAGTTAAAATCTCCCATTAACACAACATTTTCATATCTAGATGCCTTATGAATTTCATCCCATAGCAGCCTACCGCACTCCCTATCAAGGTTTGGGGGCCTATAAATCAAACCCAAAATTAATTTTTCATGACCTTCGAGAAACTGTAGCCAAACAGATTCTGTGTCTGATATTTCTAATCTTACATCTTGTCTAACACAACAGTTTAAATTATCTCTGACATACATCACCACTCCACCACCCTTCCTGTTGACCCTATCAGTGTGGAATAGTTTTTATCCCTGTATGTTGCATTCAGAAGGCATTTCTCTATCAAGTTGAACCAGGTCTCTGTTATAGCAATAATATCTATATTACCTGCACTTGCAAGTAATCTTAGCTCATCTTATTTCTTAGACTCCTACTATTTGTATAGTAAACCTTAAGGGAGCCAGTCTCTCGTTCCCCTCTACTATCTCCCTCTGTTTGTTGAGCAATTGCTTTGCCTTTACTAGCAACTTTATTTTGAATATTGTCTTTTAAACATATCCCTGGGGTATTCTGGTAATATCTGATATTTTCATCCCTAATACTGCAGCCTGATTGCTTTCCACAAACACCCATACCTCTATAATCTATCAGTTTAAATTCCTAGACAAGTCATCAATGACCCTCTCAATCGATTTGGCTAATGCAACCACTCCATCCCCAGAGAGATGAACCCTCTCCCTTGCATACATTTCATGCTTGCCATAGAATTTGTGCCAGTTATCAATGAATGGGATTGCAAGTTCCTTGCAGTACCTGTCTAGCCATCAGTTTATACCAATTGCCCTAGACATCCATTCATTGCCCAATCCCCTTTTAGGCAAGATGCTACATATGATTGGGATCCCTCCCTTAGACCTGACAACTTCTATGGCTGACCTGTACTTATCCAGCAGCTCCTATCTCCTGCCCTTCCTGATGTCATTTCCACCAGCACTAAGACAGATAATGGGCTTGTTCCCATTACCTGGCGTAATATCCAACCTGCTGACTATGTCACCAACACCAGCTCCTGAGAGGCACACCCTCTGTCTGACCCTCCTAACTCTGTTACAAAATACACAGTCCATATATCTTACCTGAGAATCTCCTACATTTAGAATATTCTTACCTTGATTAACAGGGAAGTCAGTGGTACCTTTAACCTCACTAACCACTGAAGTACACTCATCCTGGAGAACAGAGAATCGATTTCCTACCTTCACATTTTCTCTATTAACCTTCCTTATCTTCCTTCTTCCTGAACTGTGAACCACTTGCCACTTAGAGTGGCTGCAACTCTTTAGCTCACTGCTGCTATCCTTTTCCTCACCAGCTTCCACCATCTCATACTAACTCCCAAGCCCATCTAGGCAAAACTTCAGCTTCCTATTTTTCTCCTGAAGAAGTAGAACCTCCTCCTTCAACACTTTAACCTGAGATTCCAAAACACTACAGCAGGCCATGGTGCTCAGTAACACCCTATGCTAATTCCCTGACAGCTTAGGACAGTGACCACACGTGACCTCTGTGAGCAGCATCAGTCTTCAGTGGCTGATGCATCTTATACAACAGATGGAATGTTTCATGGGTTTAGGCTGCATAGACACAAATTTGTTGAATTCTATTCATTACCTTGAAAATGAATCTTCAGGTCAGCTGTAAACTTTTAGTGCTGATGTGTTCTCATCAAAGAAAAAAGTCTCTTCATGTTAGGTTGTGTAAGTTACCATGCCCCAAGTTTATTAATCAAATTGATTTCTGGGAACTAACTGGCAAATGCCTCTTCTGATCAGAATTAAGTCACTTTGTTTGACTTTATTTTGCAATCCTAGGTTAAATCAGTTTATTGATGTTTTATATGCCTATAACAGCTGCTGTGTGCCCTCAAGACCATTCTTAAACATTTGTATGTTATATACGCTAAAGTTATTCTTACTTAAATGAAAGCTTGAATTGATTATAGCCTTTGTAGGCTCGTTTGCTTTTTTGGGGAAGGGGATATTTTTAAAAATTTAAATACTGCTTTTAGTGTGATTTTTCTGAGTGTTGCATCTGATTAGTCTCAACCTCTCCATGCTTATCACTGATATCTCAGTATCTGAGCTGCTACGAACATAATGATCTTGTGCATTGCTCTCCTTGGTCCTTATGAAAGATTTTAATTAGAACTGGTCTGTATTTTTTAATTTATCATTTTTATTGAAGAGATTTGAACATTATTTTCTAGTGATGACTTTCTGAATGTCTCTTCTGATTCTCTTCAGATCTTCAGTGCTATTATTTACCTGCTATATCAACTTATGATGCACTCTTTACAATTCCAGTAACCTGCATTGAGGCACATAGAACTGGGATAATGGAAAAAGGGGATTATTTTTCTCTGGTCATACAGTGACCAAAATACATAATTTTTCCCTTCCAACAACTTATGTTTTTAATTCATTCACAACTTGAGAATGCCTCATCCAATCAGCTTCAAATTTTCAATGCTTGTGTGTAGTGATGTGGAGCAGATTCTTAGAACAATTGGCATGTTCATGTGCCCTGTGACTGCGATGTAGGAGTGTACTGTTGCACAAAATATCAGGTCACCATGAGTCTCACTAATCTGGGGTCATCAGGTCATGAGATAAGGTGTGAAAATCATGACAACCTCAAGAGGGAACATTAAAGAGTTGTTAATGTTTCTCGGAATTCTGACTTTGACGGTGAAGTCTGTCTTTTGTGTAAAGCATATGTGTTGTGCCCCTATGGAGGGTGTCCCCGGAACTTTGGAGTTAAAGAGGAGTTGCCTGTAGGACCATACAAACCCAAAGAAACAGCTAAGAAGAGGAACTGTGGTGAGCTCTGGCCGATGTGCAGAGCTCTGTCAAAGACAGGATTCGGCTCTAGTTGGAAGTAGAGAGCTCTGGAGAGAGCTCTTGCTGGGAAACAGCTGGAGGCTCTGTTGAAGAACCTTGGAGAGATAACTGTCACCAATGTGGATCTTGGAACCTGTAGCTAGTGGCTGACCGAGTTCCTAGAGGTGCTCATAAAATGAAAGTGTATATACAGTGGAACCTCTGCTTATGAACTTAATCCGTTCCGTGACATTGTTCGTATCCTGATTTGTTTGTATGCTGAGTCAATTTTCCTCATTTAAATTAACTGAAATGTAATTAATCCGTTCCAACCTCTCAGGAGGCATGGCAAAATAATGCTAATATCAACTCTATGGCTTAGTTATCTTTCACAATTCATCTAATATGACATAATAAACAATATTAATAACATAAAAACATGATATATACTCTAGAATTAATAAAATAGGCCATAATATGGCGAGTGATGGCAATGCCGGTGGCAGCATCCTGCCTTCCATTTACTTTCCCACTCTAGTATCTTCCCAGTCTATAACCCCACACCTAGCTTGTGTTTATCTATGATTAGTGGTGAGGTTGTCATATATGTAACCACAGGTGTGGTCAAGACAGATGTATATATATATAGGTGAAGACATGATCACTATGGTCACAGTGGTGGTGGTGGTGGCCACAGTGGTGGTGGTGGCAACTGGCCACAGTGGTGGTGGTGGTGGCAATGGCAGCCACAGTGGTGGTGGTGGCCAGCTGCCTCACTCTCTGCTGCTGCCCTCTTCGTTTCTCTAGCTTTTTTCATAGTTTCTAATCACTTCTTGCTGATTGTACGTGAATACTGTCTCTTTGGATGAGACATTGTGTAAGAAATTTGTACAATATAAGAAAAAATTACGCATCCCAGTGGTCTGCTGCGGTCACTCAGAGCGGCTCACCTCGCCTTCCTTTTGACCCTTGGTTGGCACTGAGATAGCCGTGGTCTAGCAGCTGTACCTACAGCCACCCAGAGGGTTACCAATTTGCATTTTGAAGCTGAAAAAAATTATGAAAAATGTCTAAAAATGACAACATATTATTATTACTATTATATTGTATTATCATTATTATTATTATTATTATTATTATTATTATTATTATTATTATTAATTTAGGGAACTGGAGCACAGATCAATCCCAAGATCAAGAGCCCATCACCACATACTAATAATAATAATAATTATAATAATAATACGTATAATAATACAATATAATAATAATACATAATAATAATAATAATAATAATAATAATAATAATAATAATAATAATAATAATAATACAATATAATAATAATAATAATAATAATAATAATAATAATAATAATAATAATAATAATAACAGTAAGGAGAAACATCAAAAGGCTGCCAGTAGTTGGTGCCACCATCAGCAAAACATTGGTAACCACTACTAGTACACTTTTCACCTGTCTAGACGTAAGTAGACTATTAGTATTAGGTTAAGTCTGCCTGAAATGCCTCAGCATGATAGTGGCTTTCTTTGCTCCAATCATATTATGATATGTAAACACACATTGTAGCCTTTGCAAAGAAATAAATATTTTATTTATTTAAGGAACTTCCCTTGAGGGGGGAAGTTTGCATCCTGAAATTTCATTCATATCCAGAAGCAAAAAATCAACCAAACGACGGTTCATATCCTGAACATTTTTTATGGTGGGGCATTCATAAGCCGAGATTCCACTGTATTTAATTCGTCAATAATTGTGTATCCTGTCTCAATAACTTGTGTACCATCCCCATTTATTTATTTATTTATTTCTTATTATTTGCACACGATACATGGTTGTATAAAAGAAATACAGTGGTTGAGTGTACATGCCAAAAGCCCCTTGTATGCAGAGCATTGTGGGCTGGCTTAAAATTAACTTAAGATTAACTAAGCAAAGATACGTTCAGTGGTAAAAATTACAATAAACAAATTACAACATGAAGTACAAATGAGTATTTCAAATAAGAAGATTTATAGTTGTACAAATTTGTAGCACAATTTATAATATAATCCGGTCAAATCGAGTAAAATCAACGATTTGTAGTGCAGAAACAGGTCATATGGTTATTGTATGAGTTGCTGTGCAATCAAGAGAATGGAGTATTCCATTAGGTAATGTAATTACAAAAAAACATAGTTTGATAGAGTCGCAGGTTATACATTTATGAGATACAGTTAATCAGTATTTATTTAGTTGTGGGTAAGTAAGTGGTTTTTAAGAAGTCTTGAATTGATAAACAGGCAATATTTCTTTTATATTCACAGGTAATGAATTCCAGATTTTTGGGCCTTTTATGTGCATTGCGTTTTTACATAGTGTGAGGTGGACACGAGGAACATCAAAGAGTGATCTGTGCCTTGTGTTATGGTTGTGTTCTGTTGAGGTTGGTAAGGAGAAGTTTAAGGGGAGGGTTTATATCCAAGTTAAGTGTTCTATGTATGTAATAGGTACAATAATAAGTATGGATGTTTTGTACAGTGAGTAAGTTTAGAGTTTTGAATATTGGTGGAGTATGCTGCGTGTAGTGGGAATTTGTTATCATTCTGATTGCAGCCTTTTGTTGGGTAATTAATGGTCTGAGATGGTTTGTTGTTGTTGAGCCCCATGCACAAATTCCATAGGTGAGATAGGGGTAAACGAGTGAGTGATATAGGGCCAGGAGGGCTGACTGTGGAACATAGTACCGTATCTTCAATAGTATGCCTACGGTCTTGGAGATTTTCTTGAAAATTTGTTGTACGTACATGTGTTTGAAATTTAAGTCTATTATCAAGGTGGATTCCTAAGAATTTTCCCTCTGTGAGCTTTGTGATAGGTGATCTGTTATCATTATGTTAAGAGGGACATCTGTAGTTCTGTTTCCAAACTGTATGAAGTAGGTTTTGTCAATATTGAGAGTAAGTTTGTTAATCATCATCCAGGTAGATATTTTCTGTAATTCGGTATTTACAGTATTGGCTAGCATGACTGGGCTTGGGTGAGAGAAGACGTATGTAGTGTCATCTGCAAATAGTGTGGGTTTGAGTAATTGCGAAGCATTTGGTAGGTCATTTATGTATAGGAGAAAGAGAAGAGGGCCTAGGACACTTCCCTGTGGGACACCAACTGTAATTGACTGTGTGGAAGAGTTTGCTCCATTTGTGTACACATATTGGCTTCTGTTGCTAAGGTATGACTTTAGGTAGTTGAGAGAGTGCCCTCTTATACCATAGTGTGACAATTTTATGTGCAGCAAATCATGGTCAACTGTATCGAAAGCTTTTCATAAATCAATGAAGATCCCCAATGGGACTTCTTTTTTCTTGAGTGCAGTGTATATTTGTTCTAGCATGTATATAATAGCATCATTCTATTTTTTTTTTTTAGGCCTGAACCAAACTGACAGGGGTTGAGTATGTTGTGGGAGATGAGGTAGGAATAGATTTGCTTATGAATTAATTTTTCGAAGATTTTAGAGAGAGGGTGTAGTTTGTGATATTGGCCTATTAGTTATTTCAAGTCTGTTTGATCTCTTCTTTTATGTATCACGGGTGACCTCGCTATTTTGAGAACTGTGGGAAGGTAGAGGATTTGATGGGATTTGTTTAAAAGAGTGTTGCAATGATTGGTGACAGCACTTGCAAAAGCTTTTTTGATATAAAGGGTGTAAGGTATTTAATTCTGTGTTATTTTTGAGTGTGTTGATAATAAGGGAGACTTCTGTTGGGTTAGTCGGAGCTAGGAACAGTGTGTTCGGGTAGTTGCCAGTGAGGTAGCCATTGGGTGGAGTATTTGAGCTTGGGATTTTATTGGCAAGGTTTTTTCCTATGGTGGGGAAGAAAACATTGAGTCTGTTTGCTGTTTCAGTTGGTGGGAGTTGGGGTTCATCTAGTTTTGTTAGTTTGATTGCTCTGTTTCCTGATATCTTTTTTGTTCCTAAAATTTCAGATAGGATTTTCCAGGACTTTTTTATATCAGCTTTTAACTTGGATAATACTTTTCTCATAATACAATTTTTTTGCCCTTCTTATCAGGCTGGTTAGGATTGATGAGTAATGTTTTGTTTGATCTCTGGTTATGTGACCCATTCTGTATTATTTTTCATATAGGTGCTTTATATTTATGGATTTGAGGATGCTGGGTGTTAGCCAGGGACTGCTCAGTCTCCTTTTCTCAAATATATTATTATACAAGTAGTATTAATAAACTGTTTGAGTGGAATAATATATTCACTTTCCCTACCTTTGTCTTTATTATCATTATTATTATATTTATAATAAGAGAAGGTGGGGGTAAGTGGAGTTAGATCCATGGTAGTGAGAGTGAAGTGTTAATGAGAGGTAATGGTGGTGGTGGAGTCACCAGCAACCTCCCTTTACCAGCAACACCCTCCACTCGTCTCACTACTATCACTCCTCTTACTCCTTCCTGTACTACATTCTTGTTCTCAGTTCATCCTCCCTCCATACACAATACGACCAAAGTTGCAGGACTCGTGCCCAGCATTCTGGAATGACTCGGAAAACTTCCAAGACCTTCAGTGGCAGGGCTTTAAATGTTCATACAAGGTGCAGCTTAATTCGACGATGGTGCATGGTGAAATTGTAGATATGACTCTTTTGTGTACAGTTATGTGCAGTTTTTATTCCCATTATATCACATTAAATAAATTTCAGCTTAGTATATAATTTCAGCTTTATTATGCGATGGCAGATGCATCTTAGGGCCAGAAAAGCACCCATTAAGTGTTCTTTGCATACATGCAAATTTCTTAGAGTAAACAAAAAAGATATTGGGACCTTTGGAATTTGTGCCATAGCTGGAGACTGATTTATCTGATCTGCTTCAAATTTTAGCCACCTGAGTGGTTTCCTGAACACAAGGTTCATGCTGATCAGAGGAATGCTTCTTCTGATCAGCTTTAAAATATTAATAATGGTGATGCATTATGTAAGAAGGATAATATCCCATAAGTTTACTCTGAATAAGTGCACATTTAAAATTTTACTGAAATTGTTCAACAACTCTAGGAGTCATTGGAATCAGATTAATTATGGGAGAAGGCCTTTCCTGATCAGCTTTAAACATTCACTGTTATTTTTTTTTTCAAGAAAGCTTGGCATTCACTTTCAACTGTGTGAATTTCAGTTTGCAAATTTTATTAAATTGTTTTTCATGTAATAATTAGAGAATACCTCTTCTGATTGCAAGTATTTTTGTGCTAATTTGAGATGTTTGTGAGTCAATTTGCCATTTTTAAAGCAGTTTCATATAAATGAATTGTCTTAAAAAATAATAAATAACAGTTTTTCTTAGGGCATTGTAGAGAATTTAAAAAAAAAAAATTTATTACGGCAGTTTTAATTTAATGAGGATAGACTTAACTATTCCCAAGATATACTGCTCTCTGAGATAACATGAGAACGCAGCTTTAATTTAGCTTCAAGGTTTGTGGTACTTAATGGAAGGTCTGAATTAGAGTCGGATTGTATTTGTCTTAATTTGCCATATGTATTGAGGGAATTATGATATTAATTTCCACATGAATACCTCTTCTTATTTACTTTAAATCTACACTGCACTAAATGAGTCACTTGCAATGAGGTGCAGAGGATTGGGGTTATGCAACAAGGGGATACTTTTCTTAGATCATGCAGCAACCAAAATACAATGGTATACTACAAGAGAAATGTACTAATAAATCCACAGCTGACAGTGATGCCACTAAGGTGAAGTTTCATACAGTGTTATGAGAAATATTTCATGAGTAGGCTATTGATGTTGCTCACAATATTTCTAAAATGAAGGGAAGTGTCTTGCTTATCTGTAAATTAATCAGCAAGCCTGCCCATATGTACACTTATACTTATCATAGCTATTGGAGATCCTTTTTCATATCTAATTAAGTATCCTCGAAGGAATATTTTTAAGGGGTTGCCTGAATTTTTTTTTGTCTTCATCCTGCAAACTTTTTTATTTATTTAACTCTTCAAGGGGAGCTCTTTACCATGGCAAAGAGGCTTTTGGTCTGAAGCATTGGGCCTTTCGATCTTCTTTCTCCAACCAAACCTAACTACCTCCCACTCTTCCTTTCCCTCCCTCTCCCCTCCCCTTCCCTCCTTTTCCATCCCATCCCTTTCCACTCCTTCCTTTCCTGCTTTTGGCCTTTGGAGTCCTCCCTCTGAAATTCTAGTTCCTGGGTAAGAGAAAGAGTGTTGCTGTCCATCCCATTCCATTGAGGCCCTTGGTGATAGTGGTGTTTGCCGTGGAATCTCAATTGTCAGGTAAAGTTCCAATCCACCCCCGGAATCCCAGGGGGCAGCTTTCAGTGCCCTTTGGGTGATAGGTGTATCTCTGGAGGCTGCCTGTTGGTTCTGAGAGGTGATGGCCAATGGAGGTATGCCTTGCAGCAGGCTTTGCCTTCTCTTTCATCTTTGCCTTCTCTTTCAAAGGTTGCTACCCTGGATTGCTGGTTTACTGGCATGAAGGGTAGGGTAGAGCACGAGTTCCATGTTGCATCTGCACTACTGGCTACACTGAGGGCCCTCTTGGGTGCAGAGTGAGATATATGATCCCTTTCATTACTCCTAGGAGCTACCCCTCCACATTCCCTCTTTTTTTTTCGAAAAAAAAAAGGAAACCTTACCGTTGTGCTCCGGGTTTTCTCGTGTTTACACGGTCGCTCTTACATGCTAGAACTTTAATTTGTGCCATCAATCCTATACGATACATCCCTCTAGCGCCTGGAACCAATCTTGGGCGGAAAACATTATATACTGAGTCAAAAAAGGAGAATTAGTGTGCATTACCTAGCAGAGTTTACTGCCAGAGGGGAATCATAGGCCTGTGTTCCGTGTGCAAAATAATAATAATAGAACTTTTCTTTGTCAGAGGAAAGAAAGTCTCCCTGATAACATTGTGTATACATAGTGTATAGTGTATACTACAGTGGCTCCCTATTATATAGATGATAAAGGCTAAAGTGTCATTTGAAAACAGGTGAATTTGTAAATGAAGTGATAAGCCTATAGAGGCAGGTGCCAGAAGTCGCCAGAATCTTACCACAGTGGACAGCTGTTTTAATAATCTTCCTGGTTGCTAGTGTACTCGCATATAATCTAGTGATACCAGTGAATAGCAGAATACAGTGTTGTAGTAGCAACTAACCAGTATTATAATGGTACTTAGTGGAGTGGAGTGACTTTCATTAGTTTCTTTTTTCTTGAAATACCAGATGTATACTGTGAATTTCATATAACCTGTAGTTACCAGCGGTCGCAATATACACAACGAGAAGCAATTATTACTACAGAAAAAGCGTCCTTCCTCCAAAATTTCCACCAGTCAACTATAGTGATAATATAGCATTTATTGTGGTGGAGACGGAAAAAATACTAGAAAAGCTAGATACAGCGATTGATAAACAAGGGTTGAGGCTTGACCGTTCGTCACTGTAGGAGCTGCCAGAAATCACCGGCTCTTCAACACGCAAGTTATACTTTTGTATCAATCAAATCACATATTACTCGGGTAGATAATTTCAAGTAGATCCTTCATGTGTTAGCCCAAATCACCGACTAGTATGTTTTAAATAAGTGACCCACTGACCAGATCAGATCGACTGGTCTGAACCCTCGACTGGTCCGAACCCTTGATGGTCCGAACCCTTGACTGGTTTCAAACGGATTCGTTGGACAATAAAGCAGACTGTAAACGGATGGGGTTGTAGGCGCCCTTATCAAACACAAACATTAAATATAAACCAGGAATGTACATGGTAAGCTGTCCAATTAGTTAGAAATAGAAATGCAAATAGCTAGAGCTTCATTTAAGGAGGTTATTAATAGAGTATTCAAGAGGATGCTAGTAGAATTACAGTAAATCAACCACTCAAATCATTATGAAGCTCTGTATAGTCTGCAGTCAATCAAACAAACGGGCTTCCACATGGATAAATTGTCATTTTTGTGGAAATTGGTGTCACACCCCTTGTGCAGATATCCAAGAACTAGCTACAAGCAGTATTAAAACAGGGAAGTGTTTTTGGGTATGCCCAAATGAGGAAAATCTGTGGACTAAAATCACAAGGGTATTAAAAGAGGATAACATCAAAGCTGCTTTCATAGACAACCTGGAAGCTTTCTACAACAGATGGGAACATAAAAAGTCTGGGCTGAATGGTACTGCCCTTGATACTGGCCATGTAGCCAGAAACTGTAAGGGTGGAGGTGATGTCCTGGTAGTCAGTAAATGTGGGGCTGATAGTGCTGTCCTGGGAGACAGTAATGGTGAAGCCGGAGGTGCTGTCCTGGGAGACAGTAATGGCGAAGCTGGAGGTGCTGTCCTGGGAGACAGTAATGGTGAAGCTGGAGGTGCTGTCCTGGGAGACAGTAATGGTGAAGCTGGAGGGTTTGTCCTGGGAGACAGTATGGTGGAAGCTGGAGATTTTGTCCAGGTAGTCGGGAATTATACGCAGGAAGGAATACATATAAATGACCTCATAGGGACAGGAACCGTAGTGGGGAAACAAGTGTAGTCAAAGATAAGATAAACCAATATTGCAAAACTAGAAATACCACAGGAAATAGCAAACAGAGGACTCCACTAGCTATAGTGAGGATATATTACCAAAAACAACTGGTGGGACCTCAATTGTTGGTGCTAGGGAGGATAGGAATAAGACAGGGAAACATGCACCAACAGAGATACAGTCACAGAAACCAAGGCAAACAGAAACCAAGCCTGTGCACATACTATGCACTTGGTATCTGCAGACATGGGAAATCTGGAAAAACTGACGGGACGTGCAACTATGACCACCCTAGAAAATGCCATGCCCATATGACAACAGAAAATGCAAACTCCCTTCTGTAAGCTTTTTCACCCTGAAATGTGTACCTCTTCAGTACAGGAAAAGGACTGTGCTATAACTTAAATTGCCAGGCACACCATCTAAAGGGTACAAAAAGATACAAAACATCCAGGCCATGGGAAAGCCTGGGTAGCCACAGCCACTCAAGAGGGAGAGGTTTTTTAGTGCCAGGAAGGAAAAAAACTGGCAGGAAATGACAGAAATCGTACACCAAATCCAGTCATTCCTGGAGTGGAACCACAGTCGATGGCCTCCACTCCAAACCAACAGATACAGATACTAATGCCGGAAAAAAAATCCCCCCCCCAGTACCAACAATACCACCAGTCCAATGACATTCTTCTTTGCAAATATACAGGGTCTAAAGCCAGCAACAAACAACAAAATACCTTTCATCCATGGATGCTTGCAGAGGCAAAGACAATGTTCGTGGGCTTTCACTGAGACCCACTTAAAGGATCACTTGGACAACGAAATATGGATCCCAGGTTACAACCTATACAGATGTGACAGAGTGAACAGGCAAAAGGGGGGGTTGGCCTGTACATTGCAGAGTCACTTGTTTGCACAGAACTGCTAAATGCCTCAAATGATGTAGTGGAAGTTTTAGCAGTAAAGGTCGAGAAACCAAAACCTAGTCATTGTGGTAGTCTACAAGCCTCCGGATGCAACATCCAGCAATTCCAGGAACAGCTGTTAAAAATTGACCACTGTCTGGAAAAATCTTCCAGCTCCTGCACCCAACATCTTGTCCTGGGGGATTTCAACTTAAGGCACCTAAAATGGAGGAATATAGCAAATAATATTGTTGCAGTATCAACACCAGAGCAGCTCTGATGAAAACTCACACTCACACGAGCTTTTAAATCTCTGCACAAAAATTCAATTATAAACCAGCAAATAATAGAGCCTACAACAGGAGAATACACAGACCACATCTTCACTAACAATGATGATCGGATAAAAATGTCACCATAATCAAAAACAACACACTCAGATCACACATAATTGAGGTTTAGACATGTATGCGTGGAGCCCCCAACCGACATAATGAGACTAGTCAGCAGGGAGTATTCACCAAATTCGAACTTCAATACAAAAACATACAGTGGGACCAAGTAAACCAAGTCCTAACCGATATAAGCTGGGAGATATACTAAGCAACAAGACCCCCACGTATGCCTAGAACAGATTAACTTGTGGCACACGATTGTATTCACAAGGCTTATTCCTCGAATAAATAGGAGGAGTAGATTAAAATAGAAAGAGACAGGCGCTCCGTTCTTTTACAGGCGACGGAAAAGAATAACGAGAGCGGCTAAAAGAGGCTTCAATATATATGAAATGGCGTAGGGAGACCACTGGTCAGAGAAATAGCAAGCACAAACTCAAGCTAAAGGAATTCTTATAGGAGTCAGGAATTGCGGAGGAAGCACAAAAAACATAAATGAAATCGAAAGAAACCCAAAGTATTTCTTCTCCTATGCCAATCAAAGTCAAGAACACATCCAGTATTGGGCCTACTTAAAACAATATGGTCTACACAGATACAGCAAGGAAATGAGTGAGCTACACAAGTCCCATATGACTCAGTTTTTAGCAAGCCGCTACCGCAACTGAGAGTCGAAAGATCAAAATGAATTTTTTATGAGAGAGCCACAAAATTTGGTTACACAAGCCAATCCGATGTTATCCTGACGCCATGAACTTCAGAACAAGCGATAAATGACATGTCCCCTGCACTCTGCCCCAGGCCAGACTGCAGGGAACTCCGTGTTCATCCAGAACTGCAAGAAGCCCCTATCACAGCCTTTCCAACCTATGAGAGGGAGCATGACTGCGGGTCGTCCCACAGTTACTTAAAACAACAGACATAAGCCCCCCCCTCCACAAAGGGTGCAGTAAAGCAACAGCAAAGAACTACAGACCAATACACTAACATCCATATCAATAAAAATCCTTTGAAAGGGTCCTAAGAAGCAAGAGCAACCACCCATCTATATAACCCATCAATTACAAACCCCAGGGCAACATGGGTTTAGAACAGGTCGCCGGGGGGGCGGGGGCGGTCTTCTACAACTATGGATCACTACGACAAGGTTCTAAATACACTAGAAGAATAAAAAGAATGCAGAGGTAATATATACCAGACTTTGCGAAAAGCCTTCGACAAGTGTGACCAGGCATACTAGCGCACCAAATGCATGCTAAAGGAATAACAGGAAAAGTGCGGTCGATGGATCTATAATTTTCCTCCTAACAGAACACAGAGAGTAGGCGTCAACAGAGTTAAAGTCCGAGGCAAGCTACGGTGAAAAGCTCTGTTCCAACAAGGCAAGTACTCGCTCCCCATCTTGTTCCTCATCATATCCGACATAGACAAGATTCAAGCCACAGCACCGTGTCTCCTTTGCAGATGACACCCGAATCTGCATGACATGTCTTCCATTGCGACACTGCAAGGCTCCAGGGGACATCAACCAAATCTTTTCAGTGGGCTGCAGAACAATATGAAAGTTCAACGATGATAAATTTCCATACTCAGATATGTAAACACAGGAAATTAAATCTTCATCAGAGTACAAAACAAATTCTGCCACAAAATAGGGGGGAGCGAAACACCAACGTCAAAGACCTGGGAGTTGATCATGTCAGAGGATCTCACCTCAGGACCATAAACATTGTATCAATCGCATCTGCTATGAACGCTAAATGACTTTGACCATTAGCGATGATGCTATGTTCCCCACAGTCAGCCCTCCAGGCCCTTTATCACTCTCTTATTTACCCCTATCTCACCTAGGAATTTGTGCATGGGGCTCAACAACAACCTAACCATCTCATACCACTATATTACCAACAAAGAGGCTGCAGTTAGAATGATAACCAAATTCACACACAGGCAGCACACTCCCCCCCCACCAATATTCAAAACACTCCAACCTACTCCCTACAGCGACGAAAGAATAAACAGAGCGGCTAAAAGAGGTCAATCATACTGAAATGCGTAGGAGACCACTGGTCAGAGAAATAGCAAGCATCGAACTAAGCTAAAAGATCCTTTAGGAGTCAGGAATCGCGGGAAGAACTAAAAGGCCATAAATAAATCGAAAAACCCAAAGTATTTCTTCTCCTCTGCCAAATCAAATCGAGAACACGTACATATTGGGCCCCTACTTAAACAAGAGGGTCCTACACAGATGACACAGGAAATGATGAGCTACTCAAGTCCCAAGATGACGCCAGTATTAGGCAAGCGCTAACCGACTGAGAGTCAATATCAAAATGAATTTTTATGAGAGAGCCACAAATTTCATTTACGCAAGCCTATCCGATGTTATCCTGACGCCAAATGACTTCGAAACTGGCGATAAAATGACATCCATGCACCTGCCCCAGGCCAGAACTCATGGAACTCTGTGTTCATCAAGAACTGCAAAGAATCCCCCTATCACGAGCCTTTTTCCATCCTATGGGAGGGCGCATGGACACAGGGTCATCCCACAGTTACTAAAAAACAACAGACATACCCCCACTCCACAAAGGGGCAGTAAAAGAACAGCAAAGAACTACCGACCAATAGCACTAACATCCCATATTCATAAAAAATCCTTTGAAGGGCCTAAGACGTACGATCACCACCCATCGGGGTGGAAACCATCAGTTACACAACCCAGGCAACAAGGTTTAGAACAGGTCGCTCTGTCTGTCCTCAACTATTGGATCACACGACAAGGTCCTAAATGCACTAGAAGACAAAAAGAATGCAGATTAATAATACAACTTTGCAAAAAGCCTTCGCAATGTGACCATGGCGTAATAGCGCACCACTGGTCAGTCAGCCCCCACCCCCATAATTATGTGATTAGTTTTAGGCTGATGATATAATGATTCCACACCACCGATTCTCCAACACCCCACACATTCTATCATGTACTAGCCTCTTGTCAGGACCTGGGGTTGATAATCTCTACTGATAAAACAAAGATACTCAATAGGCGTCCCTCCTCGACAGAGAGGCACATTTCGTCAGATCCAATTGCATGATGGGTCTCTCGAGAATATGTAAGGCAGATACAGGTATCTAGGCTTTGAGGTTCCCGACTTGGACCTGTTGTTAAACAAGACTATTGTCGCCAATTACAAAGAACGACTAAGAGCACTTAGAGTTGTGGCAGGGCTTCCACCCCAGGTAATGTTGCTAAGGTTAAAATGTGAAAATGATGTATCTTGCTTATATTAGATCATTGGTTGATTTATCTGCGACACTACATTGCCTCTGTGTCTGACTGGAAGCTTGGAGGGCTTGTGAAAAACTGCAGAAACGGAAGCAATGAGAGCATCCTAGGATGTCCCCACGTACTGCCACAATTTTAAATAACAAAAAAGAACTTGATATCCAAGCATCAGAGATCGTGTTACTGAAAGAAATATCCTAATTGGGGTTAATATGCTCAGGCAAGCTCATATCCAAACCCCCTGCACCAGAAGCCCTCCAAACATTCCTAGCACTGTGAACACTCCTCCAGATGGATCGAAAAGACTGAAACCGTCCCGCATGAATCAGATACATGATCTATTCAAGTAAGGCAACAGCGGCAACATCTCCGCTCCATGGAATATTACCCCATTCCAAACTTACCAATTCCTCCATTTCCCCCCAAACTACTTCTTAAAATCACAACCAAAACTTCGCCTTTGAAGCCAAACATGAGCCTTAAAGCTGTAGTGATAACTAGTCACACAGCACACACTCTCGCAATTATTTACTTGATGGTTCTGTTCACCAATCCACTGGGCAGCGTAGTGCTGCTGTTGTCGTACAGAGTGATGCTCTCTATGGGGGGGTGGGGGGGGGGCGGAAAGAAATTAGCACCCATCATTATTGGGGCCTCTTCCCTTCTGACAGAACGTGTGCCATTCTCCTTGCACGGAAATGCATCTTTGTAGCAAATTGACAGTTTAATGTAACTGATTCGCTGCATCCAGAATGCTCTCACTCATTAAGCATAAATTGTGGCATCTTGTGTCAGAAGCCAGACACAGTATGGTAGGGTTGTGACAGTGAGTCAGATGCACATGCTGTGGATTCCATCTCACATTGGCTTCAGATGCATGATAGAACTGATAAATGGCTAAGCTGTACAGCTTTCAAAAGAGGAGTAGATTACAATCTTTGCTTGTCAGGTAGTAAGTTTGAGAACAATAATACGAAAAGAAACGTCAGCTAATTTATGGACGTTAAGCTGAGGGAGATTGACACCAGTGAGTCCATCTATCATCATTCTATAATGCAGGAGGGAGCCACAGTCTATGGTGCATCCAACAAAATAAGCAGACTCTTGATGTCACTACCGCCCGGCTCCGGCTGGGTTACAAGTATCTTGTGGGCAGGTTAAATCACTCACCACCAGATTAAGACCAAACGAAATGTAAAACTTTGCCAGAAGGAATTATTGTCACACCCTGCTCAGTGATTACTGGAGTGCGATAAAATAATGAATATAAGAAACAACTCACTCAAAGTGTTTTCAAGAAATGGCTAAGTATTTTATCCACAGTGGTATATACAAACCCATTCTGGAGAAATACCCTGACTTTGCTACTGTAAATAAAGCATTACCACATATTGCTTGTGTGTTGTGTGTACTCACCTATTGTAACTCACCTATTTGTGGATGCAGGGTCGAGTCCTAGCTCCTGGCCCCGCCTCTTCACCGTTGCGACTAGGCCCTCTCTCTACCCGCTCATGAGCTTTTATCAAACCTCGTCTTAAAACTGTGTATGGTTCCTGCCTCCACTACGTCATTTTTCTAGGCTAATTCCACCTGCCTTACAACTCTATGACTGAAGAAAGACTTCCTACTATCTCTCTGACTCATTTGTGTCTTCAACTTCCAATTGTTCCTCTGTTTCGGTGTCCCCCTCCCTGAACATCCTGTCCGTGATCCACCTTGTCTATTCCACCATATTTTAGTATGTCGTATCAGTCTCCCCCTGACCCCTCCTTCCTCCAGTGGTCGCAGGCCGATTTCCCTTAATCTCTTTCTCTTCATGACATTCCCCTTAGCTCTGGAAACTACCTTGATTGCCAAACCTTTGTACTTTTTCTCTAGTTTTCTTACGTGCTTTATCAAAGTGCGGGTTCCAAACAGGTGCCTGCATACTCCAGTAAGGGCCTGACATACACGTGTACAGTGTCTTGAATGAATTTCCTTACTAATTCCTTACTATGTGGTGTGTGTGTGGAGTGTGTGAGGTGTGGTGTTGTGTGTTTGTGGTGTATTTATTTATTTTATTTATTAATTTAAAAATTGTGCACACATTACAAGTACTAAAATACAGAAAAGAAGCAGTAATGCCAAAGCCACTTATACTATCATAGCATTACGGGCTGGCCTTAAAATTAACTAAGATGAACTGTACAGTGTCTTGAATGATTCCTTACTAAGGTATCGGAATGCTGTTCTCAGGTTTGCCAGGCGCCCATATGCTGCAGCAGTTATCTGATTGATGTGTGCTTCCGGAGACTGCTCGGTGTTATACTCACCCCAAGATCTTTCTCCTTGAGTGAGGTTTGCAGTCTTGGCCACCTAGCCTATCTCTGTCTGTGGTCTTCTGTGCCCTTCCCCTAACTTCATGACTTTGCATTTGGCAGGATTAAATTCGAGAAGCCATTTGCTGGACCAGGTGTCCAGTCTGTCCAGGTCTCTTTGAAGTCCTGCCTGGTCCTCATCAGATTTAATTCTCCTCATTAACTTCACATCATCTGCAAACAGGGACACTTCTGAGTCTAACCCTTCCATCATGTCGTTCACATATACCAAAAATAGCACTGGTTCTAGGACCGACCCCTGTGGGACCCCGCTCGTCACAGGTCCCCACTGTGATACATCATTACGTACCATGACTCGTTGTTGCCTCCCTGTCAGGTATTCTCTGATCCATTGCAGTGCCCTTCCTTTTTATTGCGCCTGATGCTCTAGCTTCTGCACTAATCTCCTGTGAGGAACTGTGTCAAAGGCCTTCTTGCAGTCCAAGAAGATGCAATCAACCCACCCCTCTCTCTCTCTTGTCTTACTTCTGTTATTTTATCATAAAACTCCAGAAGGTTTGTGACACAGGATTTGCCTTCCATGAATCCGTGCTGGTTGGCATTTATACTCTTGTTCCATTCCAGGTGCTCCACCACTCTCCTCCTGATAATCTTCTCCATAATTTTGCATACTATACACGTCAATGACACAGGTCTATAGTTTAGTGCCTCTTTTCTGTCTCCTTTTTTAAAAATGGGAACTACATTTGCCGTCTTCCATACCTCAGGTAGTTGCCCAGTTTCCAGGGACGTGTTGAAGATTGTGGTAAGTGGCACGCACGACATATCTGCTCCCTCTCTAAGGACCCACGGGGAGATGTTGTCCGGTCCCATTGCCTTTGAGGTATCGATGTCCCTTAGCAGTTTCTTCACTCCTCCTCATCTGTATGTATGTCGTCCAACACTTGTTGGTGTATTCCTTGCTGGTGTCCCCATCTGGTCTGTCGCCCCAGAGTCCTTCCTGCCCTCTACTGTAAATTACTTCTTTAAATCTCGTGTTGAGCTCCTCACATCCCTCTTGATCGTTTCTTGTGAGTTCTCCACCTTCTTTCCTCAGCCTTATCACCTGGTCCTTGACTGCTGTTTTCCCTCCTATGTGGCTATACAGCAGTTTCGGGTCAGATTTGACTTTCGATGCTATGTCGTTTTCATACTGTCGCTGGGCCTCCCTCCTTATCTGTGCATACTCGTTTCTGGCTCTTCTACTAATCTCCTTGTTTTCCTGGGTCTATGCCTCCTGTACCTTTTCCATTCTCTGTTGCACTTAATTTTTGCCTCCCTACACCTTCGGGTAAACCAAGGACTCGTTTTGGTCTTCCTATTATTTCTGTTTCCCTTGGGAACAAAACTTTCCTCTGCCTCCTTGCACTTTGTTGCCACATTTTCCATCATCTCGTTTACTGATTTTCCTACCATTTCTCTGTCCCACTGAACCTCCTGCAGGAAGTTTCTCATACCTGTGTAGTCCCCCCTTTTATAGTTTGGCCTGTCCCCTTCAGTTTCTGTTACCTTCTCCACTTGTAACTCTACTATATAATCAAAACTCAGAACCACGTGATCGCTAGTTCCAAGGGGCCTCTCGTAAGTGATGTCCTCAATGTCTGAACTGCTCAGGGTGAACACAAGATCCAGTCTTGCTGGCTCATCCTCCCCTCTCTCTCTGGTTGTGTCCCTGACATGTTGATGCATGAGGTTTTCAAGGACCACATCCATCATCTTGGCTCTCCATGTTTCGGGACCCCCATGTGGCTCCAGTTTTTCCCAGTCGATCTCCCTGTGGTTGAAATCGCCCATTACCAGTAACTTTGCTCTGCTCGAGTGAGCTCTTCTTGCCACCTCAGCCAGTGTGTCCACCATCACCCTGTTGTTTTCTTCGTACTCCTCTCTTGGCCTCCTGCAGTTCTGTGGCGGGTTATACATCACTCCAATGGCTACTTTATGTGCTCCGGACTGAATTGTACCTACAATGTAGTCTCTTTCTCCAATCATGTCCATGCCTTCCATTTCCTCAAATCCCCATCGGTGTTTTATGAGCAGTGCAACCCCTCCTCCCCCTCTACTCCTTCTATCTTTCCTCAGGATCTGATATCCTGTTGGGAAGATTGTGTCTGTTATTGTCTCAGAGAGTTTTGTTTCTGTGACTATGATGTCTGGGGATTTTTCACTGATTCTTTCGTTCCACTCCTCATGTTTATTCGTTATTCCATCCGCGTTTGTGTACCAAACCTTCAGTTTCTTTTCTATCATTGTGGTCATGCAAGAATATTGGGGTTGGGGGAGCGAGAGCCTTGGTGGGGGCCTATATGGGGCTGTGGTGTAGGTGGGGTTTGTGTTGATGGGGGTGGGGTCAGAATGCCCATAAGGGACAGCTGTTGGGGTGAGGTTTGTGATATGGGGGTTGGTGGCAGAGGGAACAGTGAGTGGGTTGTAGTATAGGTTGCTCAGTTGCGTTGGGAATGTCACGGTTGGAGTCTTTTGGTGGGAGATTCTGTGGGGTGTGTTTGCCCTTCCTCCTGTGTCTGGGTCCGGCTCTGTGTGTGTGTGTGTGTGTGTGTGTGTGTGTGTGTGTACTCACCTATTTGTACTCACCTATTTGTGGTTGCAGGGGTCGAGTCTTAGCTCCTGGCCCCGCCTCTTCACCGGTTGCTACTGGGCCCTCTCTCTCCCCGCTCCATGAGCTTTATCAAACCTCGTCTTAAAACTGTGTATGGTTCCTGCCTCCACTACGTCATTTTCTAGGCTATTCCACTGCCTTACAAAATCTATGACTAAAGAAATACTTCCAATATCTCTCTGACCATTTGTGTCTTCAACTTCCAATTGTGGCCCCCTTGTTTCTTGTCCCCTCCTGGGAAAATCCTGTCTTTGTCCACCTTGTCTATTCCACGCAGTATTTTATATGTCGTTATCATGTCTCCCCTGACCCTCCTGTCCTCCAGTGTCGTCAGGCCCATTTCCCCTTTAAACTTTCTTCATAGCTCTGGAACTAACCTTGTCACAAACCTTTGTAAATTTCTCTAGTTTTTTGACGTGCTTTATCAAGTGCGGGTTCCAAACAGGTGCTGCATACTCCCGTATGGGCCTGACATACACGGTGTACAGTGTTTGAATGATTCCTTACTTTAAAGGGATCGGAATGCTGTTCTCAGGTTTGCCAGGCGCCCATATCTGCAGCAGTTATCTGATTGATGTGTGCTTCCGGAGACATGCTCGTTTTTATACTCACCCCAAGATCTTTCTCCTTGAGTGAGGTTTGCAGTCCCTTTTGGCCACCTAGCCTATACTCTGTCTGTGGTCTTCTGTGCCCCTCCCCCCTCTTCATGACTTTGCATATGGCAGGATTAAATTTTGAGAAGCCATTTGCTGGACCAGGTGTCCAGTCTGTCCAGGGCTCTTTGAAGTCCTGCCTGGTCCTCATCAGATTTAATTCTCCTCATTACTTCACATCATCTGCCAAACAGGGACACTTCTGAGTCTAACCCCTTCCCTCATGTCCCTTCACATATACCAAAAATAGCACTGGTCCTAGGACCGACCCCTGTGGGACCCCGCTCGTCACAGGTGCCCCTGTGATACATCATTACTACCATGACTCGTTGTTGCCTCCCTGTCAGGTATTCTCTGATCCAT